>VIBL01000314.1:0-419983 GCA_008271625.1 Lutraria rhynchaena | reverse complement strand
TCAATCCATATACGTTGAAAAGCATGCGTCACGCCTATGAAGACACACAAAAAAGACTTGAGAATTTGAAAGAACAAGGGTATCCATTAGTGGTCATGTGGGAATGTGAATTTGATCAACGTTGTCAAAAAGACCCTGAGTATAAGACCAGAGTAGAACGATTTTATGTGGGTCAAGACCCCATTCAACCCAGGGAGGCTTTGTTCGGAGGTCGTACCAATGCCGTCCGACTGTATCATGAAGTAGAAAAAGACCAAGAGATCAAATATGTGGACATTTGTTCCCTCTATCCCTATGTCAACAAGTACAGAGAGTATCCATTAGGCCATCCCGTGATTTTGAGTCAAGAGCAAATTGATTCACACCGTATTGAGACATACAAAGGATTGATTAAATGCCGTGTTCTTGCACCGCAAGATTTATGGATGCCTGTCTTACCTATGCACTGTAATAACAAAATGTTATTTGCTCTCTGTCGTACCTGTGCAGAAGAGGAGTTAGATTATTGTACACATGCACTGTATGAACGGGCATTGTATGGAACGTGGACCCATGTAGAATTGGCGAAAGCCATTTCTTTAGGGTATAAAATGTTGAAAGTATATCATATATGGCATTGGGATGAGTGGAGTACGGACGTGTACCGTCAATACATTGACAAATACTTAAAAATGAAGCAAGAAGCCAGCGGGTATCCTCCCGGCGTGGACACAGAGGAAGATAAATTGAAATTTAAACAAGATTATTTTGAAGCAGAGGGAATTCGCTTGGAACACGTGAAAAAAAATCCAGGAAAAAGAGCTTTTGCCAAAACCATGTTGAATTGTTTATGGGGTAAAAATGCTCAAACCAACCTGTTACCGAAAACGGAGTATGTCCATAAATTGGATCGTTTCTATGAGATTCTGAATGATCCTAAAAGTCGGTGAAATATGCCGAGTGTTTTGATCATGATGAATTCGTACTGATGAATTTCACGGATGAATCGGATCGAGCTGATCCCCATTCTTCTTCTAACCCTGTCGTGGCTTCTTTTGTGACGGCTTATGCTCGATTAGAATTATACAAAGTGCTTGAACCTCTGGGAAAAAGGGTACTCTATTTTGATACGGACAGTTGTATGTACATTTATGACCCTCAAGAATACAATGTACCGATTGTCTCTAGTCGTTTGGGAAAATGGACGGATGAAGTGCCTCATGGACGTATTGTAAAATATGTTGCTTTAGGTCCAAAAAACTATGGCTATGAATACATTGAAAATGGAGAACGACATCAGGCGTGTAAAGTGAAAGGCATTACATTAGACTATAATGCAACTCAACAAGTGAATTTCAATAGTATGGTGGACTGTGTGAAAGACAGAGAACATTATTCTACCGTAGTTGAATATGCGTCCAGGATTAAACGCCATAGAGATAGAACGGTGACGAGTGAGAAACAAATCAAAACATTTCGTTCTGTGTATACCAAACGTATCATCGTCGATGATTACATGACTGTTCCTTATGGATATCTGCATGACTGACCTTGACCCGTTGTTTTTTGGTCATATAATAATCATAAAAAAAACCTTGACCTTGTTGTTTTTTGGATATATAAATGATGTAGTCGTCGTCGTCGTAGTAGTGGTCGAATACAAACACAAAACAGAAATACAAAACAGAAACAAACAGAAAACAGAAAGAAAAAACAAACAAAGTATGGATTGGATACCGTTACTTCCTATAGAGTTAAGACTTAAAATCTATCGTTATGTGATAGAGGCTAACACTAAACCATGGAAGATGGAGTTAGTACATGCATGGGCGACCCATGGTGCTATTCATAGTTTACAACGTATGGACCCTGGACGGGTAGATAGACTATTAGAGGATATCAGTGAACGCCAGGATTTGACTGTCAGTCAGAAATTACCTATGCTACGAAAGTTTAATCTAATTCAACAAAAATTGGATCGCATGATATCTACTGGATGGGTGTTTTGTATCCACGATGCTACTTTGAATGATATATCTGCATTAACGAATGCATTTAAACCTACTGACAATGTCATATGGTTTAGCATGGCTGAAGAAGACAATGGGATATCTCAACCTGGATGGCGAGTGTATTCCCAATACAAACTACGTGGTATCCTGTTATTTAAGGAACCGATCCCTTTCACTGAGGTCAGATCGATTCTATCCTACCGTGCTGTGTTCTTTAAACAAAAACATCATTTACGTGTAGTGACACAAACTATTGATGCTCTCCATGCGGATGTACCTAGACTTATTATGAATGCGGGGAATATTCCATTATGGACAGACCATCGAGACGACCCCGATATATGAGTTTATTTTACATTTTGGATTTTGAGTTGTACAGAGAAACTTTATTCAGTATTGTACTAGATGACCTTGACACGGTCAAGGACATTCACGCTTGGATTCTGAATCCGCATACGTTTGAACTATTTAAACGGATGATTCATCAGGCGATGATCAATGCACATTTAGACTTGAAAGCTATCCATCGAGACGATTGGAATACATACGTGGTGAATAACAAGAAAGTGATTCAAACCATTCAAGAATGGAACAGTTTGATATTATGAAGCATACCATGTTAAGAAAAGCATTGATTTTTGCTTTTCGTATGAAAATACCTGAAGGTCATCATAGTGTAGAATGGATTCGACAACGTTTGAGTACACCAGAACTGTTTGAAGAATTTAGACATGGACTTCATGTGATGAATTCATTTTATAAACAGACAGTGCCACTAGACTTTAGTGAAACGGATTGGATGAACCATGTAGTGAACAAGGACGAAGTCATCACTTTTCTGAGTGAATATGGACATTCAGAATGTGTGTTTGAATTTTCGGAGAAAATACTACCACCACTTCATGACTTTTGTTGTCAGTGTTGTAACTGTGTGTCAGTGTAAAGTATGACTGACATGTAATAATATAGAATTATTGTTAGTGTAACTAAAACAAAAAAAAAACAAACAATGTTTAGTATGTTTAGTGATCACAAAAAAAAAGTTGACATGTCAAAATGTAAAAAAAATATTGTTAATGTCACTGTTGTATATTTTAGTGATAACAAAAAGTTGTTGTTCTATGTAAAAAAAAGTCAATAAAATACTTTTGTTTCATTCACTTGATGTTAGTTGTGATTGTCACGTCATGGAGTCCAGTTTATTGTTTAAGCATCCTTGTAATATGTTTATCTCAGGTCCGAGTGGATCTGGTAAAACACAATTTGTCAAAAAGATGTTGACTTACAAATCGGATCTGTTTCAAGTGGTACCTGAGCGTATCGTATGGTGTTACAAAGAATGGCAAACAGCCTATGCTCAGTTACAAGAACAGGAACCCCACATTCAATTCTTACAGGGTATTCCTGAGGATGAGGAGGAGTTGGTGGAGGATACCTCCATTCCCCATTTAATTGTATTTGATGATATGCTTGGGGATAAAGATGAAGAGAAAATTAAATTATGGTTTACACGAAATGGTCATCATCGTAATGCCAGTGTTATTTACATTACACAAAACATGTTTCAACAATCGAAAGCCAGTCGTACATTAAGTTTAAATGCACATTACATGATCTTATTTCAAAACACAAGAGATAAAGGACAAATCAAAGTATTGGCGAATCAAATTCAATTGCCACACTTGTTACCCGCGTATCAAGATGCGATTTCTACACCCCATGGGTATTTAGTGATTGATTTTCACCCTCAAACACCAGACACGTATCGGTTGAGAACCGATATTTTTCATCATTGGATCACTGGAGAGGAACGTGGTCCGACGGTGTATATATAAAGGAGATAGAACTTAGAGAGTCATCATAGTCATCATGGAAGACAGAATGAACACCATAGCTCAGTCGCTAGAACATTTGAGTCAGGAACGTGATCCTGCTCAACGGGAGCAGTTGTTACGATCAGGATTAAAAGAAATGGTCAAATGGTTTACGTTAGCTGCTAAAGTGATTTTACAAAAGAAATTGTTGTTACCTAAACAAACACAAAACTTTATGCAAAAACATCAGCATGAACTAGAGCAGTTGGGTGATGATCAAGTGGATGTGGACACCAAACGTCAACTTATATTAAAACCAGGAGGGAGTGGATTTCTTGGAGGGGTCATGATACGAAGTTTACTTCGATGGAATGGTCAAAAGACCATTCGTAAATTTGGCCCTAAGAAAACGCCTGCAAAAAGAACGCCTAAAAAGAAAGCTCCTAGAAAGAAACGTTCTCCTAAAAAGAAAGCTCCTGCAAAAAGAGCTCCTAAACAAACTCCTAAAAAGAGAGCTCCAGCAAAGAAGAGAGCTCCAGCAAAGAAGAGAGCTCCAGCAAAGAAACGTTCTCCTAAACAAAAACCAGCAAAAGCTCCTAAAAAGAAAGCTCCTAAACAAACTCCTAAAAAGAGAGCTCCAGCAAAGAAGAGAGCTCCAGCAAAGAAACGTTCTCCTAAACAAAAACCAGCAAAAGCTCCTAAAAAGAAAGCTCCAGCATTTACAGTTTCACCCACAATCGATGAACGTTTTATCACCCTTCGACGAGGTTCCCGTGGATCTTCCCGTGGATCTTCTTTATCTAGAAATGGATCTTCTTCTTTAAGTGGATCACCTCCCAATGGGTTGTCACCTCTTTTATCTAGAAATGGATCACCCCAGAGTCCATCACCATTGAGAACTCAATCACTATCCAACTCTCCTATTTACACGGCAACACGATGGTCACCTCCTGCCACCAGTACTCCTATGACAACCCCAATGAAAACTCCCATGAGAACGCCAATGAGAACTCCTCCCAGGACGCTAAGAAGCCGTTTGAGTTCGTCTTCTTCCACTAGTGGGTCAACCAGTACATGTTCGACCTGTGGATCAGTCAGTTTGAGTTCGTCTTCTTCCAACAGTACATGTTCGACCTGTGGATCAACCAGTTTAAGTTCTTTGAGCAGAAGCGGATCCAAAAAAAGCAGATCTAGAAGCAGATCCAGAAGCAGATCCAAAAGTGGGTCAAACAGATCCAGAAGCAGTTCCAGAAGCAGTAAAAGTTCTACTTCGTACATCAGTTCTTCATCACCAGATACCCCTGTGACTCGATTTTCACCCTTGAAATTATCGCAATTATCAAGACAGATGGTATTGAAACCTATCTTACAAGGACGTGTGAACTTAATGAGAACCCTACCGATGAGTTCAGCTTCCAAACAAGCCTTAGATGCTTTATATAAACAGTGATGTATGAAACAACAGCATCAGTTGATATCATGGCTCCAAAGCGTCCACTCCTACACAAGTACGGTCATCTGGTGTTGGGTTTAACTCAAGCCCCAGAGGGAATGAGAAGAAAGATGATACAAAAAGCACCTAAAGAAGTGATTCAATGCGTCTCCGAGTGTTGTCACAATGTTTTAAAAGGCAATGTTGCCTTATCCCCCACTCAAAAGCAAAGGTTGAAGTCCAAGCGTCAACATCTCCGTACCTTAGCGGATAAAAAAGTATCGATTCAAAAAAGAAACGGGTGTTAAATCAAAAAGGAGGATTATTTCCATTATTGGCGCTCGCTCCAGTCATTGCTAAAGCTGTAGCGGCAGGGGCACTCAGTGGTGGAGTGGCTCAACTCGTGAAAAAAATATGAAGAAAATGGCTATTGTCCCGTTTAAAATGCTAGAAGAGATGAATCGATGGAAATCAGAACAGCGACCACGTTTACCTCCTCCCCCACAAGTCACACAGACCTCTGATTTACAGAAACAAATGGGGGAAGTACTACAAAATGAATCCTTGTCCGAATCAGAAAAGGCACAACACTATGGACAAGTCTTACAAAAGTTTCAATTGTCACATCAAAAAGCGCGTGAACCCACCATGCCACCTCCAGCAGTTCCAGCTCAAGCAGCTCAAGCACCAGCTCAAGCAGCTCAACCAGCTCCAGCAGCAGCTCCCGATAGACTAACCCTAGCCGATAGGATTCTTGAAAGTGTTCCCCAAACCATGCGTCGAAAAACTCAACTCTTATTACACTTTCTTCAAAATCATCCTCATATGTCATGGAATGAACAAGGTGTTTTGGAATATGATGGAAAACCCATACAAGGATCCAACATTATAGATTTAGTTAATGATGTGATTCGTCAAAGAAAAGGGTCTAGCCCTAAAGGATGGGAACAGTTTTCTCGTGGATTAAGAGAAGTCAATGTACCCCAAGAAGTGGTAGGAAATAAACGGAGATGGTCCTGGATACAACAACCCGAGTCAGACTCTGAGGAAGATGAATTTTACGATAGTTTTGTTGATCCTTCTGCGTCTTTTACTTCTTCTCCTAGGAAGAAACCAGCGGCTAAAAAACCTATAAAACAAGAAAAAATCAAACCAGAGCCTCAGTGGGAACCTTACTAGACTCTTACTACTACTACTACTTAGACCTCTATGGATCCCAAAGTAGATACCGTGTTACAGAAGATCTATTATGATCCCTTACATCCGGCTGCTTTTGGAGGGATACGCCGTCTCTATAAGACAGTGCGAGCTCATGGCATTACTTTGAATCAAGTGCGATCCTGGCTAAAAGGACAAAAGACGTATACCTTGCATAAACCTATCCGTCGGAAATTTTCAAGACGGAAAACCAAAGTGGGTGGTATCGATCATCAGTGGCAGGCGGATTTGGCGGACATGCAATCCTTAGTCAAACACAACACACCGTATCGATATCTGTTGTGTGTCATTGATGTATTTTCAAAATATGCTTGGGTCGTTCCTCTCAAGGATAAAACGGGACTCACTTTGATTGAAGCGTTTCGCTCTATTCTGAAAACAAGACAACCTAAAGCGCTGCAGACGGACAAAGGCACTGAATTCAAGAATCAAAGATTTCAAGCGTTTTTAGAGAAAGAAGGTATTCACTATTTCACGACTGAAAATCCAGAAACCAAAGCTAGTGTAGTAGAACGTTTTCAACGTACTTTGAAATCCTACATGTGGAGATATTTTACCCATCATCACACACGACGATATATTGATGTATTACCAGATCTGGTGCAAGCCTATAATCATCGATTTCATCGAAGTATTCAAATGGCACCTGCATCCGTAAATGAACACAATGAATCTGAGGTGACCTTGACCTTGTATGGAAAAAAAGAAAAAAAGAAACCACAACAAAATCTTCATGTCGGAGAGATTGTGCGCATCAATAAAACCAAACGTACCTTTGATAAAGGCTATCTACCAAACTGGACGACTGAAGTATTTAGAGTGACCCATGTCAAAAGAACTTCACCTCCGACCGTCCAATTGACAGATTTAGATGGAGAACCTATTCTGGGTTCGTTTTATCTCTCTGAAATACAATCTATAAAAGACGATGGTATCTATGAAATTGAATCAGTGTTGGCTCGTCGTAAGAGAAAAGTAGACGGAAAAATAAGACAAGAAATAAAAGTGCACTGGAAAGGATACCCTTCGAAATTTGACAGTTGGATTCCTGAATCTCATCTTGTTTAAATACAGCATGTCTCAGTCTGACACAGCCAGTGTGGCCGTGAGTACCTCAGTGAGTACCTCAGAGAGTACCTCAGAACAAGTCAGACCCATTGAGCCGAAGAACAAGGTCGCCTTTTTTGCCCAAATTGCGGTGGTGTTTATCATTATTAGCGTGTCACTCTTTAATTTGTGTTTTGAACGACCCGATCGTGAATTGTGGCTCCTGCTTTTAAGTAGTTCTCTGGGTTATATTCTACCGAATCCCTCTTTGAAATTCAATAAACCCAAACCAGCATGAGCTCGTTTTACATTACCCTGATGAGTGACAGCTCAATGGATCTGTTCCCAGACAATACCCAATGTTGTTTTCGTACCAAACTACTCAAACCCATCCATCTCAATAAACAAGACTGGGAAATTGGTTTAGTAGAAATGATTGTACCTAGTCAAGTCATTAATATCACGGAGGAAGAGCGACATTTTTCCATTGTCACACGGGATCCTATCCTGGCCAAAACGTTTGAGGCTTTTCCCCATTACTGTCTTTTCCCCAATGATGAAAAAGGAATACGTCTTTGTATTCCGGTAGGAACTTATGTTACACCACAACATCTGATAGAGACTCTGGATCGAGTCATTAAAGATTACCTAGGTCAACTGTTTAGAGAGAAAAACCTCCGTTTTACTTTAGGTTTCTCAGGAACAAGTAAACGTATTAAGATGGATAGTTCAAAGAACTTAGGCATTCAGTTTCATCCTAGTATGTTTATGAAATTGGGTGGGTCTCCTCATAGTGCTCCTACCATTTATTTAACTGAGAATCCAGATCCATTTCCTCACGGGGTAGACTTGAACATGGGTCATAATCATTTGTTTGTCTATTCTGACCTGGCGGCTTATACCTATTTGGGAAACATTGAAGCTCCCATTTTACGTGTGGCTCCTTTTGACCCGAGAACCAAAGCAGGGACTAATCCACATATTCATTTCGAGTTCTTGAATGTACACTACGTGCCACTGGCTAAAGCCAACTTTGACACCATCGCCATCCATATAAGGGGTGACACAGGGCAACCCATTCAGTTTATTCATGGGAAGTCTATGGTGAAGCTACATCTACGCCAACGACAATGATGCCTATATACCAAGGTCAACCTCGTCAGTATGGACAGGGGCTTGGATCTATGTTTAAGAAAGCCATGAAACGTATCATGCCTTTACTGAATCCTTTGGTTCGATCTGGAGTTCGAACCTTGAAAAAAGAAGGACTCCAGCAAGGAAAAGCGGCCATGCAAGAGATCATGTCAGGATCCAACCCTAAAAAAGCGATACGAAAAAGAGGAGCTAACGTATTGAAAAATGTAACCGCATCCTTGTTACGTGAAGTCACCAAAAAACCTAAGAAAAGTATAAAGGCCAAACCCATCAAGAAAAAACCTCATTCGAAACTTCATCGTCGTCGAGTGAAGCAGGCCAGACCACTTGATATTTTCGACTAAAAGAAAAAAAAAAGAAAAAGAAAAAAACAATCATGATGCAACACGGTTCTTGTGAATGTAGTAAGACAGAATTGGACGTGTCTGTCGTTCCCCCTACGATGACTGCCATGCAGGAGGGACAATGGACTGAGCATTATCCCATTTCTGCCCTGGATAATAATGCTCCTATTGAATTCGTGATTCCTGCACAAGTAGAAAAATGGACAGATCTGAATCAGTCTTATCTGTATATGAAAATCAAAATTCTACAGGCGAATAATACCGACTTGGCGAATGACAGTGAAATTGCAACCGTCAATAACTTTTTTCACAGTATGTTCAGTAGCATCGATGTGTATCTGAACAATAAACTGATCACCAGCAATGCGGACACGTATGCCTATCGTGCTTACCTAGGAAATTTACTCTCCTTCAATCCAAGTTGTAAAAGCACTCAGCTTCAAGCATTAGAATTATGGGCCGCAGATACCCCTGGTCAGATGAATACCAAAGTCCATGATGGAGATAACAAGGGTTATGTGGAAAGGCGAAATCGTGTCCATCAAAGTCGTGTAGTGGAACTATGTGGTCGACTTCATTTGGATCTGGTGATGCAAGATAAATATTTACCTAATGGGATAGAAATACGTCTAAGACTGAACAAAGCATCACCCAATTTCTGTCTCATGGCTGCTGCACCTGCAAAAATCAAGTTTATGGAAGCAGGTTTCAATGTGAGAACCGTGGATTTACTCCCTGTGGTGGCCAATCAACTCAATCAACACATTGCTCAACACAACATGAAAATTCCCATCCGACGGACTGAGGTGAAAACCTTTACTATTCCTAACGGTCAACGTTCCAAGATTGAAGATCATTTATTTCAAGGTCAATTACCAAAACGACTGATCATTGGTATGGTGAGAAATGGAGATATGAATGGGGATATAGGGACCAATCCTTTTGATTTCCGTCATTTTGATCTCAATCATCTGGAGGTCAGTATTGATGGAAAAAGTATTCATAACAAACCGTTTCAACCCAATTTCGAAACGGGAGAATGTCTACGGTCCTACATGTCACTCTATCAAGCCACAGGAGCACTTGGACTCAATCGTTCCTTTGGATTGAGTTTGAATGATTATCAACACGGTTACACACTCTGGGGACTGGATTTGACAGCCGATCAAGGTTGCGAGGAAGGTCAACTCCATCCTATAAAAACGGGGAATCTGAGATTGGAATTTCACTTTGCCAGAGCGCTAGGACAAGCTATTAACGTGATTGTGTATGCGGAATACGATAATCAGATTGAAATCAACCAGTTTAGAGAAGTACTTTTAGATTATTGATCAATGAAAAAAATGGAACACAAACAAAACTTTAAAATGCAATGGTTGAATCTAGAAAAAATGGACATAGATAACATGGAACCAGGACAAGACTTTGAAATGCAATTATTGGCGTATCCTTGTGATACAAGTGAACGAACGGAATCCTTGCGAGAGGGATTGAACCACCATGTGACAGAAGCACTTCAAACGTTGATTTATGATCAAGTGCATAAAGACTGTTACGGTTGTCAAGTGGATCATCCTAGTCAAGTACAACATGTCCTGTGCTTATTCACGAACACATCAGAGTGGACAGAACTGTACATTCAAAAAGCGATTCAAGATTTGGATGTGTTCAAGGTCATGGAAAAGTGGTATCCTGAACTCGTGACCTTGACCGATAGGGAAAAAGGAGATGCCTGTCGATTATGGATTCAGTTTAAAAACAAACTCTATCAGAATCAGTCAGAACTGAACGATTCCTGGATAAGTGTATGGGCAGAACGTGTGAATAGACATTGGCATTATGGAGACGAATGAACTTCAATACATCTTAGATCATTCACCGATGTTATCGACATTGCATGCTCGTGTTTGTGCAAAAGATCAGTTACCTTCGGAGAATCCTCATCATATAAAGGCTTATATTGTGAATACACACAATGCGAATCAACCTGGAGAACACTGGGTGGCTATTTACATCAAAGACCATACCATCGTGTACTTTGATTCTTATGGACTACCACCCTTTGAGGAGATTCTCTCTTTTGTGAAAAAACATTCAAAAACGTATCAGTGGAATGCATTGTGTATACAAGGGAATGTTTTACCTGTGTGTGGTGTGTATTGTATATTCGTTCTGGACTTTATTTCTCGTGGATGTGACCTGAACCAGATCCTTCTGACTCGATTCAAAGTGCTAGAGGATAGACCAGGAGATAACGATACGTATGTGACCCGTTGGTTTGAACAATATTATGGCACTTATTATAGACAAGCTCAGTATGTGAACAAATGTGGACAAAAGTGTTTTGGACGACACAATGATAGAATAGGAGGTGAAAGACATTTGCAATATAGAATCATGAATACAAACATGATTTATTATTCACTTTAATTTGTGTGATTACTTTCATCTTGTTCTGTTTAAAAATATGTACAAAAAAAGTTCTAACAAAAAAATATGTACATAACATGTTGTTCTAACAAAATTTAATTGTTCTATGTTGTTCTAACAAAAAAAATATGTACAAAAAAATGTTCTGTTTAAAAAATATGTACAAAACATGTTGTTCTACCAAAAAAATGTACAAAAAAATGTCGTTTTGTTTAAAAATGGTTGATTTACAAAAACATATGGTTCATTATTGTTCTATGTTTAAAACATGTGGTTCGTGTTGAATAAAAATATAAAAAAATAATACCACCTGTTTGTTTTACTTTGTTGGTATTAGGAGTTAAGAAACACAAAACAAACACAAAAACACACCAAAAACTAGCGACTAAAAATATGGACGTGACGTCATTTAACATGTTCTCACACAGGTTCGCGCTTGCCGTATAAAAATCCAATGCATTGCGTCACGTCATTTCATTTCCTTCTAAGCGCTCAAGATGAATGCATTGTTGAATCAGCTAGAAACGGCTAGACAATTGACGGCACGACAGGCTAGGGTATGGCGGAACATCCGTCAACTGGCGGCTAATGTGGTTAACAAGAGAGAACAAGAAGAACGGGCTATTGGTGAGTCCATGAATTGTATTGAAGTAGATCGCTATCATCAACGTGATGAAATGATTCGAATGAGACAACATTTTCTGAATCTTGAGAAACGAAACCAGAGACCCGCCAGGACAGCTAGTCCTCGGCGGCAGCGGCGGCGTGAGCAACAGGCTGCTAGAGATCGGGCTCTGAATAGACTCAGAGAGCGAGAAAGTAGACAACAGGCTATGGATGATATCGAGGCGAAGGAGCAGGCCGATAGGGAACGGGCGTTTGCCGAGTACGAGTCAGAACAGAGGCAGAAAGAACAAGCTGTCTGGGAACAAGCAGCTAGGGAGCAGGCTGAACTTCAGTCTGAGATCAGACAGCAAAGACAAGGGCTGGAAGCGTATTATCAGCAGAAAGAAGAAGAAGAAGACCATTGGCAATTGATTACCACTGCCGAGAGAGCGTACTTTCAACCCTCAGTTCCAGAACAAGAATGGTACTGCGGGGACCCGACCTGCCGAGACTGTTATCCTCAACAAGATTGGTACTGTGGGGACCCGACCTGTCAAGACTGTTACTCTGACAAGCGTAAGGTCTACGTCAAACAGGAGCCTGCTGCTAACTAAATGGTCTGGTGACCAAAACCAACGGCCCTTTTCAGGGCCACCATGTTTTTTGCGAAAGCACACTTCTTGTGTCAAATTGTGCCAAATTGTCTTTTGTTTCTTTTTGAAAATTCAAATTGAAAATAAAATTGAAAAAACAAAGTCCACACCAAACAAATAACAAAATCCCCAAATTCAAAAAATGTGGACCAGAGGTATACACCTTGACCCCATAAGAAAACAAAACATTGGCCAAATTTTCACAATTTCACCCCTTTTTTCAACACATTCTGGTCTCATTTTCCGAAAATTTGGTACCAGAGTACCGCCCACAGTGAGGGAAAATGTGTACCATAAGTTTACACCTTGACCCCACGGTACCGCCTATTACTACTATTGTATGTGAAACAAGACTAGCGTTGGGCTTAAAGCTCTGTACCTTTTTAGATACTTGTCGAACTATTAAATCAGCGAATTTTTTCAATGGGGTTCAACGTCGTATAAAGAGCCAAGGTTATTTGAAGACTTTTCCAGCTTTAACGGTGGAGGAAGACTAAAGGTATACTACCAGGTAGAACCACTGACCTTCCGAAAGCTAGCTGGATACCCGGGTATAGCCAAATGGACAGCAAATTTTCTGGTACCGGGTGGGATTCGAACTTACAGCAGTGAGTGGCCAGTGATTACTAGTCAAGGACTATTACCACTCGACCACGGAAGCCCATCTGCACATCTTCTACTGTAAAATATTGATTTATTATTTGAATACTCGTGTAAGCTTTTGAGTCAACCATTACTGTATAGTCCTACTCATAAAATGGTGTAGGATGACCAAATATGATGTTATTATTTGGTTCTCCGACATTTGGAACTACAGTGGAAAATGACCTGATTCCAGGCTCGGTCGGTTTAGAGGGGATGCCAGTTTAGAGGGGATTTTTTAAATAATATAGTAATGAAATCGGGACCAGTACATTTAGATGGCCGATTTAGAGGGGAAACCGGTTTATAGAGGAACCGGTTTAGAGGGTTTCCACTGTATTTAGTTCTGCATGCAGACACAATAGTTATAAATAATTGATAAGGTAGCATTAATGCGTATTAACAGTCTCTGATTAAAACGATTTACGTATTTCCTTAACATGCGTCGAGTATGGAAATAATTACAATTCGTCTAGACAACTAAAACACAATTTGAATTATCATGTACCGGATATAAGCATTAATAGTATGTAACTTGTTTATTGGCGCAAGTATGAACCAGACGTTGTATCTAACACTCCTCGTTCACACGAAATATTAGAAGCCTCAACGAAATTCGGCGTGAGTTACTAACAAGTTTACTGTTTAAGACAAATTAAGAAAAACTAACGCCTTTTAGCCGAGACACATATCTTCAGCTTGTGTCACAAAATAGTACATACACCTCACTTATGTATTTTTATGTATATAATTCTAATGCGTAATAGGGGATACAGTAAAGCACGGTTATAGTGAACTCGGACAAAGTGAGGCGTTTATTTTTCCACACCACGCCCTTCATTTCATCGCTATGGATGTAGTAAATATGGATACAATGAAATAAATATTTGGGTTAAATACTTATTTCCTCCTCATAAAGTGGTATATATATATATATACATATATCAATTACCCCACCCCCGTTATCAAAATCATAATTAGGAAAACCGATCAAGCCGGCATCAATATTTTATAATGACAACTGCAGGTGTAATAAAAAGACAAATGTAACGAATGCTTTATTACAATATAAAAGTATTCTATACACGTGGGTCCGCATATTTATGTATAAATAATGCACGATACATGTAATCCATGCTCATATAATTATTTTAGTACATATATATTTACAAATTTCTATGGGGGGATTGGTCAACCTACGAGTATGATAAATAACCAATACCGAGGAGGAATATTTCTGTGTAGAAAAAAAGCATCCATACAATACAAGCATTGAAAGGGAGACAACCACTACTAGAACTTCAATCTGATATGCAAGTATAAAGAATTGTGTTTGCTTTATCTTAACAAAAAAAACAGGAAAGAGTCCCTTTTGATACAGGAAAGCTACTAACTTTTACTATCATCTAAAAAATCAACGCGATAGTAAAGAGCTTAAACATGCCGGCCGACCACTGGAACGCTCCGTGTGTGGAATAAACTTATCTACAAAGATTTGTTGGGCACCTATTGTAATCACAATGATAGAAGGCATCGAGTGATAGATATTTGTAGGAAAATAACACTGATTACCGTCAAACCTGTGAACAAAGGCTACACCTAGGAAAGACAAAATGTGGCCTTTATTGACAGGTGACCTTTATTCGGGGGTCAGTTTGTTCTAAATAATTAGTGACGGTTTTTCAAAAAATGTTCTTTATTCACAGGATGGCCTTTATTCGGAAGAGGTTGCAAACACTAGTTAGACTGTACTCGGATCAAAATGAAATCGCAGAAAAATTAAACCTATTAATATTAATCAGATGAATATCACATCAATTTAAAGAACCCGTATGAAATCATAGATATTAAAAATATGAAATGTTAGAATCTAATGATTAAAAATGTAAGTGGCTAATCAATGTGAAGTAATAAAATACGTCGATAACGCTTATTTTATGAAATAAACACAATCACGTGAACCGGAAATAGATTACAACTCATTTACAATTCAAATTTCCACGTAAAACGCCCCCCTACGTGTAATGTTACTTTTACAACCTTTTTCCTCTCGATCCCTCGGAATTAATTCGAAGGGTAACTGAATCTTTTATGGTGACGTCATTCTTAAAAATAAATTAGTTTGTAATTACGCGACCAGCTTATTAAAAAATCCCTTGACTCAATTTTAGCTTCTTATTTTTTCTTTATTCCAGTTTTTCATTTTCAGTACAAGCATAAAATGGTAATAAAATGCCTACCTACCTACTTTCTCACAGTTAGAAGTTTGAATCGCGAAACCGCGAATCAACATCTTTTAAGGATTGCCTGACTCACGAATATTCGTTTTTTTTTTAAAAAGTGTAGGTGTGTTAATTAGGTCAGAGGCGCTTATCACGGTATACACGGTATTTAGCATAAACTTGCATGCGCACTTCTTGCAATTTCGTATTCTCAATGCAGAGATTTTTATTTCGAAAATTAGTATGATGCACTGACTAGCACATATCTGTGACAGCAATAAATTTTATGTCCTCCGACATAAAATGAATCTTTAAGTAACCTTTATAAATAGGGTCACGTGTTTTGTCATAGAGTATATTTATAGCCGCAATTATAATGAAATCATTATTTGATAAACGGCTGTCATAATATTCCGGAAATTATTCAGAAATTGTGACCCATTGAAGTACAACAGATTACCGTTATAGACGGTTAATTATCTTGTCATATTTTTCAACAAAACTTGATTTACATTAATTATTGTCGTAAATATATGTGTTAATTGATCTGAAAAATTCATAGAATACAAAAGTGATTACGAAGCTTTTTATAAAAAAGATATACACAAAGAAAAAGTACAATACATTCTTTTGTTTCAAATACAGCGCAACCTCTCGAAAGCAACATCCCTTGGGAGAAACAAAATTATGTGATTGTTGAGGGGTTGTTGCTCTAGAAAGGTTCAATTAATATATATAGTTAATTCGTACAGTGGGAAAACATGTTGCTGTTGCAGGGATGTTGTTGCTCAAGAGAGGGTCGCTCTGGAGAGGTTACACTGTACTTCAATATCGTCTTCGCAGAATTGAAAAAAATGACCCAATGGTCAGTCTTAAGCCAGGAGCGCAACTCTGTCTAGCGAAGCCAATTAAAACCATGTGACTTTTATAATGCTTTTAATTATTTAGAAGCAGGCAAACGAGGAAAGGAACAGAATCCATAAAATTATATTATATCAGCAAAAAGAAAAATGTTTCAATTGAATATTACATATTGCGGCAGTGTTTTTTTTTTCAAGAGATGTCAACAGCATTGAAATTTATGAATAATGAAAAAGAACTAACTTTTTCTTTTGATGACTTTAGGTATTCACATACATGTGCAGTATGTATGTATTAATAACAAGGCTACTATAGAATTTTTAAAAATACACTTTTATTAAACACAACCGAGAACAAAATACAGGTGCATACATGCATACCCGTACAAGTAGATTTTAATGCAACGATCAACAAACATTTCATCCATTAAAGTGTTCCACAACGGTGCGAGAACCTGGTATAAATCGTGGTGATATTTATTTTATTTTTTAATATTTTTTTAATTACTTTTATCTACTGGGATTATCTTCAATATTTTCAAAAAAATAATCAAAATTGCAGTTATGCAACCATCCGACCCAGAAAATATCGTAAGTGATTTTGACGAAAACATTTTTATTAAGGATTTTAGTTTTCAGTGTAAGCTTGTGATGTTAATATAGCAAGCCTTCCTATCTACATACACACTGTTAACAGTCTGGGTCGCGTAGCCGCAACTTTTTTAAAGGATGGCCTTGGTGGAGCGGTTTTTTTTATTTAATATCTATGATGTATTATTTTTTTGCAGACGACTTTGCGAGTGTAATTAAATATTTGAAAGTTTTAACAGAATTTATTGTCTAGAATGCGGATTTTGTGAATTCAAGGCAAATAGAAAGCTTTCATAATACTTTCAGCATAATCGTTTTACATCGGTACAATATTCTCGTAATTAAGTTTATCTAGTCCTTCAGTAATTGCTTTGAGAACTTGGAATAAACTCGGCGATCATACGGTAGTTTATTAAAACGGTTTACAGGACTTAAGAAGCTATTTTATCTGAAATTAATGCGAACAAATTTCTTCTCTGAAAATTGAAAATCTGTATTAGCATCGATTTTTCCATTGTTACTTTGCTCCGGGGTACCCCTTGGGACGCGTTAATACGGTGCTCAGTCATAAGCCTAATGTCACTTGTTTGCGATTTATGCACTAACAGATCTTAGTATTATCCAGAAGAAAAACAATCCTGAACTTTTTTACACGTGGGCGATTACACTAAAATATTCTCTGCTGGACAGGTTTATTCGTCACGCCGGGTTCACATCTTTAACACAATGATAATTATACGATGTCAACGTGGAGATTTTACCAGTTTTCATCGTCGAAGCTGTAAAAAAAACTTTTCCCAAAGTCATAAAATGCCGTCATATAGAACCCGTCTTTGTGAAAGTCAGGTGCTGTTTTTGTGAGAAAATTACAGCAATTCCATGAAAAAATATTCAAAATTAATGATTAATTTCATGCTTTTTGGCCATTATTTAGGCCAGAGTAAAATTAATAGTTGTCTTTACAGTTGTCCGACCACCCTTATTTTCTGGCTGTTTACAACAGCAAGAATCCAAAGTACAAAGTACGAAAATATTTGGGGCAAATCGTACCTCTAAAGTACGAAAATATTTGGGGCAAATCGTACCTCTAAAGTACGAAAATATTTGGGGCAAATCGTACCTCTAAAGTACGAAAATATTTGGGGCAAATCGTACCTCTAAAGTACGATAATATTTGGGGCAAATCTTACCTCTAAAGTACGAAAAGCATATTTAGGAAAGGAAATTAGAAAAAAAAGTTTTGCGACCTACCTAGCCTATTTTTGTCATTTTTCGTATAAATATAGTATTTTTTCATCGTTACGCCCTTCGCTGGTGGTTTTATCATGACTCCCATACCAGCGGACATGATTTGCTAAAAACTGTTCCAAGTCGGTGCCCCCCGGGATCCGGGATACTGTGTTTTATCCTCCACGTTTGTATGAACATATGTGTTTGGTGCCTTTTAGGTTGTGGATTTTTTTTGGGGGGAAAGGTTGGATGTTTTGTATACGTTTTTTCAAGGAATCATTTTCTTAACAACATTCATTGTTTAAAATGCTGGCTTCATGTTCAAATAGGCAGTATCTTTGACGTTGAAATTGGTAAACGAAATTATTTAAAGACTTCTTTCGATCAAATGTCTTGATTTCTCCAAAAGTAGATCGATTTTCGCAAAAATTAAAGATGATTTCAACGTTTTTAGAATATTTTATGGCATATATAACAAAAAAACTTTTTGATATGTATAGAGATTATGCAAAAGGAAAAAAACTGGAGTGGCTTTCGTAGTTACAAAGTAATCTAAAATTTATGAAAAGTTAAAGAACATTCGCTCCTTAAACAAAACAAAGAACTGTTTTTGTTTTAAAACAAAAGATATTAAACAATTTGAATGATATCCAAAACCGATTTGCATATTGCATGGCTTGCTTCAGTAACAAACAAAACTAGATTTAAGCATAATTGTCTATTTGATCCACGGATATTGAAAATTATGTATTAATTTCAACAAATTAAGCGAAATTGCTTTTTCAAATTTCCTTAAATTGAAAATGTCTGACTCAGGATTCGCGCATGAGTCCATAAAAGCGTTTGAATATATGAAATAACGCGATTTCGGAAGACTATAAGATAGTTCTTGTAACAGTAGAAAAGCTAATATCAATTACTGAGTGATATTTCGCTGTTTGCATTAGCTGGAATCAGTATAAAATCCCTAAGCGGTTGAAAGTCTTAATGGAACGGCTGATATAAAGTCTTAATGCTGAAACGAAATACGTTTGTGTGGTAATTATTTGTTAATTTCTCCCTCATCTACTAAACTATCTATATTAGTTGAGAGACTGTCCAGTCTATAAGAATGTTACTTTCTTGAGGATGAGCACGAACAAAAATAATCATTTTGGGGCAGTTAATATGTGTATGTAAATGTACAACAAACACATCAGTCAGTTCTTTCTAACATTGTTAACCAATGGATAAACTGCATTGATATTAATTTTATAGAATTCTGGTAACTAAAAAACAAAAACATTAAAAATATTACTTAGTCAAACATATTCAACAGATACCAGAGGAAAAGTTAAGCATTTTTGTGCGTGTTGTCTTTATAAATTAACTATTACAAATTGCAAAATTGTAAAAATTGTAACTGAACGATATTCTAGATCGATACAATGAAAATTAATGTCGATATAAACACGCCGCACCTTACAAAATAACAAAGTTGTAAATTGCAACTCCTTAAAAAGCACAGAAAAAAAAAACTAAAATAATCATCTTAAACTAGCGCGTTACGAAATTTCAGAGCAGAAAAATAAATTGAAAAGACCCATCTGGAAATGCGCAAATAATTATAATGAATGACAATTGCTTCTTCGCAACAAATTATTGAGTAAACATCACTTGGGACTTTAGAATTCTTTTAGAACGAACGCTGCAATCATGTCATACGAACCTGGTACAATTCTCAAAGGTCACATCTAGTGAGAATTGTAAAAGAACTCCCTAAAATCGGTATAAGTAATTTAAAGAGTGCTATTTAGAAATGTGTTTGATTGTAATTTTAAGTTTAGGTTCTGAGAATAGTTCATTCGTTTACATTTAAATTACTAGAGTGAATAATAATGTAGGTCGATATCGCTTTTTGATGCTTTGTTTGTTTTATGTGACTTATTGTCACTGGGGTTTAACGCCGTTTTTCAACAATTTTTCAGTTATATACGGCGACCAGTTCACCTAACCAGTTTTCCTGGACTGTATACTTACCAGTACTAACTTACCCTTCCATAAGGAGCCGGTAACTTCTCCACATGTGGAGGAAACTCGACATTTTTGTGAAATTTTCATAGAGGGGTATGACCTGCCGCGACCGGGATTCGAACCCGGATCATCTCATGGCTACAAGTCCAGCGCACTAACCACAGAGTATGACAGAGCACTTATACCGCATCGGTATGATAGAGCACTTGTACCGCAGTGGTATGACAGAGCACTTGTTTCGCAGTGGTATGATAGAGCACTTATACCGCATTGGTATGATAGAGCACTTATACCGCATCGGTATGATAGAGCACTTGTACCGCAGTGGTATGACAGAGCACTTGTTTCGCAGTGGTATGATAGAGCACTTATACCGCATTGGTATGATAGAGCACTTATACCGCATTGGTATGACAGAGCACTTGTACCGCATTGGTATGATAGAGCACTTATACCGCATTGGTATGATAGAGCACTTATACCGCAGTGGTATGACAGAGCACTTGTACCGCATTGGTATGACAGAGCACTTATACCGCATTGGTATGATAGAGCACTTATACCGCATTGGTATGATAGAGCACTTATACCGCAGTGGTATGACAGAACACTTGTACCGCATTGGTATGACAGAGCACTTGTTTCGCAGTGGTATGATAGAGCACTTGTTTCGCAGTGGTATGATAGAGCACTTGTTTCGCAGTGGTATGACAGAGCACTTGTTTCGCAGTGGTATGATAGAGCACTTGTTTCGCATTGGTATGATAGAGCACTTGTTTCGCAGTGGTATGACAGAGCACATGTACCGCAGTGGTATGACAGAGCACTTGTTTCGCAGTGGTATGACTGAGCACTTGTACCGCAGTGGTATGACAGAGCACTTGTTTCGCAGTGGTATGATAGAGCACTTGTTTCGCAGTGGTATGATAGAGCACTTGTTTCGCAGTGGTATGATAGAGCACTTGTTTTGTTTCGCAGTGGTATGATAGAGCACTTGTACTGCAATGGTTTTCCTTTCGGTGAAAGTAATTTGTAAGCACATATATTTTTTCTTCGAAATTCTACTATCAATGCGTTTTAATCAATTGTTAAAATAAGCCACAGAACACAGATCATTTATCTAAAAGAAATTTATTTGCTTTTCTTCATTCGAGATGAATTTCTTACCATTTTATCATTTTTACCATTATAAGCAATATTTCAATCCCTATTTCGCTCCTTCAAGAATTGTGCGTTGATTTAGTGCTTTCGTTCCATCAGATTGTAATCGTTTACTAATATATTTGTACGGGTTATGCTCGTTCGAAGAAAATATATACCCATTTTCCCAGACAAATTCATAACTCTGACAGCAGTTGGTGGACAATATTGTAAATCTAGACATTTTCTGTCACCTCATAAAACATTATTATCCAATATAAAGCGTACATATATCACTTTACAGCTCAGCTCATGTTGTGTACTAACCTGAAAGCAACAAGTGACAGATGTATTCTTTGTATTTCATCTTAATGCAAGTCATGGCATTCTGGATTCGATGTTTGACATGATCGCGCATATCTGTCAGACCCAACATATGATCGATCAAGCAATTTCAATAATAGAAAAAGCTCCGAAGAGTGGCTCTAACGCTCGTCTGTTTTACATCATTCTATCTAAAAAGCAAATTTGAACAAAATTCTAAGTTAAAAAGGGGCCATAACTCCAAGAATATAGTTTTCAGAATAAGTATTCCAAGTGTCATGCTGATATTTTTAAAAGTGTTGAGGTAATAGGCTACATTGAAGTTTTTGCACGACAACGACAACAATGACGCCGCAGCGACCATAATACAGAGATTTCCCTGACGCAGGTTTCTTGCGTCCCTGACGTGATATTCAGCCGAGGGACTCACATTGAGACTGACCACCGCATCCTCGGGACCCCTTCCGACTCGGAATTTGCCCTTGGCATTTTATATATGGGACCACCAAAAATCCCGAGGGATCCCTAAAATGTTTGAGATGGGAGTCCCGGGGACCCTCGGGTGAAAAAACCCTGATAATAGCTCAACTTTCTTTTCGAATCAGACGAGCTAAAAAGCGACTAGTCAGACAAATTTCTCTGAATACATTTATGTATATATATTGAGAAAATGAAGACTTTGGGTAATCTTCCTAAGTTTAGTACCATATTTATTCATTGACGGTAAATATACTACTCAAAATTTGCTAAGGATCACTTTTTCTACAGTGTGTTACTTTTGTGTATGTGTAATACATATGAAAATTGATTAAAATGAATTAAATATAATTAGTTCGGAATTGATTTTTATGAAATAATGATAATGGAAGTGTTCATTGACGTGTGCCTGTTGCGGAAAGAGTGCGGTGCATGAAAATCAACATTTTGGAGATCACATAGTGAAATTAAAAAAATCTTGCAAATCAGGAAATGGTTGGCGTAGGGTGAATAATACCGAGTATGGTGCCCGCGGGCATTAATTACGGCCTGGCATCGCCGCCGCATGCTGCTGATGAGCCTGCGGACCTTATGATGAGGAATCTGGGCCCATTTCTCTACGAGTGCATGTCTTAGCTCAAGAACTGTTGTTGGTTGGACGTGGCGTGAAGAAATGGCTTTCTGCAGCATATCCCAAGCATGCTCAATTGGATTTAAATCCAAGGACCTCGCTGGCCAATCAATGAGGACTATAGTTGCCTCCTCAAGATATCGGTTTGTGGTGTGGGCTCTGTGTGCACGGGCGTTATCATCCATAAGAATGAAATCAAGGCTGACTGCGCCAGCGTACGTGTGTACATGGACGTCTAATATTTCATTGACGTAACTAACTGCCGTCAGTGCACCGTTTTCAATGATGTGTAGGTCCGTTTTCCCCTCAGCGGTTATTTCCGCCCACACCATGACTGAACCCCCACCAAAACGGTCGTGTTCTACAACGCATGCTGGAGCTAAGTGTTCATTTGGACTTCTCCAAACCCTAGCCCGTCTGTCCGTGAAGTCCACACAAAACCTTGACTCATCAGTGAAGAGAACCGGGGTCCAATCATTAACTGTCCATGTGACATGAGTCTGCGCCCATTGCAAACGCTCTTGAATATGGTGTTGTGGCAATGGAATGCAAATTGCTGGCCTCCGTGACCTCATCCCAGCATCATGCAACCTGTTTCTAACTGTTTGTATGCTTACACGCGCACCAGTTGCATTCTGAAAGTCGCTACGTAAGGTCGTAGCGTTCGAGAACCGTTGCCGTCTGGCCTGTAGGTCAATAAATCGGTCCTGGGCTGGAGTCGTTGAACGTTCCCGATCTCCGGCGTGGCCCTGCAAGACATTTCCAGTCGTTTGGAATCGGTTCCACATCCTGGCGACAACGCTCTGGGATACCCCAAGGACATTGGCAACGTACCTTTGTGAACGGCCAGCCTCCAACATTCCAATACCTCTGTTCTCATCTTCACTAAGACGACGTCTAACCTGTCGATTTGTCATAGTTTGCTAATTTCGAACACAGTTTTACAATAAAACGCGAGAAGTCTTGCTGCTTGTACACCTTTAAGTGAAAGCACATGGCCATAAAACACCAATGCTTTTCCGTGTGCTTATCGTGCAAGGTGTACATGACAAATCGATAATTTAAGTACATAATCATGAGGTCCCCGTACAGGTGCATCGTTAGCAGAAATATGATTTTAATATGATGATAATAGGACTGAAACATGCAATGTCAAAAAGGTGATCCTTAGCAAATTTTGAGTGGTATAGTTAATAATATCTTATATTTGTCAGATAAAGTATGGAACATGTAATGCAAGACTTTATCAATTGCCATTCTATAGTAATCCACTGTAGACAGATTCTTTAAAAAAGACACATTTACGACCTCGTATTCACTATGTTTCGCTTGAATAATGCATAAAAAAGCTGAAAAATTCCTGACAAAGTTTTCGAAATATCAGCGGTGTTAGCCAAAGTCAGCTAAAGATGGCCTCAAGTAAAAAAAACAACACTAGAATAGGATACAAACCCTTCCAAGCTATGCTGGATGTAAATTGAAGGCGAGAATTAACTCATTGTAAACTACTGATGTCGTTTGTATTTGCCGCTGCTGAAAATAATATTATCACAACAACGAGGAGGGACATTTCCTTTAAGTACCTTCATGCGGTTTTGTGCTTGAATTAAGCCATTGCATTTTGATTACAAAATATTGTCTAATTATCAAGTTCTACAGTAAAACCTCACATACCGCACAACGCAATATTACGACCACCTTATTATAAAGACCACTTATTTTCGGACCTGCTTTCAATCGCTCCCTTATGTTTCTAGCTTATTAAACTTTGAATTTGTCAGCTAATTAACTTTTTCGGTCGTGCGACGACTTGATGCTGAACCGCATATGTCGCCTTCCGGCGACCAGTACGGGTCTAGACTTTAGAGAATCGAAAGAGACCTTGAAGTCTACAGATTTCGGGCTCCTGTGTTCGAACCGTGGGTGTGACACATGATCTCTGTGACGAAGACCTAGCGTTATCAACAACTAATTCAAACAATTTATGCGGAGAATCTTGCAGTTACTTGCGGAGGATAGGGTGAGCACAAGTAAAAAAAACTCGGCGTTTAGAAATGCGTCTTATCTGAAAAATGGCGCCAAAAGAGTTAAGCATTTACATGTACTATGAATAATACATACCATGATCTTGTGTATAAAAAGGGACTTGCTTACCATATTATGATATGCAAGTCCGTGTATCAAAATGCATACGTACATACATACACACATACATAGGAGTATATAATAGTTCAGTGTCATTTCTGACCCGAAAGCAACCCATAATTGTAAAAATGGTTCATAAAATGCCAACAATGTGGTGAATGGTTGACACTAAAGTTAACAAGGAAAATCAAAACGTGTATTACCTAATTCATCATGTAGCGACGATGTCCCTTAATTTGTTTTCGGGTTTGAGCGCAATGTCGATTAAACCAAATTGATGATTAATTTAACGGAACACATTCCATGTAATATGAAGAAATTAAATGCTAAAGAAATTAATGGTCCCATGAGCGAGATGATTTTGTTAACGATAGTTTTGACATTAATAAGTTCTCAGAATAGTGCAATTGACAGGAGCCGGTATTGGTGTGAACAGATGCGTGAAAAAAATACCAAAGACCATATTTAAGTACCCAATTGCCATGAGAGAACGGGCATAAAAGTATCAGACGATGCCGAACAACGTTAGACTATTTTTTGACGATTATTTCCGGTTTCGGCTGATGCGCTGAATTTTCTAAAGAGTGTATTCCCCTCGATTGTTCTCGAAACATACATAGTGCTGAATATAATTTGCTGAATACTTTATATATATATATGTATTTTGGTGTATTTCATCCGTAGCTTCTCCCAAAACTTATCGGTACTCATAGGATTGTATTGAATGTTTTGTTTTTGTGTGTATGTGTATATATTGATATACACATGTACGTGTGTATGTTTATTTGTTGTACATATATATAGAAAATATGTTGTCCTCATGGGACAATTGGCCTAATGGATATGAAAAAACTTATCTATCCGAAATCTCCAAGAACAAGTAACTAGGTGATAGGTACATGTGTAACATAGGTTGCCGCCTTAGAACGGTTTGAGGCGAGGCTATATGGGGGTTTAAACTTGATTTGTGGGCTCAGCTTCGAACCTACCTCGCAAAAACAAAACGAATAAAATTACATAAATTGATAATTTAGAGATACAAAAACAAAAGACAGTACAATTAACAGCAAGTATATATAACAGGTTGATTTCTCTCGAACTTCCTGACTTATAACAAACGGACAGCATTAAACGAAACAAACAATGGAACGATATATATTGAATCATTGTAACATACGATATGATACTAAATTACATGTAAACTCTTGGTACAGAGAGCACGATCATATGGCCGTCAATGTGATGATGAGGATTAGTCAGGCCGCACTGGACTTATAACCTGGAGATCCGGGTTCGAATCCCGGTCGCAGCAGGTCATATCCTTCCCAGAAAATATGAAAAAAGTGTCAATTTTTCTCCATATGTGGAGAGGTTGCCGGCTCCTTGTGGAAGGGTAAGTTAGTACTGGTAAGTATACAATCGAGGAAAACTGGTTAGGTGAACCAGTCGCCCTATATCAATGAAAAATTGTTGAAAAAGTGGCATTAAGCCTAGTGAAAAAAATGTGCTCTAGTGACAATAAGTCACATAAAAACAAAAAAAAGGATTAGTCATACACATATAATGTATATCAACACCTCAGGCCTCGATGAATGTTATATACTTGGATCTATAGTCCATACCATCGTGGTCATTGATATATTGTACAGTCAAACCTGTGTACTAGGACCACTCTTGGGAAAGACAAAATATGTCCTTTATTGACTGGTGGCCTTTATTCGGAGGCCAATTTGTTCTAAATAATCAGTGACGTTTTTTCAAAGACTGGCCTTTATTCACAGGATAGTCTTTATTTAGAGGTGGCTGCAAGCACAGGTTTGACTGTATTAGTATCGTGGCCTCTGTATTTAACATATTCATATACACGTACAGTGCAACCTCTCCACAGCGGCCCTCTCTTGATCAACAACCTCCCATCAAGTTTTTCCCACTGTACGATTTAACTATTAATTTAACCTCTCTAGAATTACAACTTCTCAACAACAATATAACAACTATCTTCTCCCAAATGGTGTTGCTTTGGATGGGGTTGCACTGTACATCAATTAACTTGAAAAAATGTAAGTTTATCATATCGGATCTCCGGTTTATCAACAAGCATTATCACAAATGTTAATGACAGCGTGCTTACGACGGACTGACTGTATCTTAAAGACAAATTAATTTTGTAAATAATTTACATTTTATTTTTTACACACCAGCAGAAAAAAAAAACTCCTTGTAAGGCAAACGTCTCAATATCATCAAAAATCAAGTCTTTGAACCAGTCCTACTGTCTTTTGAAGATTATTGATGCATATCAAAACGTCTGTATTTCCAATTATCGGGGCGAATAATTGTCTGTAGTCAACATTTGGATAATAAGTGTTTGGACTGCATCAATAATTATTTCTCACAGATTGGCGCTCGGGCAACATGCTAGCTGTTGTTGCTTTAGGCTCACATTATATTTTGACGGCATATAAAACCTTACAATTCAACACAATGATATCACCTCGTCTTATCTATTCAATCATATTTCATTATTAATTAATAAGGGCTTTAAATCATTCAGAATTGTTGTCTTCAAATGGTAATGTCCGTTCCGCCTTAACGCTCAATGGAACGTCCGATAATCAGACGCAATGGTGTGCAATGGTGTTTTATGTCAGACTGTCTGTTAATTATTGGTGTTCAAGTAGAATGTTTACATAACCTGTCATGCGACAAATGGTTGTAAATTTGCTCGAAGAAGATGATTATTAGCAATCAAAACAACAGCGAGTCGCTTTATTATCACCATTGCGTTCACTGTATTTATGTATTTTATGTGGCATCGTGACTGGGGTTTAACGCCGTTTTTTGAAAAATTTTTCACTTATATACAGCGACCGGTTCACCTAACCAGTTTTCCTGGACTGTATACTAACCAGTACTAACTTACCTTTCCACAAGGAGCAGGCAACTTCTCCACATATGGAGGAAAATTGAGACTTTTGTTAATTTTTCATAGAATGGTATGACCTGCCGCAACCGGAATTCGAACCCGGATCTCCGGATTACAAGTCCTGTGCAATAACCACTGAACCGCGGTCGCGGCTCAGCGTCCAATGTAATATATGTCAAATCTATTTTCTCAATATTCTTTCTATGCAATTATGCATGATACCCGGTTGTGAATTAATTGATAAAATCATTGTTTTTTATTAAATTCCACATGCGGAACACCCGCACGACATCAACACGTATCAGTTTCTTTTCTAATATCGTGTCAAATCATAAATAGGTATTTAAATATTAATTGAAAATAGAGAACCAGGATTGTACGAAGTAACTTCAATTATATCATAGACACTCTTGTTGTAATGTTTATAGAACATTTGCCGTTCTAGCTCCGAACTCTGATTGTCAAAAAAGGCATCTTCAAATAAAAAACATCGACAAAACTTATCTAGGAATGTATATTGGTTTGTTTTGAACTAAATGCAGTTCAATGCGTGCGCAAAGCGATTATCGAAATGTTAAATTAAACGAAAAGCGCTCGGATATCTACAGACATCTGGCGCCGAAAAGAATAGGACAAGTCTTCGGAATGTAGCTGTCTGAATTAAAGGTACGCCTGACTTCGTAGCTAAGAATTATTTCCACCACTTGGTTTACATTTACATTCCGTATTGTTAACGTGTGTAAGTCGTTTATTTTATTTTGATTGTTCACTTAACTAGCTCTCTCGTGTACTTGGTGTTTCCCCTTCTTTTCTTTCTACATGGGGATTCCAAAATTCGTATTTAGAATGACCATTATAGGTTCTTTACTTGATAGACAGAGCATTTAGTCTAGTATTTTCTTACTTGCACTCACCCTGTCCTCCACAAGGATATGCATACTTCTCCGCATGAATTGTTTGAACTAGTGGTTGATAACGCTATGTCTTCGACCAAATCGTCACAGAGATCATGTGTCACACCCGTGGATCGGACACAGGAGTCCAAGATATGTAGACCTCACGGTCTTTCTCTATTCTCTAAAGTCCAGACCCATACTGGTCGCCTGAAGGCGACATCGGCGGTCAGCAATATCGGTGTCGAAAGAGTTACACGTTCGACTATCATATCTAACGTCGGAATCTCTTAGATGTTTCCGACAATTCAACAGCATTCCTTTTCTAATTTAATCATTAAGAAATATAGTTGTTTGTATTGAACTGACAGTAATAATGTATGTGCTTTAACCAGACATATTCATAATTCAGTCAGTCAGATTTTCGCAAAAAAACCACAAACCTATTAAACCAACCCGTACAAAAATATCCAATAAACAAATGACATCTATCATTCGATTGTTAGATGGAGCATTTAGCAAGCGCGACTGTCAAGAAGATGTATGGATAATGTTCGTCTAACAATGGTCCTTGACATACCGACCTACTTCATTGGAAATGCGATATATACATTAGTATGTCTCAATTTAAGGGCATTGTATATTTGTTTACTGTCATCAATGCTGTGAATGGGAGGTCTTGAAGATAAATTTTAATTTGTTGACATTCCGACTAGGTAGCTCCTGTTTTGAAATTTGAACGTTAAACATTGTGTCAACTTAGTTAAGTGAAACTGAATTTTCAACAGAATATTGATAAGAAAAGGATTCATAGATTTTTGTCTATATGGTAGTGCGATGAATTCAGCAAATATTTAATGAATAAAAATAACGATAGTCAAAGTTATGATACATGTATACCCGCGTTATATTTAAATTCCCCTACGGATAGTCTCAAATTTCGGTACACAATTCTACTTCATGCTTCTGGTACAGTGGACACTCAGAAAACCGGACACACAGGAAACCGGAATCTTCGGAAAACCGAACATTCGAGCTGATCCCAATTTTCCCTCTTCTTTTCTAAAGAAACTCCAGAAAACCGAACACCTCAGAAAACCAAACTTTTCATTTGGGCCCATGGGGGTTCGGTATTCTCAGTTTCCACTGTATTGGTTTTGATTTTCGCTATTGTTAGTCTGTGCTGCTCTATGTGCCTTGTTGGTTGGATATTTATTGAATGAAGATTTATTGCATGCGACATCCCTGTGGTATCCGCTCATTCTTATTCTGTTCGAAGATTTTGAGCATTGTATTTTCACTAGGGTTTAACGTCGCACCAACAGCAATAGGTCATTTGGCTCACACCTGGGTTGGACCACCGACCTTCCACCGGCCAGCAGAACAGCTTCCTCCTGCAAATTTTGTCTTAATCCGGTGGTAGTCGAACTCAAAGTTGTGATGGGGTAGTGAGAGACCATAAACACTCGACCACGGAGGCCCAAGTTGTGGATTGAATATATCAGCATTAATTTAATAACTTGCATTATTCAATTACATTTCAATAGCGACCCTCACTAGAGCAACAACCTCCCTTCAACAACAGCAAGATTTTTCCCACTGTACGATTTAGCTATTAATTTAACCTCTCTAGAGCAACAACCGCTCAACAACAGCAACATTATTTTGCTTCTCCCAAAAGGTGTTGCTTTGGAGAGGTTGTACTGTAGTATACAATTATATTCTCCAGTTCTTGCCGTTATATTTGATTGTTTTTAGTTTGGTTGCATTAATTTTCTTATAGTTAGCTTAATCTGGTGTATTATGCAGTGGACTTTTTCGTCTTTGAATCCAGGGAATATTAATTCACACTTGCAATGTGTTCAATGTAACGTTTTGCCTTTATACAAATATCTTGAGTTAAAAAGTTAACAATTACATCCTACGCCTTGAAAATACGTGTTGGATTTTTTAATAGTATAACTATTGATGATTATACGTAATATTTTTACCTTCATGATATGCTATTATGAATGTATCTTTGCTATATGCCAATAAACTTTTGAACTTTGAAAAATTTGTGCAGTTTGGATTAGAAACCGGTACGGTTCACTTCCTAAATAAAATCTTTATTCTGTTCTGTTCTATTCCGTGCCGTTCCGTTTCATTCCGTTCGTTCCGTTCTGTTCCGTCCGTGCCGTTCCGTGTCATTCCGTTAATTTCCGATCCTACGCGCAGCATGGAAATCATGCCAGCACACAGCAAACAATTAGAATAAAACGTCCATTAACAGCTCGTAATCTATAGATGACTACTCCATTCATTTAGGTTTTAAACCAACTTAACTACATGTTATTTCACTTTTAATTGGGTGTACTAGGTACAGTGGAATCTTGAAACATGTCGAGAATTTGTTTAATGAACACTAAAATATCGTTATTTAAGTTACTTCTCAAGTTATTTTTAAACCTTAAAACTAAAAAGCGGAAATAACGTTTGTGACACGTAAGCTAGTTCGGTCAGGAAGCAAAAAAAAACTAAACAAGAATTAAGACGTTATAAAATAAGCGCTTGATCATATTAAATTGACAATTTGATCATGTTTATAGAGTAAAGCCCCTGAAAACCGGACACCTTCCGGACTTATCCAAAAGTCCGGTTTTCAGAGAACTATCGAAGAGAAAATATGGGACTTGAAAAATCATCAAATTTTCAGAGAGCTCTGTTTTTCAGAGAGTTCGGGTTTCAGGGGTTTTACTGTAATATATCATGTAATTCCTTACATAATTACATAACATAATTATTTTGTCAATACTTAAGTGCTTGACATTTTGTTTCTTGTTGTGATTGCTCTATGTTAGGATTAGTCCAAAGGGAATATATAAAATAACTACAGTCGAACCTGTGCTGGCGGACACATGTTTATGACGGACATTGTAATTTAATGAAATATAGTGTATACAAATTAGTGTGGTTATTTTGTTTTGTGATCGTACTTGTTAAAATATTTTTTAGTCATACATTTATGTGCTAGTTAATATCTTAGTTCATATGGCGTTTTGGTCAATGTAATCAAATACTAGACATAAGTTTCTTACACACTGAAGAAAACCTACATTTGATCAATGTATCTACCTTTTAATAAAATGATCATAATCAATCGATGAACTTCATAACAATGTTTACTGTGATGTTTGTCGGTAATATAACTCCGGTCGCGGCGGGTCATACCCTTCTATGAAAGTTTGACAAAAAATGTCGATTTTCCTCCATATGTTGAGAAGTTGCCGGCTCCTTATGCAAGGGTAAGTTAGTACTGGTTAGTATACAGTCCATGAAAACCGGTTAGGTGATCCGGTCGCTGTATATAACTGAAAGGTTGTTGAAAAACGGCGCTAAACGCCAGTAACAATGTCACATAAAAACAAACAAACGGTAGAGTAACACAAACTAAGGCAAAAACTGTACAAACTAGATTTCCCCTCATCAACGATATATGTTATAAAGTGGATGTACTTTGATGACAGGGTATCAATGTCAAAGCAAAGTCCGTATAGAACTGTTAAGTGGATAATTGGGTATGAAGTGTACAGCCTAGTTTAAATTTACTTATAACTACGGGCGCGTGATTTGGACAATGGCAAAACAACACCATTGATTGAATACTCCTTTCATTTGACGATATCGACCAAGTCACCAAGCAAATAAAAAAAAACATAGAATGTTTATGTTTAACTTAATTATAAAACGTGATTGATCGAGGAAATTATGTGTCTGAATATATTCAATCAAACCTCTATATTAATTAATAAAGTCATTAAATCATTGCAAATTGTCTTTAGTGAATGCTATTGTTCATTCTACAATAACCCTCAACGGGACTTCAGATAATCAGCATGAATCGTGAGCAAGCATGTTTTATGTTAGGATTGCTGTTAAATACTCGTTTCGACGGATGATATTTGCGGGCGCTGTCATGCGCAAATATTCGTAAATTAGAATGAGGATGAAGATTATTACTTCAAAGAATTACATCCTGACCGGTTAATGGGACTCTCGGGTTGTGTCTAGAACTTCTGATTTTAGTTAGTCAAAAACTTAACAAATTGATTCGGAATGTTCAGTCCATTACCCCAAGAACAACAAGCATAATTAAAATAACTTTGAGTAAGAGATATAATCAAAAGCCTTTTAGCATAAGCTGTAAGATATTCCTGCTTCCTAAGTAGATATTTTAACCTAAAGATTTATCATTATTACCACTGTTACCAATGCTTATAGGGTGAAAGAACATAATAGTCCGTGGTTTTAACATAGGTTTGTCAATGCGCTGTAAGGGTAATGCATTTTATAGAAATTATTCGTACTTAAATAAGTAAATGACATTAAAGTCTAGTCAGTAAATACCTGTGTTTTGCAATCCGAATAAAGACCATCCGAAGGCCACCATTGGGAAATACAGAATGTAGCTTTTATTGACAGATGACCTTTATTCGGAGGTCAGTTTGTTCTAAATAATCAGTGACGGTTTTTCAAAAAATGGCCTTCAGTCAACTGGTGGTCTTTATTCGGAAGTGGCCGCAAACACAGTTTTGACTTTATATGGATATCTGTACACGTGTTAATGCGTGATGGCCTGTGTCTCTATGTATCTTTGCTACATACCGCTTTTAGGCGGTACCCTCCGGGAGGTTACGCTTTGTCTTCCAGTTTTTGCATGACCATAAAAAAATTATGTGTTGAATGGGATGGGTTGGTGGCGGGCGTTGAGGGAAGGTGGGATTTTTTTTCGAATTTTATTCTTATCGATATTTTTGTTTGTTCTCTGTTTATTCCCTTGAAGACCAGTCTATGAGTATGCTATGCTGTCTTTTCGTGAGCGGCAATTTCCGTGAATCCATTTTAAAGTGCTAAAAGATTTATTTTTCGGCAAAATTACCGTACGCTATGGAAATTTAAATGACTGTTTATAGTAATACCGTAATACAGAAATACATGTTCAGAAAAACATTATCTATCAGATGAATCACATCAGGCGAATAAAAGTGTGGACATGTCAAGTTGTATCTAGAGCGTATAGTTCAAATACAACTAGATTAATGTTGATACTTTAAGTAAATATAATAGTGCGTCGGATTGTTATTAAAGGAAGCGACAGCGTGGAACAATCGGTGTCATCTTTGATGGTTATTTATACAGATGGACTAATATCGTATTATCGGACCAATGAATTCACGAAAGCAAGGTCCACTGGGGTTAATTCTGTATCAGGTCTTTCAATCATTAGTTTAGTTTGTTACTGATTTATCATTATACTTGTATGAGCGAGTGTTGCGCTAAAATGTGACGTAATTATGATATAACGTTTATTTGAAGGATTGAAATTCTTTGTTAAGACAAACACATGGTGTAACTCATTTGTACAGCATTTTTGTTGACAGTGAAAATGATTTGTAATTAGCTAAATAGGGAATTAGGTATTCAACATACGCATGCCCAACAAGTAGAAAGCTGGATGGGATTGGGTACATAATGATGAGATAAGATGTTCAGATTTGTGTTGTCCTCAGAGACCTTGAAGTGTCATATTTTAGATATTCTGGTCAATTTCGTTAGCATCAATATCGTTTTCTATTTACCCGGTGTTATGAAGTAGAAAACATGTTTTTATACAAATAAGGAGTTTACTATGAAGCACAACTTCATACGGTAGATTTTCATCCTGGGGTATTCTTAGATATGGGCAGACAATAAATAGTTGTCTTTAAACGAGGAACTCTGTTTTACGCCGACCCATTTTTTTTCTAACAACAAAATCCAAAGAATAAAATATTTGTTAACAAATCGTACCTCCAAAGTTTGCAACTACAAGCACGTGATTTGGACAATGACAAAAACAGCGCCATTGATGGAATACTCCTTTCATTTGATGATATCGACCAAGTCACCAAAAGACGAGAAAAAAAGTTTTGCAACGTACCTGTCATATTTTTGGTCGTGTAACCATTAACATGATTATTTTTGCCCAAGTCAAAGATGAATCGAATTCATCACTGTCCTGTATTTCATTAAAATAATCAGGTCCGGTTATCAGAAATTTTAAGAGACGTTTAAATTCAGAATATTCTTATTTATATTCAAAGATACAATAATTGATAGTAAATAATAATAATAATTGTCTAATTGATGATCACATGCGTTATTAATGGAGCAATTTTATCGCTTAACTTCCGGTTTGTTGACGATTGTTTATTGGTCGGATTTAAAATAGCTTTCCGAGACACTAAGCTTAAACGAGTATGACTAGAAATGTATTCTTCCTAGTATAATGATTAAATGAATTGATGCCTGAATGCTCAATATTCAATTAATGTTAATGTTTATTTCAACAAAAATCGAATCAAAACCACAGCAGATGTGTGACGCCGGAACGGAATAATTTTCATATTGGCTTCATGTAAAGCACGCAAAAGTTTAAATAACGCCAATTGTATTTTCGTTCTTAAAACTTTTTTAACCCTTTACCTCATATTAACCCATTTCCCAGCATCTGAAGCGGACCACTTTTGAAAACATTGTGGAAAAAGAAGCCATTGCTAGTAATGAATAAGTTTTGTATATAGTAGCTTTGAATTTGGAGTCCAAAATATGCTTATGAGGCAAAGGCTTAAATACTGGTGTAAGTTTCGGATATGCCTTTACAACATGACCATAATTTGTGATTGTCAGCAAAAAGAATAATGACTTTGCAACTAGCACAATTATGTAGAGCATGTTGAACAGAACTAATGTGTGTGTACTCATCTTCTGTTATAGTCTTTTATAATACATGTACAATTTAATATTTGATGTTTAATTGCTGTCGCAATATAGCAATAATGACAAAAAATGATAACACCATTGCATTACAGTGGAACCCCTATAAACTGGCGGAGCCCAGGACCAAGTCATTTGGTCGGCTTAGAGGGGATGTCAGTTAAGAGGGGGGGGGTTGGATTAATAGTAATGAAGTCGGGACTAGTACATTTGTCCGAGTTAAAGGGGAAACCGGTTTATAGAGGAACCGGTCTAGAGGGTTTCCACTGTACCTTGCTTACCTGCATAGAGGGATTAGGCTGAGTTTGACAACATCAAGTAAATGTTCTGTATCTCTAATTTCACTCTCTCCTCTTACTCATTGTTTGCACATCCATTTCTGATTTGCTATCTGAGTTTATTGACTTAAGTCCAGTCTACTTCAATGGCTTGTTCCCCATATCTTTTCGAACCACTACGATAGCATTGGTTTATGAACCTGGTAATTCCGTGCACTTCACTTAGAGTACTTGTAAGCAATTACCTATTATCTGATCGAAAGTGCAAAATTATGAAAGAATGGTAGTTTGACATAAATCATCGCCGTAAAGATAGGAGTGCATTTGAAACTGCAGATAGGATTCCTAGAATGTCATATCTAGTTCAAACAGAACAGAAACAATGTTGACTGATTCTTGTCTGAGTAAATATGGTGTTACATCACACTGTAATTAAAAAGTAATTATGAGAGAACGAGTCGATCACGTGTTTGTTAAAGCAAACACGACAGTGCATATTGTATTGATTTGTAATGTAGGATTTCTCTGTTATAAAACCGGCGACCTTATTTATCTAACAATCGCGTACTTTCTATTTGATTCAGTGTTAGATGCGATAAAATGACAACCCGTGACATAACTTTCGTCGGCTTATTTCTACCACTCCGTAACTCAATTTTTGGCAATATCGACATTTTGGTATCATTTATTCGCCCCGAAGAGCTCTATAGAATAATCATACTTACCTGATTGTAGATCTATTCTAAATAGGATTAATACCGATTCCACAAACCCGTAGTTCGCTTAAAGTTATTGCAGTTCAAAACTTCAAATACGATTTCCCGAAATAGGGAAAAAATGGCATACGGGTTTGTAGACATAACCCGAAGCATTGTCCCCCAAATACGCATGCGCGCGCACACCAGCTTGTGCACCAATCGAACCGATGCACTTAAATTATAAAATGATGGAAAATTTACCTCACTTTGCATGCAATTGTAACATATTAAGGTATAGGCTACTTTTACAGTCATGTCATCTACACTCCCCTCATCTTATTAAGTTGGGGTTGATTTACAGGACATGACAAACACAACCGAATGAAATCCAACCCTTAACGGAAAGACTTGTAAATGTTGCCCTTATAATTGTCACTTATTTTCACGACCTAAAATCTGCCTCTTCGTGTAAGATATACTAGTACACCCCATCCACGCGCGCACACACACACCAAACGACAATAAAACATTCGGACGCTTACCGCTGGTCTGACGTTGCATTTGCTATTTGAATTTAAGTGGAAATCACGCATAGATTGAAACACCCTTTCGTGTTCAGTTTTTAAGTCATATCGCATCATTTTAACAAAAATTTATAGTGAAACCATACTAGTTGGAAACTGCATGCATGGTCCATTAGTTAACGTCAGTAAATACTGGTATATTTATACCAGACAATTTGTGAGCTCCCTACAAATATCTGTGAAGGGGTAATTATCTTGAATCACCAATATCGGTACTGTACAAATCCATTTTATGTCAAGCACATAGGTATAATTTAAAAACAATGTACAGTGGAACCCACTAAACCGGTCGAACCCGGGACCAGGTCATTCGACCGGTTTAGAGGGGATATCAGTTTAGCGTGGATTTCTGATTTAATAGTAGTGAAGTCGGGACAAGAACATTTGGCCGATTTAGAGGGGAAACCGGTATATAGAGGAACCGGTTTAGAGGGTTTCCACAGTACAGTTTCACATTCATTGATGTTTAACGTTTAAGTCAGTGATAAATTATGATTTGGTCTGGTGAACTTCCAGTCGATGCTGAAAATAAGCCCCCGCCCCCTCCCCCCCCAGTTTGATTTCATTCGATTATCGAAATCATGTGTTCTTGTTTCACTCAAAATGTACACTGCATGTATGATGATTATAATTATAAATTGCCTTATTTATAATAATATGTTGCCAGCAGCCATGTAAAACATGGAGATATAAATGTGCTTCTAACCACAGACAACGGCTCATGTAACGTCTGATGTATCGTTGTGACGTAGTTTTTTTGACAAGACATTATTTAAAATCCACCGTCTAAAACATGTTCTATCTACGAAACTTTGACTGATAAAAAGCTATATTGGAATCGAAATGTGGGCGTTTATAATACGAGCGAACTTCTATATTGTCAATATTTCTGCAATATCATAAGTTTAGGCATTGCATAACTACTACTGTACTTTTCTGTAGGTATCTGTTCAATGCTAAACAAAAATATAAACATTACAAAAATAGGATTGTCCAATTATCGTTATTTTTTATAGCTAATAATTTTTTGCGAATTGTTGCCCTTATTGAAAAATAGAAAAATAGTAATATCTGTTGATATCATGCATGGTGATATATGCTTTTCTTCATTTAAATCGATTGATTCTGTGTTCTTCCATCTTTTTATTGTGAGTATTCATTGAAAAGCCGCAGCCGTGGTCTAGTGGTTAGTGCGCTGGACTTGTAACCAGGAGATCCAGGTTCGGATCCCGGTCACGGCAGGTCATATACTTCTATGAAAATTTGACAAAAATGTCGACATTCCTCCATACGCGGAGAAGTTGCCGACTACTTGTAGAAGGGTAGGTTAGTACTGGTTGGTACAGATCAGGAAAACTGGTTAGGTAAACCGGTCGCCGTATATAACTGAAACAATGTTGAAAAACGGCGTTAAACCTCAGTGACAATTTTCATAGAAGTGTATGACCTGCCGCGACCAGGATTCGAACCCGGGTTACAAGTCCAGCGCACTAACCACTGGACCACAGCCGCGGCCAGCAAAATTATGATGGTTTTGAGAGGCTCTTGAGATGTTAAATTAATAAATAAATCGTATAGTAGGAAAAACCATGCTATTATTGAAGGGAGGTTATTGCTCTAGGGAGGTTGCACTGTAATTAATACCAATGATGTCGTGTGATTATGGTCTTTGACTAATGATCACCAGCCCATCACCGCTGTGAGTTCGAATCCCACCCGGGACCAAACGTCACATGTGAAGAAGCTGACCAGTCAGCTTTCAGAAGGCCAGCATTCTACTCAGGTGTACACCTGTGGGTCTTCATCTACCGTTAGAGCTGGAAAGACTCTGGCAGTTGGTGTGACGTTTACCTACAGTGAAAAAAATATATAATTTTCATTATGTTTTGCACCGCAATTCGGCACAAACAATCGGATATTAAATATGTTCGATATTTGTAAATTGGACATCGCGCTAGACTTTTAGGGTAAATCAAATGTGAAAATATAAAAAAAAACTGTAAACAATCGATCATAGGAGCAGACAATTATATTCATATTGCTAGAATTATCAATTGTTATTATTCAATAAGCAGTAATTCTGATGAATTGTTTAACTTTGCAGACGCAACGTCGACGATGCAGTTTTAAGCAATTCAAAAAAAATCGCTAAGAGGTGCCTCAGTCACATATAACCATTAAGCGAATATTGAATTACTTGAAATACATTCAAACCCCTGAAAACCGGACTCTCTTGGCCCAAAGTCCGGTTTTCTTAAAATTCCGGTTTTCAGAGAACTATTAATTATCAAAGAGAAAAATAATGGACTTGAAAAATCGTCCGATTTTTAGAGAATTCCAGTTTTCAGAGTGTCCGGTTTTCAGAGAATCCCGGTTTTCAGAGAGTCCGGTTTTCAGGGATTTTACTGTATTTGTAATATACATAAACAAACTACGTTTCTTAACGTACATGCCATCTCTAAGTTGCCATCACGAATAATGTCACTTGAATATTATTTACTTAGTATTGATTCAGAACTATTCGCTGTCCCCAAACAGTAACATGTATACAATTAACAAAATGTATTACATTTGTTCAACATTTCAACGCTCCTAATTACAAGCAGTGGCAATCACCATACGGACATTGTCACAGTGAATTGTATGCAATGCTTCCGGACATTCGTACCTTCGGGGAAAGTTCTTTAATTCATCTATGTCTAACTGTATTAGCTTGAATGATACCAAGAGAAACTTCTCGGATACGCTCGTTGTATATTTTGTGTAAATTGGAAAATGGAATATTTCACGGCGCGTACGTTTGATTTAAATCATACCTCAGGGAACATCGTTTTGTATTCAGTTAGAAAAGAGAAGCGTGTTATTTGACAACGTTAAGAATGTGAGATAATTTACCGAGATCAGACACCTTGTTTTTTTGTGGAGATGCTGTCTTGTAAAAATAAACCTGTTACAATTATACTACTTTGGGGTTATTGCTGTGGGTATACTGACTGTAATTTTCTTAGATTGTCTTACGAAAAATATAATGATTGATATGACAGTGGCGGACATTTACAGGTAATTATTCTAAAGGTGTTGCTGAATGATTCCAGTAATTTGGAAGCTAACTTTTATTTTGAAAAGTTAGGGCTGCGTATTTTCAATGCTAAACAAAACTAAATAAAGACGGAGATACATGCAAGTTTTTATGTCTTGAATGGAATTATGGAATTTATGTAATATAGAAGGGCACTACGCGGATGTAAGCAGATTTCTATCCACATTGTTATTCAATGGAATGCTGTAATCATAGAATCGTTCCAGTGAAATAAAATCTATTCAAATGCTATTTTGTGAGTCACAATCCGTCACAATAACATTGAAGTGAGGAATAGTGTTAACCTATTACTTGCATAAAATAGGCTCTCGTTGTACACTGACTCAAATACATCCGTGAAGTAGTTATCTGACATCTAAATGCAGGCTAGGTATCAAATTGGTTAAAATCGAGCTCTTTTACTTCGTTAATATGCAGCGCATTAGTAGTGTCACGTGTCCATTAGGTAATTGTCATGCCCAGTGTAGAATCATGACTGGCAATGAAAATGACGATGACAGTTTTTTTTCTCGAACGAACAGTATACGTGTGGACAACTTGTTTACGTTAAGACAACTTGTTTATGTTAGGACAACTTGTTTATGTTAGGATAGTTTGTTTATATTAGGACAACTTGTTTATGTTAGGACAACTTGTTTATGTTAGGACAACTTGTTTATGTTAGGATAGTTTCTTTATGTTAGGACAACTTGTTTATGTTAGGATAGCTTGTTTATGTTAGGATAGTTTCTTTATGTTAGGACAACTTGTTTATGTTAGGATAGCTTGTTTATGTTAGTACAACTTGTTTGTGTTAGGACAACTTGTTTGTGTTACGATAGTTTGTTTATGTTAGAGCAACTTGTTTATGTTAGAACAGATTGTTTATTTTCGGACAACTTGTTTTTTGTTAGGTCAACTTGTTTATTTTAGGACAACTTGTTTATTTTAAGACAACTTGTTAATTTTAGGACAACTTGTTTATGTTAGGACAACTTGTTTATGTCAGGACAACTTGTTTATTTTAGGACGACGTGTAGGTATATGTAAAAACAACACCTTTAAAAGTATATGATACACGTTTATGAGGACAAGGATAACATGTTCGGATAATGACTGTTGGTTAAGCAAGATGTGTGTTTTAACATTCATTTCTGGTATACGAGTACCATTTAAAAATAGTTTTACTTACTGAATGTAAAGTCATGCTATTAATATTACCGTCCCATTTCTGAATTGGTTGTTTTCTAAAACATAGATATATGAACTTGTAATTTTCTGTCTTTTTGATATCTCGTTTTATTCGCACGAATCTTCAACCAAATTGTCACAGAGATAATGTGTCACACCCATGGGTTGAACACAGGAGCCCGAGATCTGTAGATTTCACTAAAGTCCAGACCCATACTGGTCGCCAGCATGTGACATTGGAACTCAACATCAAGTCACCACATGGCGACATTGGCCGCAAAAGAGTTACGTCGACATACTGGAAACAGTAGCTCGCGGACAGCTTGCAGTTTTTCTTCTACATCAATGAAGTCATTGACTGTCTGTGACATTGTGACTGTTGGGTGTTGTAATACATGTACTTCGATGTATACATGTGTGTGTGGAGACTTTAAACATAATAATAGGAGAATATTTCGGACAAATTACTCAAATAACTCATCGCTGCACTAATCTATGAAATCGCCATTTTCTGTTTGTGGCACAAGTTGCCACGCAGTTATAACAGATACAGCGCAGTGCAAGGAATTATTAAGGTCTTAGGGGTTGAATGATTATTAAAAAAAGCGACTTGTTGAAAGCAGGTCCACCGATTGGAGGGTATAGATATTTTAGATATTTTCTATGATGTAGCCAAATACAGTATTCGCTAAGATGTCCAAATAACTACGAGAAATAACTTTCTCTTACAGTACTAACCAGTGTTCTAGGGTTAAACTACCAGCACTAACCAGTGTTCTAGGGTTAAACTACCAGCACTAACCAGCGCTTATCAGTTCACAAAGGTTGCCTAGCAGTACTAACCAGCGCTCCTGAACTACCTACCAGTACTAACCAGTGCTCCTGAACTACCTACCAGTACTAACCAGTGTTCTAGGGTTAAATTTCCAGCACTAACCAGCGCTTATCAGTTCACAAAGGTTGTCTACCAGTACTAACCAGTGCTCCTGAACTACCTACCAGTAATAACCAGTGCTCCTGAACTACCTACCAGTACTAACCAGTCTTCTTGGGTTACTTACCAGGACTAACCAGTGTCCCGGGCTACCTAACAGAACTAACCATTGCTCCTGGATTACCTACCATTACCAAACAATGTCCTTGGATTACCTGCTATAATTGACCAATGCTCATAGGTGAACAAGTAGTAATAACTTGTGCTCCTGGGTAACATATCAATGCTAAATCGTTAACCTTTAATAAATAGTTTGGTCACACTGAAATTTAGCTTTAACCAATTACGTTACCCACAAACAATAAAGTGTCTATGGGTCTAAAAAGCATGATCTACCAAGAGAACTGAACTCTGCATTTATAACATTCGACCCAATGCTGAATAAGTAACTTTGTTTTAATACGTGACAATCTTAAAATTGCATTTACCATAAATGCAAGGAAAGTTTTAAGTTTTCACGGTAACAAATTAGAGTCAGTTCTTGAAAATTGTTAGATAATAGTTTCAAAATTATTTTATCATTGCGTCTTTTCGCAATATCCCATCGCATGACGATATACAAACTTAAGCTATGATCTAAAGGTACATTTGGCTGTAAATGATGTCTTATGAGATGGTACAGTTCTTATTTACTGCTATCATCATGAAAGTGCACGACGCTTCTAAAGGAAGTAAAAAAACATTTCCTCAAATTAAAAGTTCGATGGCACACTGCAGCTTATAAAATAATATATTATACGTGAAAGTGATGTTTATGTCGGCGGCTTCTTAAGGGGTGCGATGATAAAATGCTCTTTATACCATTCAATGAATGACACATTATTTGGAACATTGACTGTTCTTGATATGGTTTATATAATAATTATTTGAAGATTTAACACTACACGCATTGATTGTGAAATATCAACTATCTATAGCTAGTAGACTAATTATTTTATCGCCGGCCGCGGCAATGGTCCAGTGGTTATTGCGCTGGACTTGTTACCCGGAGATCCGGGTTCGAATTCCGGTCGCGCCAAATTTGACAAAAATGTCGATTTTCTATATAGAGTCCCTGATTGTAATAAAATTTATTACATAAAATTATACGAAATATTTTTTCTGGAATCTAATCGCAATCGAAGTTGACTACTGTTAAACAGTAAACTGATAATGCTGTGACGCTCTTGAAAGGCCTAAGCTAATCAAAGATGATTAAGGATAGCAAAGCTAATAAGCTAAAGCAGTCTTTGATGACAATGCATGTTTATCTTACGGTGCCAATTTCTGTTCTCTTGTTCTTGCGGTTAAGCACATTCTAAGCTTGTCTTTCATAAATATATTTGACCGACTAGTTTTTTTTATTTCAGTAGTTGCAAATGCTGGAGTACTATAAAACAGCTATTTGTATTAAACAAAATTCTATTGTATTTTTTAGTGCTGGAAAATATTTGGCACATTACAAATTTACACTTTGAACCTTTGGCGTGTTTATTTTGCGATGTAAGGTACATTACTATTAATACAGAGCCATGTTTTGTTGTGCACTGTAATTTTTGTTTCTCATTGTGTGTTAATTAAATCATTAACAACATCTGTTTGTTTAATTATGCAACAGTAAGTATTTATTACTAAAACTGTGATTCTGTCATTTTTGTACCCATAAGTGTGGTGCTGCTGAAAGGAAAATCATTATCATTTTTGCATTGCTGCATGGTTTTAACGATATTCATCAGTTATTTAATTTTAATATGAATTAAGGTTAAAGTTATTCTGAGTTTTGTTAAGTTTTAGTTCTTTGCTGATTTATTTTCATTTACAAATGACATGTTTCTAAGATTAAAGATCTAGAAGCTTGTATAGGTAATTATATTATACAGTTAATTTTATAAAAATGAAGAGGTGGATGTAATTATTCAATTAATTTTAAATAGCAAAGCTGCAGTAGGATCCGAATTCCGTATTCGAAATTCACAATTTGGATTCAAATGGATCCGATCCGAAGAAATTTGGATTCGTTATAGCACTATTCATTTGTCTAGTATTTAAAGTTGTTTGTTTATTATATCAATAAATGCATTTACAGTTCGCATGATGCATTTTGATCACGGTTAGTCGTGACATATGTTTATATACGTATTCAATTATAAACATGATTTACGGGACGGATATCTCACACGATTCTAAGAGCCCAAGCTTACTCTGCTACGTATTTTCACCGCACCATTTATGACATTCGTTTTAAACTCTACATGAAAGGTAGTGTCGATGCACCGCAAGAACAAATGAAGAATTCGGTTTACTCGTATTTATCAGTCAATTCATCGATTGCTTTGTAGTAGATACTATGTGGACAATTTCATAAGCATACATAACCGTTGGGTTTTGTTCACCGAGAGTAAAAAATTACGATAAATTGTTTTTAGCATTGAAGTGGTTACCTAGCAACTGTTTGACGTACATGTACTCACTAGCTGTATCGATTATTAAAAATAAGATGTTTAAGATCGAAACGCCACAAAAAAAGTGAACTTGTCAATGATGACTTAAAAAGGGCGAATTTGTCAATAGGGACTTAAAAATGTGGACTTGTCAATGATGACTTACAAAAGGTGCACTTGTGTGTGAACTTCCAGCTTTTAACTGTTTCTATGCGAAAGATCAATTCTAAATTAACAAATGGTCATCGTTGATTACAGGACATACGGTGTATATGTGTTTTGAGTAGTCTCTTGAAGCAAGCATCATGCAGCATGCGTTAACAACGCCTCAATTGTTATACCCCCGCAAACGAAGTATACTGGAATGTGGATATACTGGAATCACTCTGGTTGTCGGTTGGTTGGTCACTCGGTCGGTCGATCCCTATTTTGCGGGGGTATTTAATCACAATTCAATGATAGGTCTAGTTATTAATTCAAATAAAAACCAATATATGTTGATACATGTCACGTTTTCTCTTAGTTCATACTAAACAACAGATGTGTGCCCGATTGACTTAACTATCACATTTAAACTGTCAGAGAGTCAAAGACACCAATATATTAGCTATAACAACACAATAAGTTATTGTTTAATACATTATTTCAAACTATAAAATTGATAACATCAAAAATCAAAAAATGACCCAAAAGTGACTCATTCCATGTAAAAAACTAAGAAATATAGATTTTAAAGATTAAAAACAGCCCCATGAGAGCAATTAAATCGTTCAAACATGATTTATCTCACAACTACAACTGAAACATGCTTGTTTAGCTGTTCTCAAAATAAAAATAAATTATTGTACATAAAGCACAATCTTCTCAGTCACGTGATCTACCAACGTGACCAAATGGTTACTGAACATCCGGGAAATGTACCCAAATTCAGCTGGAGCATGCTTGTTTAGCTTTGCTCAAAATGAAAATGAAATGTTACAGTATGATATTACAGTCAAACCTGTGTTTGCGGCCACCTTCGAATAAAGGCCACCCTGTGAATAAAGGACATTCTTTGAAACACCGTTACTGACTATTTAGAACAAACTGTTTTCCGAATAAAGGCCACCTGTCCGTAAAGGCCATGGTTTGTCATTCCCAGGAGTCGATAGGTAACTTTGTAATTTCAATTATTGTGCATAGTTTTGGTCATCGACAAACAGTAGCTATTTACCATTTGAGCAGATGTGTTTGTTTTGTTTTTGTTTTTATGTGACATATTGTCAATGGGGTTTAATGTCGTTTTTTCGATAATTTTTCAGTTATATACGGCGACCGGTTCATCTAACCAGTTTTCCTTAACTGTATATTAACCAGTACTGAGTTACCCTTCCACAAGGAGCCGGCAATTAATGGTGGAAATATATTGAGGAAACACGATGGGTAGAAGGGTATGACCTACCGCGACCGGGATTTGAACCCGGATTTCCGGGTTACAAGTCCAGCGCATTAACCACTGGACCACGGTCGCGGCCTAATTTGAGCAGAAACAAAGCATGTCGGTGAATTAACGTAACGCAAATGTTGTTGATCAGAATTGCATGAGATGTTCACTGCACCGCAGCCCACTAAAAGCTGTATAAATATTTTACTGGTGATTTTAATCTTTTTATGCATCCTGTAATTACAAATACGCCGACTCCCGCTGGTAATAATTACACTCAATCCCAGTAGTAAGGTACCAGAATGAGTCGTTTGATTTTTATTTTCTATCCTTAATTGTTAGAGGAAACGGTTTGAGCGATATCGTCAATCGTATCTCATTATTAATAAATAACTAAATAAATTAATAAGTTTTCTAATAATTATGGTTTTCGCGTAGACCCTCGCCATAGGAGACTGCACGGGACTTTTTTATCAACTTTTTGTATGAACATTCTAGGCTCTGAGTTAAATACTGCAGTTAAGGCTTACGTGTGTTAAACATAAGCGATACCATTTTGGGCATTTGCAAACTCGGGAGAAAACATCAATTAGGAGACTTCTTGTATTGAGAGGCAGCTATTTTTAGTTCCAATCTTTAGTGTAAAAGAATTAATTTTATTGTATAGAGCTCCCTCCGAAGTGCAACACTTGTCGGATTCGCAAAAAAGTGTTGTTCTTTGGAGAGAGTTGTTGTTCCGAGATAATTGATACATTCGCGACAGGTGTTTTTATTATGTGTACCTTTTACTGTCGTTTCTTGGAGGGAATCGGTCTTTGGAGGTGACGTTATTGGAGGGAGTACTGTATTATATCAAGAGACCGCATTTCATCCCCTAGTTTGAAGATAAAAATTGCAATTCTCTTCGTATTATGTACGTGTAATGCATTAGTCACTTCAGCCCTTTGTAATCATAAAAAATGTTGAAGTGGCCTTATTTCCAAGTTTTACCTAACAATTCATTGTTATTGCGTAAGTCCTTTTTACTCTATTACAAAATGATTTGAGTTGCATGAAACATAAGTTTCACTTAAACTTGGACTTTAAACAAACATTTATGTTAGATTTTCGGCATGAACACCGCTCCCATCTTGTCAGTACTTACGAAGTGTTCCATATTTCAGAGCTATAAATAATACTCAAATTGAAATGTTTTCTTGAACATTTAGTATTTATTCTGACTTAAATACGTCCCTAGGGGGAGATAATTTATCTCTTTTTTTGTGAAGAAAAACATCTTGATTTTGCAGTAAAAAAATAAGTGTATTGTTAACACATTCTGATGTTAAAGGATTGAAAACAACATATTGTCGAACCTGCGAACAAAGGCCACCGTTAGGAACGACAAAATGTGGTCTTTATTGACAGGTGGCCTTTATTTGAAGAATATTTTTTTTTTCAAAGAATGAGCTCCAATCCTCTGCTGTCTGTAAGGATTTGGTTGAATACATCGCGTTTTAGGTCCTTCATTCTCTACCACTGATCATTCATGTAGAGAGCTTGGCAGTTACTTGCGGAGAACAGGGTTCGAACTGGTACAATATCCAGGAAAACCGCTTAGGTTAACTGTCCGCTGGTGTATAACTGAAATACTGTTGAAAACAGGCATAAAACTTGAACATTTATTTCGTTTTTATACGATCTGGATTTTTACGTCATAAATGTACGTTCCAGTCTTAAAACTGCGCCTGCGCACATTTATTTTGGTTGTATACAGAGGGGTGAAAATTTGTGTTTTTGTACCACACAACCCAGCGACATTCTAAAACATATTGACATATCCTAATTAAAACAAAATACCAGGATAATGTGTTAGTGCTCTCAAAGTTTCTGTCAGAAGTCTTCGGTGTTAGTCCAATTAGATTTATACAATTGTAAATTCAAACGAATGCCTTACAAAATGACAATGAAGTTCAAAGGGTATAATTTCTTATTATTTTTTTTCACTAGGAATTTAACGTTGCATCGACAGGTTAATTTGGCGATTTTTCCTGTTTTAAAGGAGGAAGAAGACCCCAGGCGTACAGTTGGGTAGAACCACCGACCGTACCGTGGACAACTTCATCACATGTGAATTTCGGTCCTGGGTGGGATTCGAACTCAAATCGGCGAGGGGTTATAGATTTCTAGTCAGAGACTATAACCATTCGACCACAGGAGCCCCTCATATTAATCAGATTAAACACTGAATCAATATGAATGCATCCAGTGACACCTTATTATCAAGACCAACTTTTGGACCCCAAAATGGTTACCATATGAGGCGATTTTCTTATTATCAAGTTGAAATATACTACGCGATTGTAATTAATGTTCAATAATTGTTCAAATGTTTCAAAAAGGTCTTTCAAAGTTACAAACTAATTCTTCGGATAGGATAGAAGGCACTGTCTAACAATTCAAAAAAATGGATCCGTGTTTATGTATTCACGTTGGAAAGGTAATGTCCGATCGATTTTGTTAATTACTAGTGAGATATGATTAAATGATCTTGTGGAATTATTTCCTGTTTTGATTATGACTGGAATATCTCATAAATCTATCCAATAGAACTGGCATAGTAGCTTTTGTTGTAGGACTCTAGGATATGGATTGGGAATTAATTAGTCTGGACGTTGCTGAAATGAAGACGAATTAAAACGTCCTTCGCTGAATTTTATTCGCGGAAAATTACGAGGAGGTACCGGTGTTGCGGTAGAATTAGTATTTCGTGTAGAATCGACTACTGTTTGCTGGCAGGTCGAAGCTTGACTGGTTAGCTCTGTAAGTAAAGCGCAATGGTGATTGAGAGGTCACGGGTTTGAGCGCCGGTCAAGGTAACACTTCACGGTTCTACATGATTTTCTTCTTACAGTTGTAATTCACAAATCACGTGGTTAGGTATGCGACTTTGCACATGGTAAGGGGGGCAGGTTATTAATGTTAGTGGGTAATTTAGGTGTATTAGTTTAGTCAAATCTCCGCCATACACAGGAGCACCTTACTGTTATTGCCTACTATCACATATATCGGCAAATGATAAAATTCTCAGGAGTAATTACAGGGTCGCGGAGAAAATGGACAATATGAAAAGTACATTACAAGCAAAACTGGCGCGTAGTCATAAGTTACAAAGTTAGGTGGAAATGAACGAGTACAGTGCTAATGCCTTATTTATGACCAACTAAAGTCCGGAGACACTGGTTGCACCTCATGAAGATAATCAAAAGCGTAAAGCAATAAAAGGTTTGCATGCTTAAATTACAAAGACAAGAACAACCTTCATGCATAAGATAGGACACAAACTATACGTATGTGTTTATATTATAAGCATGCATCAATTGTTGAAATTGAACAACAAGATTTTATCGCAGCCAACAATGTATAAATACCAGTCAGATGTATTTAGTCAAAGCTAAATTTACATATTACAATGAGTTAAGCTTATACAAAATGATAATGGATACTCAAATCACAGTTTTGTATCATAGAAGCTGTCCGGCTGGCCTAAGGAAGGTCGATGGTTCTACCCTGGTGTAAGCTTGGGATCTTCGTCGACCGCAAAAGCTGGAAAGTGGCCAAATGACCTTGTTCGTGTGACATTAAACCCATATGAAAAAAATGTGTCATAAATAAGAGCATCATTACAGCGGCACGTCATTCGTCTGGGAATGATTAGAAAATAAACAAACAAAACCACGAAGTAAGTCGTGCAAGACGATCTGAAATGTATTCAAACTGAATCTCCTAGACGTACATTTTTGTATTTAAAATTCCATAACACATTAGCTCTATTCAGAAATGATTGATTGAAGAATCCTTTGAAATTTTAAGTTAATCCATACAGCTTCATTTCTTGCTGTTGTTTTTAATGCAGATGCGTTTATGCCCATGCTTAGAAATTAAAAAGGAAATTAATATTGCACCAATCTACTCTTTCAATATAAGAAATGCTAATTCCTGCATAAATGTTAGCTATTTGCTGGTATTCAACATTACAGTAACACCTCACATAGCGACAACATTAATATTACGACTACCTTGTTGTAACGACCTCTTATTTTCGGACTGGCTTTCAATAACTCACCCTTGATTCAACTTGATAATGTGACCACCTCATTATTCCGACCGATTTTTCGGCTGCTGAAGGTAGTCTTAATATAGGAGTTTACATTCAATAGATGTATACATCTTATAGTAAATAAAATGACTGCTATTGAATTTTATTCAAAATTTACGATGAACAATTTAGAGTTTACATTCTATAGATGTATACATCTTATAGTAAATAAAATGACTGCTATTGAATTTTATTCAAAATTTACGATAAACAATTTAGAGTTTACATTCTATAGATGTATACATCTTATAGTAAATAAAATGACTGCTATTGAATTTTATTCAAAATTTACGATTAACAATTTAGAGTTTACATTCTATAGATGTATACATCTTATAGTAAATAAAATGACTGCTATTGAATTTTATTCAAAATTTACGATTAACAATTTAGAGTTTACATTCTATAGATGTATACATCTTATAGTAAATAAAATGACTGCTATTGAATTTTATTCAAAATTTACGATGAACAATGTTTCGTATGATTTGATCCGTTTCTCTCTGTTCTATTTGCATTCTGTTTTGTAGAAGGTTCAATAATATTGTGGTAGAATACACAGCGCAGTAAATAACCTTCTATGATAAGATGACATTTTACTTGAATTAATCATTAGAAGTTTCCAATAATTCTCATCTTCCGAACAGCGTTTTGTTGTTTGTCGCTTGAGATGTTAATCTGATATTATCCATGAAAGGCAATCATTAAAGAAAACCCTGATCTTTATCAGTTGTGCGCGCCATTGAATTTGTTAATTCAACAAAAGTATATTATTCACATTTCGCTTCTATTAAACATTTGACGTTTTCCATTCGTTCCTGAAGAAACAATACACGGCGGTTTTTATGAGGTGAACATTACAAACGGGGAATGCCACGTTCAGAGGGATTGGGGAACATTATCAAGAACTCCTAATATTCGCTATGATAAAACAAAACAGTCATCTCACGGAATATTAGTGTGTAACACGTGACATGCATACGTCAGTGACATATCGCTTTCGACTGAGCAAATACCGTATAAATACACGAGTTCAGTTGTAAATGTCTTTAAAACTTAGATGAAGGTTGCCAGAATAATGTAAAAGGCCATTTTGAAGCAATTTCCAGCTATGTATGAAAAATATGTTATATTAATCATTGCTCTATTTATAGACTAAAATTTATAAATTTCACATCATGGGCTCTTTGTAAATCGTTCTGAGAAAACTGAAAACGGTTTAACAACACAACAGTTACTGTCATATTTGGTTGGATTAAAATTAGTTAAGTACATAGATAATTGATCAATCGGTCGAAGATCCAACCATCTGTTACTCGTTTTACTCGAATAAAGCTCAAAAAGATACGATGTCCTCCTCCTCGAGACATCTCCAAGACTTCACATGATATTTACAAAGTTGTGTGAAAGCCTCGCAATGGTGTGGCTGCGGTATTTTGCCGAGGAAAGGAGACATTACAACAAGTTGGATTTTCACTGAATCTAACATCCTTTCGTTCAATGGCCGAGACGTTCGGTAAGACACTCGTCTTAGTTGAGATTATCATGGCCAAGACCAAACATCTTTCTTCTACATTAATTTAGATTTCGGTACAAGGTCGATTAAATCAAATCTAAATCATATGAATCAAACGTGACGCATTTCACGTAATACGAAGAAGATAAATCCCCTGAAAAAATAGTCCCCTGTGCGCATTAAATCTGTTAATGGTTATTTTGAAGTAAATGAGTTTCACGCCTCGAGAAAAACATGTTATCCTAAGCACGAGCTTTGTGTGAGTTATGCGGTATTTGAAAGTATGACGTTTGTGTCACGTGTTAAGTAAATAAAATGCCTGATAAAAATAACATGTGTCAAGTTAATAAGTTGCATGATAAATACCATGTGTCAAGTTAATTAGATGCATGATAAAAGCCATGTGTCAAGTTAATAAAATGCATGATAAATACCATGTGTCAAGTTAATTAAGATACATGATAAATACCATGTGTCAAATTAATTAAGATACATGATAAAAGCCATGTGTCAAGTTAATTAAGATACATGCTCAATACCACGTGTCAAGTTAATTAAGATGCATGATAAATACCATGTGTCAAGTTAATTAAGATACATGACAAATACCATGTGTCAAGTTAATAAGATGCATAATGCAAGGTGCCATGTGTCAGGTTAATTGAATGGTTGATATAAAGTGTCATATGCCAAGTAAATTAAAGGTTAGAAGATAGAAATGTCTAAAAAATGTCTAAAACATGTACTTCATGTCAAGATGTTTTTATTCCTGAATTAAGTGTCAATGTGTAAAACTGATTAAGTTATTATATAAAGTTCAATATGTCAATTCATTTGAATGTCTGATAGTAAGTTAAAAGTGCCAAATTATTTAAATACATGTACTTCGTACTAAACATCAAGTGTCAAGTTCACTGAGAATTTCAATTAATTTTCATGTGTCAATTTAAGTGAATGTTCAATGTTAACTTCATTTCTTGGTTAAATTAAAATGTGTCAAGATCGGAGTATGTCATATTAAGTGACATGTGTCAAGTAACTTGAATGCCTCATATTAAATATCTTGTGTAAAGTTAATTGAATGTCTTACACGAGGGTACAAAGTGACATGTGTCAAATTAATTGACTGTCTGAAATTACGTAAAGTTTTTATGCGCGAGTTTGGCTGGACTTTTTCATAATCAATATGGCGGCAGCTAGAGGAAAAAAGGGGCTCAATTTTGCATAAATATCTGCAGACTTTGTATGCAGTCCTTATGAAGATGGTTTAAGTGCAATAACGAACGCACAAACAAATAAGTTAGAAATTTATGTTCTGTTCACTTGTAGTTACGTAATTAGTAATTATAAAAAAATATAAAAACGGTAAACTCAGAGGGGTGCCGCAATATAATTTACAGGTGCGCCGAAACATTTTGCAAGCATATTTAACCTTCAAATGCATTCCATATTTACATGAAAACACACTCCTGTCGACTGTAATTATGCACTATCCCCGTGGTGACGCCTTTGAATACACAATTTCATTTTTCGTTTTTCATCCTTAATTGTGATAGGAAATGAATTTTATAGTTATATTCAACCATATCTCATTAACACTGTAATCTTTACTTCCTACACTTATCGTATTTCGCCGACAATTAAAAATAGACTCAGTATGGGTGTCTAGCATGGAATATTAATAATCATAGCCATGGCAGACTTATATGTTTGGGTCACGTTTTACGGCATTTATCATCATTTCTTTAGTCATGTTAGGTAACCAGTTTACTAATCCAGTAGCACTCAACTCATCCACAATACATAATAACATGCATACTATTGCCCTTTGGGGTTAAACGTCGCACCAACAGCCAGGGTAATGGAGGAAGTATGGTAGTGGAGGAAGACCCCGGGTATACACCTGGGTTGAACTATCGAACTTCCTTAAGCTAACTGGACGGCTTTCTCATACGTGAAGTTTTTCTGGACCCGGATTGGGTTTGAACTCACAGCGCTGAGGGGCTTGCGATAACTAGTCAAAGACCATTACCACTCGACCACGGAGACCTTTAACTTTCCTTTTTACCACGTAATGTGTGAATTAAATATAAGGGTCTGATGACATCGAATATAATACAGGTATATCATATTGTCGTTAATTTAGTCTAATTGTATGCAAGAATTACACGTCAGAACCATGAACGATCAACAACCAACAACTCAAGGATCTCGCTGACGACTCCTTTGTCTGGTCAGAATACCCTACCATGTACAATAATACATATTGTACATAAATTCAAGTGGGATTCTTGTAATCCACACCTTCTAGACAACATCTTTATAGAATCGAAAGACGAAAGAATATCATTTATTTTACTCTTTGTTGATCACACCATATAGAAAATGATAATTCCACGCAATGAATTAGTAAAAGTATTGAAAATTTTATTTTGATTCTTATATTCTTGTAACTTAAATGTTGTTCCCAGCAACACAAGGACAATGAATGCTATTGCAATCTAACCTGTGTTTGTGGCCAACTCCGAATAAAGGCCACCCCGCGAATAAAGGCCATTCTTTGAAAACCATAATTGATTATTTAAAACAAACTGATCTCCGAATGAAGGCCCCCAGTCAATGAAGGTCACATTCTGTCTTTCCCAAGGGCGGCCTTTGTTCGTAGGCCTGATTGTATTTTATTTTTTTACAAGATAAAATTAACACAAAAACAAGGTGTCTGCTCTCAGTAAATTGTCTCACATTCTCACACGCTTCTCTTTTCTAACTGAATACAAAATAATGTTCCCTGAGGTATGATTTAAATCAAACGTACGCGCCGTGAAATATTCCATTTTTCAATTTACACAAAATATACAACGAGTGTATCCGAGAAGTTACGATTCAAGCTAATACAGTTGGACATAGATGAATTAAAGAACTTTCCCCGAAGGTACGTATGTCCGGAAGCATTGCATACAATTCACTGTGACAATGTCCGTATTTCAATAATCCATGGTATACATAGTTAAAGGAATTAATTTTAAATGCATGCTGGATGTTGACCACTTCAAGACAAGAAATGTGAATAAGATTGTTTTCAATCATAACGTTTTCATTTTTATTGTTTTATTATTCATCTGTTGTGTATTGTTCAAATGGCATCTTGCCCTGATGAAATGATATTCAGAGTGTACAGTGTGTAAATTTAACTTTTTGGAAAGTTAAATTCAGTCAGTGAGACAACTGAAATCCATTTATGTTCGGGTTTTTACTGCTCAAAAGATTTTTGGTGGCAAATTGTTAGTGTTTGATTATGGAATTGTGCCTGAAGAGTTTGAGGATGAGCACCAACGACTGGCTGGAGAGACCAATTCTTAATCTGCACAGTCTGTTGCAGCCGTTACATGTAAAAACTGATGTTTCTGTGGTTTGATTGTCGGCTTGTAGTTGACTGGCCTTCTTTCGCTGTCTTCTTACTTCTTATAATTTTTGTAACAAATACACATCAGATTGTCATACAAACACCGGGCCTGATATTGATCGTTCATCATTGGACTGTGATGCATAATTTAAGATTTTTTGTGATTAAAAATGTCTGTATATACGTAAGCTTCATCACATTAATATCGTGCAGATCATATGATATTTAAATGAAAGAGTGATATTTACGGTTACTCGACTACCAAAATTTTTGGGAGCCGAACCAAAGTTTCTAACGGCAAAATCATAAGTACGAAAGTATTTATGGATGAATCGTACCTCGTTTTCTCACAAAAGGTGTTCAGAAAAGAAATATAAAAGTTTTTTCGACCTATAGTATTTACCTCAATATTCAACCTCCTTACCCTAATATTGTTGGTCAAGTAACCCTAATAAGGCTGTAGATCGCCCGAGATGTTGCGATCTAGTCCGACCCACAAGTAGAGGTCAACGATTAACAGATTAACTTATATCAAACAGAAAATATAACATAAAACTTGAATATTATAACCTAATGCGCAAGTCTGGTTATAAATAATAATACTTTATCTTATAAACAATGAACAGGACAAAAGAACTCGAGAAAAACACAATTTTAACAATGAAAAATGCGAATTATTGAACCGAGGTACACTCTAGACCGACCAGAGGAGCATGGCAATATTATACATCATGCTTCCTGAAAATTAAAAAAAAATACGTATTTGACATCCTCCGATTATCCTTACAAATGAAGCTGGCGTACGTCCGGATAGGACAGTCGTACGATTTCACAAAAGAATGGTTTTCAAACACACGGAATGACAAGAATTGGGAAATTCCACTCAAACATTCGGATTGACGATTGTTTAGACCTCAGCATCCACCCTTTTTTCGTTTCACGACAGCTAATTACAAAAGTTGTACATAAGAAATGGCGAGGTTGCCTGGACGCCCTTTTCAAATTGACGGGTGAATGATAAACAATTCTACCGCTTAATTACGGTGTCTACTTTTTTCATGTTTCAAATTCATTCTACCTCGATGTATCTCCAAAGCTTGTAAGCTTTTGTGCCCCTATATATATTGCATTCAGTGACACATAGCGTACATTTTATTAACTATTGTATCGTATTTTATCAGTGACATCAACATCTTATTTAATGGGAAAATTATCTTTTGCGCCAAATATTGATTATTTATTTCCATATATTATTACTACACTCGAAAAGTGCAAGATAATGTCTGAATAAAGTGCAATAAACATTATAATACCATCCCAATGTACACACCACGCCAATATTTGTCTCTGCTGACGTATTAACATTTTTGTTGAAAAAAAGAATTAATCGATCGAGTCAGTAATTAATTATGAAAAATGACTAAAGCGATCTTGTGAAATTATTTCCTGTTTTGATCATGATTGCGATCACCATAAAACTATTGATGAATCAAGTTTGGACCAATTAATTCACCTGAAAACATCTAAAATCTAAAAGCAGACAAATTAAACAAAACTATTATATAATCTCTTAGATTATAGCCGGGCAGTACCAGTCGTGGATTTGATGTATTACTGCTTTCATACATAATTCAATATCAGACAATGATACGCGTGCAAGCAGCGCTTCAAGTTTGAAAGGAAATATGGTGACTCTGGTGTCATTACACAAACACCAGTTTGCTCGAGTTACAATCGTTGTTTGTTGACACCCCACCGTGAATGGCGTTATTTTAATATCACCAAGTGCGCAAGAATATGATACTGACAAGCCGCTCTCGTTGTTTTATTTGTGATAACTAAATGGTCTGAATTAGAACTAACAAGTGTGTGTTTGTATTACGTATCGTACGAACTTAAGCATGGACCGCACACACGGTTTGCGGAAAATGCTTCGGTATATAACATTTGGTCAACCACAAAAAATGAAAAAAGCAATATAAAACAAACGTAAGAAGTGTTGTGGAAGTACAAAAAAATGATAATAAAATAGGTTTAGAACAAAAACTCTATAGGTACGTAATATGTGCGACTTTACTCAATTGAATTCCATTATACCAATCAAGACCAACTTTTTGCTTTGTTGTTTAAAAGTCAAGGAAGATGAAGATGCATCACGTACCTTGAGTTTTGTAGGAACCGTTACCTCTTTTTCTCACAGCTAGTTTCTTTTCCTGTACTTATGACTAATAAATAAACCCCAGCCCCCACACACGGTTATTAATCAGTCTGAGTAAGCTAAAACCTTTTTTGGTATATATGTATCGAATGGGTTGTAATGGATATTGTTTTGTTACTAATGATACATGGAGAAATTGCATGATTGGTGGAAATTTGTTGGAAAACTTTGAGGCAGTTTTCATAACACAGAATAATCCAAACCACTCATTTAAATGTAAGGTCATATTACATATGTTGTAAAATTGGGCTGAGAAATAATGAGCGAACATCTTATGTTTCAAAGAGAGACATTAACTCCAAACTGCCAACGCCTAAATTCGATTGTACCCATCTAACGATGTTATTATTGGTATGTATAATAGATTGTCATAATTTAAGGCGTATAAAACCATAATGATTACAGTCTCCGTGTTTGCAATAGATGGTGGGAGGCATCGTGGTCTAGAGGTAGAACGTCCGACCTCTGATCCGAAGGTCATGGGTTCGAATCTCGGCTTCGACGGGTTTCGTTCATGAACTTCACATCCAATATGTCGGACGCAGTACTGGTGTAGTGTCCAGGAAGCGGACTCGAGCGTGATTAATATAAACAAAATTGCTTGCTTCTCAATCGAGCTAAAATAAATTTGAATAAACTACAATAGATGGTCTGTGTTGTGGGGAAATTTGCATCATACAACTCCTTGTTTTTAATTACATCTGTCATAAAAATATACCATTGATAATGGATTATAAACTAATCGGATGATACCACGTTGAGTCGAGGAACTATTTACAAAGGTCATGACCTTGCCTTTTTCATAGCGACATGATTAGACTTTTTAATGACAGCCTAATGTGTAGTTGACTGACAACGTGAGAACAATCACCAAGTATCAGACGGAGTCTGCTTTTAATTCATAATAGCATCGTATGAGTGAATATTGAATGTCTGATACGTTGTTGTATAGTGATATGATAGTGATTATACTGATATATGTTGATATTTTCGGAACATGACCCGACGCCCAGAATTGTGAATTTTGGCGACATTTTGGACAAAATGTGGAAAAAGTCACACTGTATAAAAATAACTTAAAACAATATAATAAAAATATCAAATGCGATGTTTATTTTTGATTTTAGATATTGATAACTTTGTTATATTTGAATGATTTAGAAATCCAATAAACATTTGAACTGCTGTAAGTTAAAATATTCTCTTCGTTTTTTTTTCTCATTTGAATTGGGAATTTTTGCCGTGCAATCGGGAAAAACATACTTTTTGCCATTGGGAACGCGACCGAATATCGGTCGTCAAAACGGCCCAATAACTGACATCATACATGATATATATACTTAGACATTTTTGTCAGTGATTTCCCTTGCAGCAGTACTGAGAAATACTTGATTTCACGACATATTTTGAAAGAAAGATCACCATGCCTTCCAATTAATTTAACGTTGAGGTTCATTCAGCGACCATTAAAATATATCAATCAGAAATTGATGTAATGTAGATAAAACCCGACCTAGCATATATTTTCCATGGTACGGTGGAATACCATACCATACCATGCCATGCCATGCCAATATATATTTTATGACCTTTGGGCGAAAGTCAAATAATAAATATTATGTTTTTTATAATTATCTATCAATAAACCACATTAATACAAAGAAATGCATCGTTTATTACATTCCTTTGTTTACCGAATTTTTTTTTTGGCCTTGAAAGTTATTTCTTTCCGAATTTGATAGTAACACAATAAGTGGGTGTTTGTCGTGTACTATAAACATATTGGATAGCTTGAAAATCTCATAACGGGGCCGTAACGCAATATGATAGACGTATTTCTCATAAGGCACACTATCATCCACAATCCAGAATTGTTTTTAGCTTTTTAAGCCTCCTTGTACATCGCCTTAGGCTACAAAACCCACCTCTTGAAGGTCTATACCAGGTCTATACAAACTAATTGATGTCTATAAATGTTGTTCACTGGTGCTAACATCATCCGATTGTTTGCCATATTGATACGGCGGGTATTGATTTAATTTCGCGGTATATATTGTAGAACTATCCTTGTTGTCATCACAAGTAGGGCTTCCTATTATATGTCTATCTGGTCCACATCCGTTCAAGTTTAATACTGGTTCTTACGATCAAATGGCTACATACAATAAAAACAGATAATTATTCCTAGAAAAGGATACATGCAAAAACTCACATCCTCCCCGAATACCAATATAGTAAATGAGGAGCATGAAAAATCCATGGTCCTAACCAGAGATTAAACCCAGGACTCCTAGTACGGTAGGAGGACACTTAACCAAGTAAAAGGTTAACCCTACAGAAAGGCCGTTGAAAATGGTCCATATTCCTTCAATTACTACACCACCTTCACCAAAACCCTTTAATCCATAACTCGCCCTTTACACAGGGAAATGCAAAAAATGAGGACAAAACACAAGCCCCGGAAAAACTATCAGACTATCATATAAGTTGTTTCATCTGTATTATAAGAATCGTATTAAGTTGGCCATAAAATGTAATTAAAATATAATGCATTTCATGTCAGCGGTAGCTATCATTTTAGTTTATATTGGTGTCGTATATACTGGCCGTCATAAGAAAGTAACCAGTAAGTGATGTTGGTATAAAATAGACAAAGCGCAAGTAATCGAGATGAATTTAATTCTGGAAATAGTTGAAACATTTCATGATACGGTTTATTGTTAACCATCATTGGCCATAAAATTGCTGTATACCATTAAAATTACCATTAAAAAAGTACATTAGGCCAAAAATAGAAGATTTTTTTAGGATGGTTACTTTCTTATGTCGGCCAGTATGCATGAACAAGACCATACATATTTTTGAGAAATTCAGCATAATGTCAAGGCCGAATTTATTCGTATTTTTCTTTATATTCAGTATCTAGGAATGAGAAGAGTAAAGTTGAACATTGTTTGATTATTTCTCTGTCTGTTGCAACGTTATCCACGTACATAAATTGTTACGTTGCTGATTGTATTACGCTGATTAAAGATGTAATTTATTCACAACTTAAGAGTATTTCATTGACCTAGGGGAGGCAAAAAAGGCTGCAACCAATACGATCGCCAAGGCCGTATGTGTGAAAAATGTTGTTAGAACTGAAATTAAACATTTGAACCTGTCTTTGATTATTTCATTTGCAGTGTCTTCATGTTTTTTTTGTCTTAATCCAGCTGGATTACGTTTACGAAAACAGTCAATGTCAGCGTGCGGTGGTTAATTGTCAACATTAGTAATTTGACCTTGCGTTTCAAGTTTTATTTTTTCCAAGCACTTGCAATTGACAAGCGATAAGGGGTAAACATTAAGTGAACAATTATAATAGGAGCCCAGATTGCGTTGCAATAGAATTAAACCATACAAAAGTGTTGCTACATTTGTATTTACAGTCAAACCTGTCTAGAGGCCACTTCCGAATAAAGACCATCCTGTGAATAAAGGCTTTGAACAACTGTCACTGATTATTTAGAGCAAACTGACTTTCGAATAAAGGCCATCTGTCAATATAGATAACATTTTTTTCTTTTCTAAGGGTGGTCTTTGTTTAAAGGTTTGACTGTATATTTATAAAATGCGATACAAAAATTAACATTCCAGGCAAGTTGAGTCCTACTTTTGTGCTGCACAATTTTCAGAAGATTTGCCTATATAGCAGTTTTAAATTTAATGATTTAAAACTACGGTTGTATTTCATTGTTTCATAATTTAGTTAAAGCTTATTTTTCATTAGGGTTTGAGACGCACAAACTACCAGAGTCTTTTGGAGACTTTCCAAACTTTAACGTTACACCGGGTAGTTCCACAAAAGTGATTTTTTTCTAGGCCTTATGAGAGATACATATAGATACAGCGTAATGATGCGTTATTCAACGCTTGTTTTGTATTATGCAAACAGAACCAGTTGATCCTGGTACACTAAAAATGTTTAATGGATTGTTAACATTTAGGTTCGATGATGTATATTGAATTAGTCAACATGAACACGCTTAAGTTAGCAACAATGAGTTAGCATCAAAAACAGGCCCGTAAACAAATGTTGCAGTGGGCAACAAAAAATCTGCCTTGAAGTATATTAAGCCAATACTTATTACATCCTGATCTTTCTTGTCTGTTGATGGTTCACTTAGTTTCAAGGATTAGTCATTGATGCAACGGAACTTCATCTAGGCTGCACACAAAGGCAAATTACCATGAAAGATTAGTTGACGTATCACTGAACTCAATCCTTTGTGGTTGCCAGTAATTCTCATCTTCCGAAAAGAATGTTTGTTCGGTTGTCTCTTTAGATACTGCATTGTATTATGAAGTAAAACGAATAATTAATGAATGTCTGACATTTATCAAAAGTGTAAGACTTCTCCGGCTTTGCTAATCCACCATATGGATTGTCTTAATCCAACGAGGTATATAATTCGTCTTCCACTTCTATAAGATATTTGGAGATTTCCATTAGTCGCAATTAGTTGCCGAGGAACATTTTATCTGTAGATGGAAAAACATATTTGAGTATAACTGGGATTGTCAGATTCATAATATCCGTAGATCTCGTGGGTATGAAACAAAATTGGCAAAGCAAACTGGGATGCCTTTTTGAGCATCGGCCAGAACAACAGGCCGTCAAAATGAGAATATGTGTTCTTAAGAGAAGGAAATGATATAAAAGGTTCTTGCGACTTACAACATTAGACAGTGCACGATCATATCATTTAATGTCAGTAATGGATAAATAAATATGATAAAATAAGTAATTGGATGCAATTTCCCACCTCTCTTAGAGCGTAAATTTACAATAATCATTCTGCATTCTATGTAATTGGTAAATGTCGCGCCGATTATGCATCAACATTACGAATACCCCTTGTCTGTGAATGTATGCACATTTATTGAGCTGCAGGACAAACGTGTATTCGAAATAGTGGCAAAGAATGGATGGGGTGCATTCTGACCAATGTTAAGCATAATTCATCGTTGGCATTGACATTTAAAACAAGGATATCACAGTTGTTCCCATGGATAACATCAACCGCCGGTTTTAATTAACCAGACATACCATATTCAACAAATGTTGATTCACAATGAAGAAAAGCATGCAATTCGTAGTTACCATTGTCACAAAACGCAAATACAACTGCAGCACTAATTGTAAGTGTAATAAGTTATTAGCTTAAAATGGTTAAACGTACAAATGCGTAATTGACGATCATGCGCAAAGCTATATAAAGTTATATACCCATCAGATCTAAAATTATTATCATAAAGGAGCAAACTGATTTTGTGAAATTTAATGAATTTTTTAAGTTTCTATAATAGAAAATTGTTTACCTTGAGATTTTTAAAAAATAACGACAAATCTTGAGTATTGTCCCTTCGAAATTTGCTTTGATGTGAATGCTAGTAGACAATTTTTCAAAGAGTAAATACAAAAGAAGACCCATTTCATGAAAACTCCCGAAAAAATGTATTAAAACGCAGTATCAATTAAATTTAAGAATTTCAAAGAAAACACGCAAGTCATCGTGCAATGTCCTCTGAAATTACAATCCAAGAAATAACGATTATAGAGAAGTATTATAAATATAATACCTTAAAACAACTCACTGTTCAGAAGTAAAAGATGTAACTCACACATGGATCATCTTTTAATCCTAATGCTTATATAGATACATGTCTATGCAGTTTAAATCATCTATGGCTTATGTTCACTGCCTCGTAATCTTAAATTGTCTCAAATTATTACTTCCAGTACTTTGATTTTAATGTGATATTTTGATATACAGTCCATATTGAGATTATTCTATATTAGTCAAACATTTTCTACTCCAATGATACAAAATCATGTGCTGGTGTTTGCTGTTTATCAAATTTGTACAGCAAAGCCTTCTATGAGGGATTAAAATCAACGGAATATTGTCAGAGAGCCATTGTTGTGCAGACTGTGTTAGCGGATGCAATGCTTAAATTACTTTGATTACGTGAATAATGTGTTTATTTACACTAAGTTTTAACAAACCATAGCCTTTGTATACTTGAAAGTCCGCGACGCTCAATGGTAGAATGCTCCCCTCTTGTGGGTGAGATCCCTTAAGGAAATGAAAGACACATTTGAAAAAAAAGATTGTTTGTAGAAAATTATTTGGGGAGAGGGTGCTCCGTTGTCGAGTGACTATGGCTTTGGACTAGTTGTAACTATCCCCCCCCTCATCGCTGACAGTTCGAATCCCATCCGGGACATGACAAAGTTCACAAATGAGGAAGCTGTCGAATTAGCTGACGGAAGGTTGGTAGTACTGCTCAAGGGTACATACGTCTGGATCTTCCTCCAAATGACGCTGACTATTGGTGCCAGGATAAACTCCAAACGATAAAGAAAATACTCTCAACGGTAGATGGGAGGTATTTACCAGACACGCGAAATTTGGATATAGATAGGAGAATGATTCAAATAAAGCACATACAAAAATATAACCTTCCTCAAAATACCTCTTTCCCCAAAACGCACCAACCCATGCAACGCATAGGAATATACAAAAATGGAGGACAAATTCACTGTATTACGAATTAGAACAACTTTAATTGTCCTCCTTTTTCTCAATACAGTGTAACCTCTCCAAAGCAACACCCTTTGGGAGAAGCAAAATTATGTGGTTGTTGAGAGGTTGTTGCTCTGGAGAGGTTCAGTAAATAGTTAATTCATGCAATGGGAAAAATCATGCCGTTGTTGATGGGAGGTTGTCGCTCAAGAGAGGACCGGTCTAGAGAGGTTGCACTGTATTCACTCACATGGAAGCATCACCATTTTACAATTCATTGACATAATAATGAACACCTTTATGCCATCATACAAAACCGGAGTTTCTTTGAGAAATTGAATTATGCCCTCTAGTGAGATTGAATATTTCAATGTATCCGAACTCTTTGCAGACATATTAGTAAAATCGGTGCACTTACATTAAAACCAATAATTCATTTTTTTCTTTTTGTACAGATACCTTTGTCAACTAATAAACGCGTTAAGTAAAACATAAATTCATCAAGACAGTGCTATATACGAACTTCAACATTAATGTAGCTTCTATTGAGTAAGAAGATACAAGGGGGATAATTCAATATTTTACTCGTCCCACAAACCGTTAAATGTCTGTACGGGAGAGATTTGTTACGAAGTCGACATTCAAAGAGAAAAAAGAATTTGAGGAAAATTCCCAATTCGTGTTCTAGCAAACATTCTTTGCTTTATCTTTTTTGCTATGTTATTGTGGTGGCTCATTTGTTCGACATTAAATTGACGAAACAAAACGCGTACTGGAAATTAAATTTTAATTGTTTCTCCTTTGATTTCATCGCGGATTACAACGCGAAGAATCAATAACCACGCAGTTAATATTTGGATGGAAAAGCGTCGTTAAACGTACTTGTAATACTATTTTCAAGAGCATGTTGCATGCCAGTCACCCGGCATAACCGTTGATGGCAATGTTAATTTCTTATATCCGAGTTTGATTTTTTTCTTTCTTTCTTTCTTTGAGCAACAAAGAACCGCTAAATGTCTAGTATTTTGTCAGTTTCTAGCGTGGACACTTTTTCTCCAAAATTGTTTTGAAAAGACATTGTCATTATTATCGCTAATGTAGGGATAATATTTTGATACTATGCAGACTTCAGATCCAATCATTGGAATTGAATGAATGATAATAAACAGACATAGGTTCATTATTTACTAACATTTCCTGTCAATTTACCAATTTGTGAATATTTGTCATATGAAATGTTTATGCAATGGTATTATCATTGAAACAAATGATACAATAATGAAGTTGTACGTATAGAAGCAAAATGTTTAGCACAAAAGGCCACGTTCGCAGAAAAAAGAGCCCGGTAATTGAATGCAAGAAATGGCAAACTTGTTCCTTTTATACTGGCCGTCATAAGAAAGTAACCATCATAAAAAACGTTTCAAATTTGGTGTGATATACTGACCTTGAAATGTTAATCGTACAACAACAATTTTTACAACAATTTTAATGTCAATAAGGGATAACAATAAACCATATCATGAAATGTTTCAGCTATTTCCAGAATTAAATTCATCTCGATTACTTGCGCTTTTGTCTATTTTATACCAACATCACTTACTGGTTACTTTCTTATGACGGCCAGTATATATTCCCATCATAATGATTTGAGATTTCACAGTTTGTATTAATTCATTTATTTCCAACCAGTACCAACCTTTCTAATACAACAAGTCTCAACACATTTTTAAATGAATGAAAATCTACTATTTTAGCTTAATATACGATTGAAAATTGTACTTTTCAGCGCGAATGACACGTAAATCACACCTATGGTATAATACTAGTATTATATTACAGTCATAGACGGTGCTATACCATTAAAAGCTGACAACAGACTTAGGAAAATTGACGTATTCTAAAATAGATTTCAATAAAAACATGGATGTAGTTTTAGACTTAGTTACACGAGCATTTATTTGCCAATGAAAATTCGTGTTTCAGGATTTGTCTTTCGGCATAAGATTTTGAAAGATTTGTTTTATGTGCAAGCTATCTTAGTTGAGATCTGTACAAACAAAGCATCTCATTTGTAACACTTGCAACTTACAGCATGTAAAAAGCATCCTGGCCACCGCAGACACCTTGAATCAAAGTGTTTCGAAAATTCTATCGATGTATCTGTTACACAGCCACCGAAGCCGCGACCGTGGTCCAGTGGTTAGTGTTCTGGACTTGTAACCCGGCGATTTGGTTCAAATCTCGGTCGCGGCATGTCATACCCTTCCATAAAAAATTGCAAAAATGTCGATTTGCCTCCATATGAAGAGAAGTTGCCGGCTTCTTGTGGTAGCGCAAATTAGTACTGGTTAGTATACAACCCATGAAAACTGGTTAAATGAACCGGTCGCCGTATAGAACTGAACACTTGTTGAAAAACTGATTTTTTGCAGTAAAAAAGATACAACGCCACCGAGATTTGATGAGGCCGACTCGTCATGATTTCATTCTTTCATTGTTTCATCAATTACCAACACTGTGACACTAAGTTCTCCTCTGGCTATCATTATATAACCAGTCAATGTATTAATCACCCGGATAAATGTAAATTATGAAATCTAGTATGTTCAATTGATGTCACCTTTCCGTTCCAACGACATTTATTGCAAATGATAAGGTTCGCCATACAATGCCGAATAAAACCTCACATTAGTGCTATAAATCAAGCAATCAAGAAACATATTCATCAAGAATACTGTACAGTTAATCATAACTCGTATTGTGTGTATGAAGTCAATAACATTTAAGTGGACAGTATATTTACTTTGTACTTTTCATCAGATATTGTTTCAATATCACAAATTACCACAGAACAGAAAAGACGTTTATGATGACATTCTGGCTCCACATTAAATCTAAGACTAGGGAAACTCGGGTAATATATTTTCCAAATGCAGGACCAGGCGATTTTCGGTTCCCCTAGAGAACCAAACTGAAGTTTCCATTCTTTTTTCGGGAATGTAGAGCCCAACAATTTAGTTGCCCCCCCCCCCCATTGATTGGGTATTTTGCTTCGAGAACGGCTTTAAGTCGTCCGCCTGTTTTTTTTTAAATCTTGATTCGTATTCAGAATTGTAAAAAAATGGTGTGTGGTTTATCAGATCAACATACAAACAAATCGATTGTTTTTTTTTATTTTATTGCAAAGGAAAATGAAATACATTTATTTCGATAAATGATGGTTCTGTGATTAATGTTAGTTCCCAATGTTTCAAACCTTGCGTTCAATCGGTTTCATTCAACTCAGCATCCTCAGCCTTTGCATCATAGGACATCATCACTGATACATAATATCTAGAGCATTCTTTCCATGTGCTTGATAGTTGCTATCACTTTGATAAGATTTTTCTTTCTACACAAATCTAGCTGATAAAAAATACGTGCTATTTTTTCAATCAACTGTATCTCTCGATAGCAGTAATTAAACAAATCATAACAAAACAAGAATTGTATCAGGTAAATTGCGTTAAGAATGTGTTTCTGTTTTGGCGCATGCTCGTTTTACTAGATAAGAAAACCTTAGTTCTGCAGACCTCTGGTTCGTGTGTGCCAGCTGTTCCAACTCTTGTGCAGCACGTGCGTTTAGTAGCGATTTGATAGAAGACATTACGTTCAATATCGCTGATTCGAGTGATTCGTGTGGTGGACCGTTGCTTGCGAAGATCAAGAACTGGAAAATACTGGTAAAGAATCCTGGAACACTGGTTAACTACCCATCAGTTTGTAACTGAAATACTGTTGAAAATGTACCTAACCCGCCGAATAAACGAAATGTGTCTTTTTTTCTGCTTTTCGTCCTTGTACAACACCCTTCAATTTACCGACCAGTGCTATAGTCTGGGGTCAAGTAATGAGTTGGGTTCAAATTTTACACTGAAGCATTGTGTGTTATTGAAACATAATGTGTTCATACAGATATATTTGCTACAGCCTAATTAAATGTAGATTTTACTATTGACTCAATCAGCCGAAATGAATAAATAAACTATTTGCAAGTTTAAGGGGACGTCGCGGTGATAACGTGCTTGACTACCAATCGAAAGGTAGTGGGTTCAAATATCCGATTTCGGATATTTCAGGGACTTTTCTTCAGTGTCTCCCACACAACTACCGAGTCCAGTACTGTGTTTAGAAAATCACTGGAGACGATGAGGCGTGTATCGATACTTTATACCAGGCACCATAAAGAACCAAGAAGTCTATCTGAGTAGGGATACATATGCCGGGTTCTACAGTATCGTATCCCCTCTCTCTGGGGCGACTCTAAAATGACTAAAGATGTTGAATGAACCGTTAAACAAAAAAATAAAAACTTTAATGTAACAAAGCTACGTAAAAGCACGTAGACTCGCCTTACTTGATTGATGCCAACGTTTGGTCATAGATTTTGTGAAAACAGCAACACAATTTATTTTAGCACTTATATAAATATTTGATAATAGCCCGGTCACTCCTGTGACCAGTTAACCCTACTATATATTGCACCTCAGGTCATAAAAAGCATTGCGTACGTCATAGTCTGTATGCAACAATATCCCGTTAAGGGTGATGTCCGATTGACATTGCTGTATTTTATCATTGACACTCATGTATAATGGTCTTTATATAGACCAACTTGTTCTAGAACAATCTCTAACCAGAGTTGTCGTTCGTTACCACTCGCCTACATCTCTGCCAATGTCTGAAAAGTAGTCCAAATCATGTCTCTGAGTCTCCGTTAACTTCCTTTATCTGATACACAAAATTAAGGTTTTGTTTTTCTCTTAATGTGCATTTGTTGTCACTTTTTTTTCAAGATTACGATCGACTTCAGCGTTTTGGTTTCATTTAAGCGATTTGACTTTTTTCAATAATTACCGAAAGTAAACGAACACTCCATCAAGAAACAGTGTGCTTGGTATATACAATATTTTCTATAATTTGTATCAACTGTATTGTGCGATAGAAATTGATTCACATAGCTATACAACTTGTACCATTTGTGACTTTATTTTTCTTTTTTTTTTGTTTTACAAGAATCTTGTAAAAACTGGGACGTTGACAAAGATGTATGTAAGCAATAACGAAAACATGATAGATATTGGTTCCAGTAGGAGTGCGCTTGCTATTCCAGTGGATTGAAGTACCTTTTGCAATGCATTTACAGTGCTCCATCCCTTAACGTCACCTCCAAAGACCTATTCCCTCCAAGAAACGACAGTAAAAGGTACACGTACATTAACGGTCCAGCAGACAACAGAATGCGCTAGAAATGCCATGGTTATAGAGTTCTTTTCTAGTCAATCGTCAATCCAGCGACTAAAACTGGACGTGTGGGAGTGGCAACATGATACCTGGTTTGACATTATACGGAACATCTAAGGAATACCTAACCCTATGTCATTATGTCCGAACTGGAATTGATAAGGTAATCGGAAATAAATTAAAATTTATAATTAAACTTTATAATTGACGAAATAATTGATACAAATAATAGCTTTGTCCAGTTTCCGGCTGGCGTTACTGTAATTGAGTGATAGTCTCACTAGTATGACATTCTACATGCTATCAATAAGCACCGTGCAGTCGTCTTGTGAGATGAAACATTGTCGATGGAGCGTAAAGCTCAACACGTACTCGCAGCCATGTACAATTATTCATTGCACACCAAACGTTCTTGTTGATTCGGTTTGTGTAGAATTAAACAGAAACTAGCGTTCACAAAACATTGTTGCTTTTCCGCTGAATAAAATACTCTGATGCAACGTGATCACAGAAGAGGAAATTGTGCTATCGCTTATTTAATTACAAAGATTAATGTGGTAATTTATTATTTCTGAGCTTGAGTAACGGCGAGGCTCCAGAATGAACGGTGTCACCATGGAAACGTGCAACAGTCATGATTTGAAAGTAAAAGTCATACATATTTATGTGTTCATATATAATGAACTTGTTCGTTTAAGGATAATGAACATTGATTGTTCCATTATGCTTAATTCTTATCTTCTCAGATAATCGGGATACTGACCCATAGCGCTGTTTGACTTAGTACCAGTTTGCCGTCCGCGTTGAACTTGGAATGAGGGTGCCCATGGGTATTCTAAATTCTATGAACGCATCCCTTGGTCGTAAAATTTAGCCGATAAGCCAATCCAATGTCAAAGAAATAAGTAAAGAATGTTTTATATGTTTGACATGCTTATAATTGTCACTTATATTTAAAACAACTGTTGCATTTTTTTATCTATTATCACAGATAAGTATAGATAATTGCTTCTAAGTGTTTTACTCGCTGGTAATAAGATGGTCGCAAGTTATTTGATACTTACTTACTTAAGTCCATTTGCCTGCCAGACGTTTTAGTGTACTTTCTATTAAAATATGTAGATTTGCAATCGTCAATTATTGTTTATGTAGCTGATATTACATTTAGTATGAAGCCCTGGTTTGTGTCTCATTTTGTGGTGGTTTCTGCCATTTTCCGTTTCCGGTTTTCTCAATTTTACATCGTGTCTGTGGACCTACGGTTTCTTTGGTATCTTTAGAAATGCTCACCTTTTGTTAAGTTCTCTTGAAGTTTCCTCTTTAAATGCGCATGACGATCTTTATGTATAGAGCCTTGTATTAGTGTTGCATTTTCAATGCTTTATTCACGCTTAAACTATGTACAAATACCATACAATACCTTTTATTGACATTTCTTTTGTAAAACATCATTATTAGATAAACAATGTAACAAGTTCCTAAGTTGACATTACAAAGTTATACAATAAAACAGAGAATATGAAGTCAATATCGCTAAATAAGTCACCAGCCCGCAAGACTTGTGTGCGAAAATAAAAACATTGTAAATGAATAGACAAATTGTTTACTATAACTTCACAATGAAACTCTATATATCTTCAGCATAACTTTAATAACATCACGCAAGTTCTACAGAATATCGACAGTTTGTTTTCATTATCCTCATGGAGAGGGATGATGTAACTAATTGGACTCGTCTGACGAGCGAATTGAACGGGTGTAAGTTAGAGGAACAGAAGAATGAGATAGCGATCATGAGATGCAAACGGAAGACGTGCTATTTATGGTCATTTTTTGGCTTGTGACGATAGAATACCCACGATCATTCTGTATGAATTTTGTACAGTCAGCTGTTTGCAACAATGGGTGCATTAGCACAAATACTGTATTTTTGAATAGACGTTTTCTGTTATTTTTATTTGGACAGATGATGTTTTGAACACCACTAATTTCAAATATGCTTGATAATTTTATTAGTAAAACCATTCCATCAAGACAATGGCGCCCTTAATTACGAGGTAAACATAAAAGTGCGATTTAGTCATACAGAAATACGTCGAACAGAACGAATAGTCTTTGCAGACAAGTGGTCTCCATTTACCGATGGCCTCAAAATTTGGCGTGTCTCAGTCTTATGGAATAGATATGTGTATTGTACTAATGACAAATATCAATTGTTAACACTCGTTACAGAATGACGGTATAACTATATAGCATGTATATATATTGCAAAGTATGAGCCAAATATAGTCCTGCTATTTCTCATCAAAACTAAGACTGCAAACAGTTGCACTTTTTTGTCCTGTATTGTGTTAACAAATACTCTCATGTTAATACTGGTGCTAATCCATTCCCTCTCCCCATCTTAATATTTCATAAGTTTTAAAATAACGTGTGAATCAGAATTTTAGGGAAAATGGCCTGCCAGAGTGTAATGCTACATTCTGATGTTTTGTTGCATAGAAACATGCGTGTTACCAAGACCGTGAATCCGCGGCATTTAGATTAAAATCAACATGCTCACTCCATACTGATCGAATCACCGGAGAGCGAACATACCCTCCTTTAAAAGCAACTCTTTACTTGGTATACACTCTATTTTGGTTTTTTATCATTTTGCCAAAGCTCGGCGGACTACATTCAATCCGTTTTATATTAAACATGTTTATATTTGAAAATTTACCATTTTACTGCAATCGTTAATCTATGGTGAAAAAATGAAATATAAAGAAACGTTCATTTTGGGGTAAATAAACCACCGCTAACAGGTTTATTTAAACTATATCCCTACGGTAAACTCTCCATTCCGCTACGTCCCTGCAATTGCTACGTCTTATTTCTATCATTCTTGAATATTTCAACTAACTTTCACATCACTTCCAGATACTCAAGAGCCACAGAGTAGAAATGAACAAACAGCGATATTGTTGTCTCGCGTCCTTCTCTAGGGACATCTACAGAGCTGTTATTTCGACATTCAGCAACCATTGTTATAAATGGAGGCCAAATTGACATCGACGTTTATATGAATCCTGTCTATGAATCATTTTTATCTGTGGCTTTCTAGTGAATATTAATCCTTTGAAATAAACCGGCTTTGTCTCCGACATTCGCGCTTCAATGATGAGGATCGACAGTTCTTCCAGCTAGAGTTTTGTTGGCTTCAAAAACAGACGTATTTGTAAAAATTGTGATGCCATGCGACTATACAATGTGTCAAATGTTTGTACAGCATTAGACTTTGTCATGCATGGAGCCCCTAAAGTGACATTCTACACTTTTATTTTAATTGTAGCATTTTTTTTTTGTTTCGTTTTTACGAATTACCACTTCGTGATTAAGAACTGGTATTTTGTTTATACGAAATATTATTTCGTATTTACAAAGTGTCATTTCGCCAAAAAAATGAAATAGAAAAAGATGCAACAGTTGAAATAAAAGTGTAGAATGTCCTTTCAGGAGCTCCGTAGTCGTGTATGATCAACGTTAACTGTATTCAAACTTATCACGTATCTACATGCCCGGAATGACTTACAATGGTTAAATGTCTGATAACGATATAAATGTTATTGATTTGTTTCTATAGTGTCAGCTCGATGGGTGTTGTTCTTTTTACAAGATAAATATTATTACAATCAACGTCTGACAGTTTTGTTCTATTGGTGGGACCTTATCAACACATATATTTGCCTATTTGTATCAATGTCTGCAAGGCGCTGTTTAATGGACTCTGCAATACCAATAAGCAGACTTTTTTGCTGTAAGCCATTAGCTTTACATGATTGTAATTTTATAGATTCCCCCCTCAACGCTTTCATTGATTTACGGTTAAGTATTATCACCAGCCAATTACGGATTTTAATTCTACGTATCGCACTAATGTTGAACTTGGCTGGACACTTGATTGTTTAATCATGTCCTAGATTTTCAACTAGTCTTCGTAGTTAAATACGTTTGTTAAATACTCTGACATAAAAAAATCAAAAATCAGAAAACGCGATTAATTATCGTGGGTAAGTTTTTAGAAGACGGGTTCCCATTACCAGAGCATAACGCTAATCTAATGAATCATTAGATTTTATAAAACAGTCGTTGAAAACAATGATGAAGCATAGGAAAGGCCACTTCTGTAATATAATGTATGATATTACCTCAAGATCGTTATTTTAAGTATGAGGTAACATTGATGACACAGTCAGAATATTTAAATGACAAACACAGAAAGTAATGGAATTAGAATTTTTACTAATGTCATAAATTAACAAGATTTGCCAAATGCTAGCTGAAATATGGAAGATCCCATGTTGATGCTCCATTCGGCCGTCGCGTTGTTGCTTTGTTCGCATACAATGTATTTTTAAGTTCTCTGTGTCAAACTACATTTTTGTATATTAGACACATTAATCATAATTAAACTCTGATCAATATACAGTAAAACCTCGTTATCTCGAGCAGTCATCGGAACAGACTAACTGCTCGAGATTAACGTGGTGCTCGTAATAAAAATTTGTTTGTTGGTTGAAAATTATAAGAACTAGTATTAGAGGGACTTTAAAAACTCCTCGAGATAAGTCGGATGCTCGTGATATCGATGCTCATAATAACGAAGTTTTACTGTATTTGAATTATAGAAAGTTATGATACATTTACACAGTAGTTTATTTTCTTATTTTTACCATATTTTATTCCTCCACGTTAGTATCCTCTTGTCTGATGTCATGATTTAACACTCGTCTTTTATTTGCTGGTGTCTTCAAAATGTTCATAAAAATCTTCACATTTAACACAAATCTTTGCGCACGACAATAAAATGAGCAGAACATTTCAGAATAAAATATAAAACATTCATTCCGTTTTCTTAATACGATTAGATAGTTTGCCAGTTTGTAAGGCATTTGAAGAAAAGCAATAAAGAGCATTTTAGAAACTTTAATAAAATTTATAATTCTTTTAAACCCAGAGAATCAATAATTTCCGTTCTTTTAAGCGCAGGCACCATTTTCAGTTATGATCTGTGTTGCGTTGCTAGAGAAGGGAACACTCCATACATTGATATCGTGAGAGGTTTCAGCTCATGGATAGAAATGACAATCTCCCAGGTGCAACACATTCACCATATTCAATATTGAATACGGCCATACTGTGCAGACTAGCTCACAAACTAACATTTTTATTAGAAATTATTTGCAAGTTTCAGAAATAATAAACACTGGTCCTTCTTACAGCTTAATGTTACCGCCATTTTCCCGTGTCTTTTCATGCATTGCTCTAAAACTGATTATGAACTTTTGTTACATTTATTGTATCCTTGCTAAAACCTTCTGTTTAATTATCTTCCTGCTTCGTGTGTAACATAGCATCTGTTGTTATATACTGGCCGCCATAAGAAAGTAACCATCATAAAAATTCTTCTATTTTGACATAATATACTAACCTTGAAATTTTAATGGTATACAGCAATTTTATTGTCAATAATGGATAACAATAAACCAAATCATGAAATGTTTCAGCTATTTCGAGAATTAAATTCATCTCGATTGCTTGCGCTTTGTCTATTTTACACCAACATAACTCACTGGTTACTTTTTATGGCGGCCAGTATATGTATATCATCACCCATAATGCAATGGTCAATGAAGATTAAGTATAAACTTGTAGACTTGAAAAAAAACTGATCAAATCAAAAGATATAGTTATATCTGTTATATCCTATGTAATCTATAAGGAATGTAAAGTTCAAAGTACTTTAAATTTGGGAAAAATTGTATTCAAATATATATATATCTGTACAAATGTTTTCTGCCATTTTTTTATATTGTACAAATACTAACTTAGAGTATTTATTGTATTTATGACACTATTATTTTTCTTATTTACTATCATATATCAGATATAGAAAATATACAAATTAATCAAACAGGAAAAATGAAAGAAATCAAAGATTCCTTGTTCGCAACAAATACATTCGTTCTTATGTATTTGATGGGTTTTGGAGCTGGGAGGGGGAATGGGAAAGAAGTATTTTGTGGAAGGTGGATTTTTTGCGTGTTTTTTTCTATGAATCCTTTTCTTATCTATATTCTTAAATTGCGTGTTTGCCTTCGAATAAATTTTACACAACATACAAACATTTCCAAACGTTAACGCTGCCAAAACAAACGAGGGTAAATCGATTTATCTGTGGAAATAAATAGACATTATGAGGTTAATAATAGGTGAAATTTTCTGTATGATATTAAATATTAATTCAGTTGTATTTGGTTTATCCTCATGAGGATCGTTTCTAGTCGTAGCATTCTCCGTGTTACCACTTATCACTGTCGTTAAAGATAATGCATCGATAAAATTCAATCATTGGGCTTGGCTTTAGACAATATATTGAGAAATTCAAGTGTCCGCTAGTAAGATGGAAAAGACACGTGTTACACCACCATGCAGTCTTGCGCGCTAACTATAGAGGCGTTTGTGCTGGTTATATATTTTTTAACGAAGACATGGCAGAAAGTTATAAAAATGTCATTCTCTCGATTGCGCTGAATAAAACATTAATTTATAAAAATGGAGCATACTAGGTATGATTACTCTAAGGCTGTTTCAAGTTGCAGAAATCTTGTGGTGTTTATAAAATGGGATACACTCACACATGATTGCTCATGTGGTATGAATGAAACATCGGATGCAATACCAAAAATCGAGGAAAAACGTAATTGAACAGTTGAACTTAATCATTACCTGAAGAATGTTTTAGAAGGTTCTAATTAAGTACAGATATTAAAGTATTTGACATAAAATGTAATGAGCCATTCATAGACCTACTAACATATTCATAGACATATATTAATTATCCATTTTTTGCCTACTTCTTAGTCGAATTCCCTCATTATTTATAGTACTTAATTTCCTTACCATGGAGTTTGATTTTATAGCTTTATTTACGATATGATGTGACACAATCACAAATACGAATATCATATTGAAATTATCTTAATAGACAGCAATAAAAAATAGATAACATTTGTCTATTTTTTTATTTTCAGAAAAAAAGTGAACGATGTGACTTTGTATATTCAATATACAGTTACCTCGTTAAACACTCAACATGTAACTGTATTGCTATGTTCTGAATATTTCAAAATCAAGGAATAATAAATATTTTACAGATCTTTTATCAGTTGATATTTTATCAGTTGTGTACACGTGATTTGGTGTTCTTAGCAGACCGATTGTCCATACTTTATCAACAGATAAAATAAAGAAACTTATATATTATTTTGATTCTAACTACAAAAAACTGCATTTGCGCATTACTTATTAGAGAACGACCAGAAACATATTTTTGGTCCGCTATTAGATATTCCTCCCCTGTATGAAAAGTCCATGAAATCATTTACCAATAAAATTGCTTTAATAATTGTTTTCATCGTATGGGTAAAATTGAACAGCCAACCCGTGTTTTGTCGCAGAATAATACATGGTTTGATTTCCTAAATGTTTATGAAGGCATGGCAGAAGAACGTGTTAAAATTCCGATTTCTCTGTGTGAAAACAACTGTACCACCTCTAGTTCTTATGATGTTAAGTCAGACCAACTTAGTTACATCATTTGTGTACAATAACAACAACAACAACAACAACAAGTAGATGCACTAAGTTTATAACACTATAAACAAAGTGAGAAAGAAAGAACAACAACACTCATTTACTATTTATGCGTACGAAGTCTTGTATCAGTCAATCCATGCCTGCAAATGTTTAGCGGATTCTAGTTTTTTAAACAATGTATTCATTATTCAACAATCGTTCTTTTTTTGCTCTAAATTAATGACTAAAATTACTCAATATTTTGTTGCGTTTCATGTATTCCAATATCATGTTTCCGTTGAATCCCAAACGAGCAACAATTGATTAATGAGTGCAATCTATTTCTCGACTTCTTGCTTTAATCTCGGTTTCTACATGAACAATTATGAATTTAACTTTAGGAGCAAATGTTTTATCCGGTCTTAATTCCTGTGGAAATATGTTTTTGTTGTGTTCATTCAAGGCTTTCCGTAATTGCGTCAGAATTCAAATGTGACGGAAATAAATACTCTATTATTAATAGCAAATTGCGAACAATTCAATACGCATGTCTTAAAAGTCAAGTATAATTTCAATAGGTTTCCATTGTATTGCCAGTTTATTAAACAAAAAACACAAAACCTTTCAGGTAATTCTCTGCTAAATATGTTTTGCAAGCGCAGGAATTTCAAACCAGAACTCTGCATTCGTTGCCCATATTTGGCGTCATAGGATTTCTGCATCCTTTTTATGTCTTATAAATATGCATCACGTTCATGTGTTTGGAAAATGTTCCAAAACGTTTTCCTCTCAGTGACTTACGTTTCTCACTTATTTCACTTCATAGCTTCTATTTTTATGGCATGCTGATCATAGTTCAGTCCCTAGGGGGGCGTCTGTAGTTTAACAATGAATATGGAATACTATAATATTTGGCATACACGCGGCCTGCAAGAGTTCGACTTCAGCAAAGGTTCTTAAGGGACTCGTTATAGGAAGACCTAATAGATTTTCTGCAGTAACATTATTGATTTGGACTGTTATGAAATATTAAATATTTCTTTCCTTGTCTTACCATGGCTTCATTTGCATTCCGCGCATCAGCAGTTTTCTTATTAATTCTCTCTGCTTCAATAACCTGTCTTAACTTGTCTGTGAAAGTGTTTTCATTTTTCTTGTTTTGTGAGAAACACACAAACATATCCTCAGAACCAATGACGCCTGTTGCTGTTTTTTTGTATGATATTTTTCTCTGCAAGCATTCAGTATCAACGAGTTCAAAAAACAATGCCTACCATAGAAAATGCTTTGCAATTAAGTGTCTTCTATCATTAATACAACTCCACCAAAAACGTTTTGCGTCCTAATATATGTTATTTTTGTATTAAACTGGACTGAAATAGAATACATCCAAGCAAATGTTATTGCTAACTTTATTATTTCCCATGGTCCGTGCGATCGTTTCCATATTAACTATGGTTACTGCTCCGGGCAAATTCTGGTTTTTGACTTAAATATTCCAAATGTTCCCAAAGGGGCACAAAGCAATTCTTAACTTCAACAGTAATATATTTCACCAGCATGTGGTTACACCTTAAATGAGGTACTTGACCTTTAGAATATGCCCTAATGAGCAATAAAATAATCGTAATGTATTATATATGTATTGAATGAAGAAGGGGTATCTCGTGGGTAAAAAAAAAGACAAGGTCAATGTCTTCAGTGTCAATTACGTGTATTATGAAAATAATTCCATCGAACCAAAGAAAATGGAACATTTAGACAATTCATTCTGCTGAAGTTTGGAATAAATTTCAACAATAAATTGGCAGATGTTTTCTCTATAACGTTGCAGTGAAGACTGGTGTAATGGGCGGTAAAATAAATCGTGCACAGGATAGTCACGTGATGTTTGTAGTTAGTCATGCGTTGATGTTAGGTTAAATGAAACTAAATGTAAATGTATAGACTACTAAATATTACTAGCAACTTTTAAAGCTACATATAGACTACGATGGAAAACTGAACCTACGACACAGACTTTGAAATTAGATCAATGTAACTTATCGTCAGATGTCATAAAAATCATTCTTAGTAATCGTCCATCTGTAATTGATCTACATATCAGTGGATCTGAAAGTTTATTGAATGAAACAAAAGCTGTTTTGTCATCAATTCAGAGATTAAGTTCACTGCAAAATATGTATATTGAACGCACAACTTACCTCTACCCTGATGAAGTCACTGCAATCATACGAGTGTCCGAAATTAGTCAATTTTCATTTTTCCCCAGTGTGGAAAAGAATCAGAACACCAAATACAAACATTTGGGTAGAAATATTTGAAAATGAAACACAGAGTATTTGGGGACCAAATTTTATAGCCATCTATAAGAGAATTAAGTTTGATACCATGTCAGAAAGATTTTACTCTCTCTATGATACTTCTTCTTCTTCTTCCAAATACTGGCCAACATCAACTATCTGATGACTTTGCCAGGGTTAGCATGCAAGGGAAAGTTTAAAAGTAAAAAAGTAAAAGAAAAGTTAAAAGAGTGACAGCTGGGAGATTAGTGGAGCTGCAGCAGCTGGGCCTTGAAGGCGGCTGCTGTGCTGGCTGACACGACGTAAGGTGGCAAATGGTTCCACTCCTTGGTTGTTCTCGGAAAGAAGTAGTTTTGGCGGTACTGTGTGCGGCTGAATGGTATGGCAAAGGAATGGCTATGATTGGATCTTGTCTTGTTAGTGGAATCTGAAGGGTCTGGAAGTCTGGATTTATCAATTGAAACTGTGTTATTGACGATTTTGTACAGCATGGTCAAACGTGCTATTCTTCTGCGTTCTTGGAGGCTTTGCCAGTTGAGGTCAGCCAGCATTTCTGATACGCTTGATCGGTTATGGTACCGGTTTTTGACAAATCGAGCTGCTCTACGCTGGACCATGTCGAGTCGTTGAATGTCCCCTTTCTCATACGGGTCCCAGACAGTGCAGACGCACTCGATGGTAGGGCGGACGATGGTTTTGTATGCTGTACCTTTTGTGTGTGTTGACGAGATGTTTAGATTTCTTCTTAGGAAGCTGATGTTTCTGTTGGCCTTATTAAATATGTTGTTAATATGCTCGCCCCAGTCTTATTTGCTGTTGATGGTGCATCCTAGATACTTGGCTGATTCAACGTGTTGTAGGACATTTCCATGGAGTGTATAGTCATGGCAGATGGTGCTTCGCTTTCTGGAGATTGACAGAACTTGGCACTTGTCTGGATGGAAGAGCATCTTCCATTTCTCCTCCCAAGTCGCGAGCTTGTCTATGTCATTCTGGAGTGAGTTGCAATCAGTAGAATTGGCTACGGCTAGGTATGCAATAGTATCATCTGCAAATAGGCGTACTGTTGCTTGGAGGCCATCAGGGATGTCGTTTATATAGTAGAGGAAAAGACTGGGGCCAAGGACTGATTCTTGTGGAACGCCAGATTCTACGGGGACTGTTGTAGATTTTCTGCCATCAAGGACGACTGTTTGCGAGCGATCTTTAAGGAAAGCCTCTATCCACTTTATTGTCTTGCCTCTGATACCGTAGTAGGCTAGTTTCCTGAGGAGTAGACTGTGGCACACCTTATCGAACGCTTTCGACAAATCCATGACCAAAACATCTGTTTGTTTTCCTTTCTCCATGTTGCGGGTGATGTCATCGGTGAATTCAAGAAGTTGGGTTTCACACGATTTACCTTTCCGGAATCCATGCTGTAGTGGATAGAGAATGTTGTTAGTTTTGCCATGTGTCATGATGTTGCTAGTGATAATATGTTCCAGGAGTTTTCAGCATATGCAGGTTAAGGAGATAGGGCGGTAATTTTCAGGGTTGTATCTATTTCCTTTTTTGTATACTGGTGAGACGTTCGCTTTTCTCCAATCATCAGGTATGGAGCTTGTGTCGAGTGAATGCTGGAAGATTAGAGTCAGAATCGGTGCAATGTCGTCGGCTAGTTCCCTCAAGATGCGGGGGTTGATGTTGTCTGGACCAGAGGCTTTATATGGATTTAGTGTCTGAAGTAGTTTCTTAACTCCGGCGCAGGTAATATTAATGTCAGGTGCTGTTGGATGGTTCTTATCTTGATCAGTATAGTGGCCATTGTTGAATGAGTCATTGGAGATGGACATTGAAGGTGTAAATACCGACTGGAATTGACGATTTAATATATTTGCTTTGGCGGCTGGTTCTGTATAGAGTTTACCATGTTCCTTGAGTCCATTTATAGATTGGTTGTCTTTTTTCTTGTGCTTTATAAAGGTCCAAAATCGCTTCTGGCTGCTGTGTTCATTGGTGTCTGAAGATTGTGGTGTGACGATCCTATCTACATAGCTCCAGTAGGCTTGTCTCATCTTTTTCTGTGCAGTTTGATTTGCTTTCTTATACTTCTGTTTATGTAAGGGGTCGACTTCAATCTCCCAGGCTGGAACTGGAAAGACAAAACACTAAAGTCAAACACAAGTTACCCACGCATCCACTACCAACTCTCGGACTGTCTTTATGATAATGGTCTCACTCAGCTTGTAGAGGTACCAACCCGCAATGAAAATACTCTAGACCTAGTGATCACCAACTTACCTAGTAAGATGACGCGATCAACATGGCAGAGTCTTTTATCTGGGTTGCTCGATGTACAGACTCCTCAAATTGGGTGAGGCTGTCACCATCAGATGTTTTTGGTTGGTAGTAGCTACATAGGAGTAAGGTTTTGGATCCAATGAGGTTTATTTTTGCCCATACAATTTCACAGTCAGTCTGTAGTTCCGGCACATCAATACTGAGTAAACTGTTTTTGATGGCAATGAGGACTTCACCACCAGTTCCGGTTTTGCGGTCATTCCTCCATAATTTGTAATTGTCGGGGAAGACTTGGTTGTTTGTAATGGAGGGGTCCAGCCAGGTTTCAGTTGCCATTATAATGTCTGGTTTTGTGCTGTCAATTAGATTTTTAAGTTTGTCTTGTTTCTTCTTTAGGGATTGGCAGTTGACATTCAGAATTCTTAGTGGTTTTTGCTTTGTCATCTGTGGTTTCGTTGGTTTTCTTTCTGGAGTTGATGTGTGGATTGGCTTCATGTGTGTTGTTGCAGTAGGGCTACCGAGATTCATGGTTGACAGTGAAAGTGGAGCAAAGTTGTTTGAAGTTGATATAGAGAACGAGTCAAAACAGTGGGTGCTGTAATTCGGGTTGTTGCAGACAATACAGTCCCATCTGATAGCGCTGTCTTCGTTGAGGATACTATATGTACCGGAGTGTACATCTTGGCAGTTGATGTGGTACCACTGATCGCAGGTGTCACACACAATGGCTCTGTCGTCCCATGTTACAGGCTGGTCACAGGTACCACACGGGTATATCGTGCTGGCATTATGGATAGGGCCAGGGTTGAGTTGGACATCATTAGCAGTGGCTAACAGTCGGATGGCAAGGTATGAGAGAGAACCTCTAGGTTGACTGCTCCTATTCTTCAACGTGGATGAGCTGAAGGCATTGTAAACAGAGGTAAGTTGAAGGTGATAGCAATGGATGTCACATACCTTCATGGCTGTTGTGATGTTGAGGAGGACAAGTAAGTCTTCAAGTACTCTTGGATGTTGTGGTAGGAATCCTAGTACGACAGCAATGTTGAAACAAAGACCCCAAAGTGGCAGTAAACTAGGCCCGGACATTGTTTACAAAACGTGTTATGTACGAGGTAATCTCCCAGAAGTCTCAAACCGGAAGTGCTGCTACATCTTGCAGGAATCATACAAAATCGATCAATGTAGATTTGCTGAGCTTGTAGTGAGATGTATATCAATGATGAATAGGTAGTTTCAGACAAGTTTTCGTGCGGGAATCATACTTGGTCAATGGAATGCATGGAGTAACTGAGCTAGGTACGAGGTAGGCGTCCTTGGTAACCGGAAGTTGCCTTGTTCAGCTATCTTGGCTGGAGAAAATTGCTGATCATGGACTATTCGGGCAGAGATCGTCTGACTTCTAGGTTCAGGGGTGTAGCAGATACTCTCATATCCATAAATACTTACTCCCAGTGTCAAGAAAGAGTTTGAAAATAAGAAAAAAAGTGAAAAAATCGGTCCGGAAGATAAGACGTTACTGCAATTAGCGCATGCGCACCACCTCCCATGCCCTATGTGGGCTCTGACTGATGTTGAGTCAGAAACCGATTCAGACTAGTGAAGGTAACAATTTATTTGACAGCATCACATTTTCAATACTGCATTTGCCTTGCTTCATTATTTATTGAGCTGTTTATTGTATTCAATACTGTATTCAGGCAGGCTCAAAAGGGGTACTATGAATTATATTGGCATATTATATATATTATATATTATATTATTCAGAATTAGTTAATGTTTCGGTGTAATTTGGTGTCTTTGCAATCTAAATACTGAATGAACCATTCACTGCCACATCAAGAGAAACTGGTTGAGAAGTCCTGGAAAAATCCTGGAATTTTTCAGAAAGATGACCTGGAAAAAAAATATTTGTCCTGGAAAAGTCCTTGAAAAGTCCTGGAATTTCGCTTTAAGGAAGTTGTGGGAACCCTGAAAACTGAATTGCTCTCTTCAATGATATCATTCTTTAACATCTCATTGATATGCTTGTCAATTTTCTCCTTAGCTATTGTATTTTGAATTGCTGCTATCATTTGTAAGCTATCATCTACTTTTGTAGTTAACTGGCTAAATTCTTGTTTTAGAATATCAACAACAGCATTAATCGTTTCAGTATGTTGCACACTTAATTTTGAAATATTATATGCAGCCTCAGAACTTCTGGAAATTTGAATAACTTCCGCTAAAGTTTTTGGATTTGCCTTAATTACATCTCTTTGAATTCTCCACCAATTATAAACGCTCTGCTCGGCTCAAGATCGGCGAATACCTAAAAACATAAGCGCAGGTCTCCTGTATATCTTTATTCTGATGCACTAGAGCACTGTCCTGGCCGGTTTATATACAAGTAGCTGTCTTGGGTTGTTGGCAAGTGTCCGTTCATTGTGATGCCATCTTTATAAGTTTGTCTGGACATTATGACGTTTTATAACATTTAATCCACAGGATACATTTTCGTACTGATTATTTACCTAATATCGCCTAGCCCAATTATACAGTTAAATACTTCTAAGTATAGCTTATTTGCATAGGATTTTGAACGACAGTCATTTTGTAAACAAAATTAAACAAACACATAGTATTGATGAGATTACCCTCAAATAAAAGTAGATGTATGAAATACATCGTTACAATTGTTTATTAAACGAGTATTTCATTGAGTACGTTGATATACTGTCTAGTCATTTGTTTGATATTTTCAATTGTATTTTAATGTCTGGATTTTTTCCGAAAAATGGACCGATGGTTTTATTATTCTTCTACATAAAAAATGTTCTGTTAACGACGTTAATAATTATACAGGAATTACTCTGGTTAGTTGCTTATCTAAGTTGTTCACCGCCATTTTATGTAAACGCATGGATACATCTGTAAAGAAAACGATATTATATCAGATGCACAATTCTGATTCAGAAAAGGTTGTTCAACTACAGATGCAATGTATATATTTATGTCTGTTATGCAAAATTATTTAAAAGTTAACAAAACAAATATGTAGTGTATGTCGATATGTTTAAGTGTTTTGATAATATATATCACAATGGGATGTTCGAAATGAATTGCTTATTGTCCTCTATCTCGATATCCACGTGAGGCACGATAAAAACCAATACATACCTGTATACGGTTATTCAATATTTACACAACGATGTGTAAATGTGTATGTAAGACTAAGTGTAAGACATGAAATTTGCCATTTGAATACACACAGTTATTGACCACTGTAGTTAAAATGGCTGGTAGAAGCGTAGGCAAGATAGATGAAATACGGGCTTACATCAAAGCTCGCTCAAAACTTGGTTGTTCTTTGAAGCAGCTGACGACTGAACTTTCCACTGCTTATGGACCTTCTTGTGTGTCTTATGACACAGTTAGGCGGTGGAAAAAGAAATTTGAGTTAGGTGTAGAGTCCATAAAAAATGCGCCGCAATCAGGTAGGCAAAAAAAATGCATCTCGTAAAGAAATTGTTTCCAAAATAAAGGAAATCATTGCAGAAGATGTCAAATATACAGTTCGTGATATTCCACGAAAGGTAGGCGTATCACTATCAACGGTTCACTTTATTTTGAAGAAGAATTTGAAAGTCGTCAGCTAGATGGGTGCCACATTTGTTGACTGATGAGCAAAAGAGGTAACGGGTTAAAGCGGCCAAAAAGCTGCTTCAAATGTTTCCAAAATATGACAAAAAGCAGTTTGCCAATGTCGTAACAGGTGATGAAACTTGGTCCATTATTTTGATCCCGTCCGAAAGGTTAGCAATACGATCTGGGCCACTAAGCACAGCAAACGCCCAATAATTGCCAAACGGTCTTTGAGTGTAAAAAAGGTTTTGTATTCAATTTTCTTCACTGGTGTTTGAGTCGACATAAAAGTGCCTGTAAAAGGGGGAAAAGCATCACCGGAAAGTGCTACAAAGACGTAGGACTGACGAAACTGAAAAAGTATTATCAGAAACGACGCCCTGCCACTGCCACATATCCGTCTTCTACATGACAATGCCCCCGCTCATACCTCCGCGATAGTTACGGCGTTTATGAAGGAAGAAAAAATAACTATTTTGCCTCCCCCCCCCCCCCGTATTCCCTAGACCTTGCCCCATGTGATTTCTTTTTGTTTCCGAAATTGAAATCATTTCATACTGGGCGGAAATACAAGTCCCGACAGACACTTGGACCTGCCATTCATCAGTACCTTATTACTGTGCCCAAATCAGCGTATAGTGACGCATTTAGGAAGTGGATACATCGGCTGAAACTTTCTAGCCACGGGGAGTACTTCGAGGGCATGAAATGAGCACTGTTGGGCTAACTTGACATTTTAAGTCTCCAGATAGAAATAAGCAATTCCTTTCGAAAATCCCTCGTATTTTACTAAGCAGTTATCACGGATTTTTTTCTGTCTAATTTTCATTGCATTATGGATAAAATTTGTTGTATTCAAAATAACGTTAGAGCTGTTTGACGAAATTGTGTTACAAAATCGATTCAGTACGAATGTTGACCAACGATCAAAATCCCTCTTTGTTTGTTCAGCCAGTTGATTGATTCGGAGGTATACTTCCGATACTTCATTAATTTAATGGTTTCTTTTCACTATGAACACGTTGTCATGTTTGTTATATAAGTAAACTTAAAATTTTACCAATATTGAAATTGATGCTCATTATATTGAACATATATTGGTGTCCAGTCTGGAATATAGTCAGACAATATATTGTATCATATATTTTATGATTTTTTGTTAATTTTCCACTTAGAAGTAAGCTATTTAATTTCTTGACAAAACAAATATTGAATTTACTTGATAGTATTTCTTGTAGTTATCAACTTGACATAAATCTTCATCATTGTGGTGGAAATAACTTCCCTTCACCATGGTTGTTTCGAAATCACATCAAGCTATAAAATATGTAGTAAATCAGTGCTGTTCTAAAATGCCGTAAAACGATCAAATACATAAATGTTAAAAAGTAAAATCATAAAAGGATAAAATTATAACAAAATAAAAAATGTAAAAGGGTAAAATTGTAAAAGATTTAAAATTCAAATTGATGAAATGATTAAAAATATAAAAGAATAAAATCATAGAATCGAAAAAGTATAAAAGGTAAAATCATAAAAGATTAAATTAATAAAATCATAAGAGTGGGCTGCAGACAATCAGACAGAATCCTTGATAAACCAGAAAACCCAATGTCTGCAGTGCTGATCTATAGACTCTTCAGTGAGTAGCAATATTTTACAGGACAAACTCTAGATTCATCAAAATGAACAACACCACAAGACACATCACAAAAACATACCCCGTTATTATCATGAGTCACAATGATGTCCTCCTTATAAAGTGAGATCATTGGACTGTAAAGATGATATCCATATATATCAGTGAGACATGACCTGCACATATGAAGTCCTCAATCATCAGTCAGTCTGTGGGCTGCCATTATGTACCCTAGATATGTCAGCAAGAACGTGGGCTGCAGCAGATATGAACTCCAATTTTATCAGTGAGATCATGACTGATTTTCTAACCTAAATTGGATTCAAATGGACAAGATGTGCTGTAAAACAGTGCAGCTCCAATGGGCTTAATCTACGTTCCAAATTACAACATTATGAGACCGAACAAGATAATTATCACAAGGCCTAAAATAGCTTGTTTACGCTACGTTTACATTCTGTCAACAGACTTTGTGATTGTGCATAATACACAAGGAAGGATATGCCAATTAAAGCACACGTTTTGGGACATTCATTCGTGGCTAGGCTTAAAACTTTCATCAGTTCTCAGCCAGATCTTTCGTTCTTCTTTAACCTCAGACCTCAAGACTTTTTAATTCAATTTTAGGGTTTTCCTGGAGCGTCCTTTAGTGTGATTAAAAGTAAGTTAGACGTTGTTCGGGATTTCGGTCCTCAAATAGTGATTTTGTTAATTGGAACTAACGATCTGTGTAATTAGTCTGTAAACAACTGTGTTGGACGACTTCGGGAGTTAGTTTCTTCCATATACCAAATACAGGACGTCAAATGTGTTATTGTCGTACAAGTAACCTACCGTGTAACACCATCTATCCCAACCTGACATAAGGTAAATATACACCAATTTAGTGAAAAAGTTGACACTTTGAACAATATTCTTATTGAACTTTTTCCTAAGGGTTCTGCGTGCTGTTTATGGACACTTAAGGGTTTCTGGTCGGAAAAAAGTGTTAAAGAAGCAATGTACAAAGACGGTGTGCACCTATCAGCCCTGGGACAGTGGAAACTGTTCTCGAACATTAGAGCAGCAGTAATCTCAGCCTACGCCGTTATTGTTAGGACCCGGGAAATGCCAGCAATTATTCATTAGGCAGTTACCTGAGTTTGGTATCCTATCCTGGGAGAGCACCTGAGCTGTTACATAAATATTTCATCACGCATATACAGTAAGTATGTATACATAGTCAGAGTGACTTTTAATTCAAGACCGGGTACAGTTATGAAGTTTTATCCATGGGATAGCATGTACATTGCTATTTTTACCAGTTAAGACACAGTCTAAAATGTCTGGTATTTTCAGGCTCAGTCTTGGCAAAGCCTTCTCAGGATTTTCATTAGTGTCAGGTGCTTCCAGGCTTAGTCCCGAGATTTGGAATGGCAAGGCTAGTCCGGAGGTGAAATATTTCCATACTTAATCAGAACATAAGGCTTTCGGGCTTGTCATAATTTTTACATGCTTCAGAGCATATATATATATATATATATATATATATATATATATTGAACTTATAGAGAAGTAAGAAGTTTCAGGCTTAGTCCTGCATTTTATGTTTTCCAGGCTTAGTCCCGAGTTTTACGTATTTCCAGGTTAGTTATGATTTTTAACCTTTATTGGTGAGATTTAGTTATTTCCAGATTGCGTCCTGAGTTTTATGTTTTTCCAGGCCAGTCCTGTTATTTTCAACCGGAATCGGGTCAGTTAGTTATTTTCAGGGATAGTCCAGTGTCCTGTGCGATCTTATTTCCAGGCTTAATCCTGAGATTTGTCATTGAGGTATTTCCAGGCTAGTCCTGAGATTTACTTATGAAAGATGTATTTATTTCTGGGCTTATTCCTGAGATTTATGAGAGTCCAGGTTGCAGACATACTTGGACTTATCTGTATGATTTATTTTATATCCAGGCTAGTCCTGCATACAATGTTTTTTCAGAATGCAATTTAATTGTGTATTCGTCATGGTACATGCCTTAAATTCATCAATGTTTTAATTCAGATGAAACGGTCAGCACAGTCAACAACAAAACTTCTTGCAAATGTTGCAACGACCCTGGCCCTTCTGTAGACCAGACAAGCAAGAAGGCAAAGTTCGGGAAGGAGACTTTACCCATACCAGCTGCAGACTTGGTGCAACAAGTTGAGTCAAACAATGTGGAGGAAAGTTCTAGTGATGACTCAGACTCTGATTTAAGCACATCAAGTGGGGAATTGGACGTTACAGGCATGGAGGGTCCACTTGTACCTCCATCATCTACACCTATAAACACTCAACTTAATTCTAAACTGAAACGTAAACTTTAGAAAAACAAATTTTTTGATTTTGGCCTCTTTTCCATTCTTCAATCAAGATTTACCCCAATTCCAATTAAAGTTGACCCACACTTCAGGTTTATCTATTGTTCCATCTCCTAAAAAACAATCTGTCAAGACAATTGAACAATGGACTACAGCATCTATATCAGCCCAATCCTTTCGTCACCAACAAAAATACAAACAAGGTTTCAGAAGACAAATCGAGTACTTGTCAAAAACATGCTGGAGCTACAACCGCAGGGGTTTCTGCAGAATCCCATACTGCACCAGACCTCATGTCTTTGGTTTATGCAGAGGGTCTCACCACGCGGGAAAATGCAAATCGAAAGACCAAACCGATATCTCCTATGCAAAATCAACTAAACAGCGGCCCTACAACAACACCACAAGGAAATGAAATTACCACTAAGCTGCAAACTTAGTTAGCAGGTTATAAATTTAGTCAATATCTGCTTACAGGGTTTTTAGAAGGTTTTCACATTGGCTATGTAGCTCCAAGAGTCAGCTCCATGTCTGAGAAGAATCTAAAATCTTGCAAAATGCATCCAAACATCGCACAGATCACCACCTATTGGGCTTCATATTACAGTGTTCACTGTACTATGATAAATGTCTACTCATGGGGGCGAGTTCTTCTTGTGCTATATTTGACAGATTTAATTCAGGATTGAAATGGGTTTGCATCAATAAGTTAGGTGTACGGCACATCTTACACATTCTAGACATTTTTTTTATTTTATGCCCAAATAGCTTCCGATATCTGCAAGGCAGGCCTGTCAAAATTTTTGAAACTGTGTGAGATTATAGGTGTGTATATAAAACATGAAAAGACAGTTCTTCCAACTACCTGCATTACCTTTTTATGCCTTGAACTAGACTCTTTGTCCATGGAAGCTAGACTACCAGAAGATAAATTACAGAAGTTAGGGAATTATGTTAAATATGCCTAGCAAATGCAGAAAGACTAAACTAAAAGATTTACAATCTCTACCGGGTCTCCTTGATTTCTGCTGTCAAGTTATACATGGTAGTACATTCTTAAGACACTTAACAGATTTGGTAAAAGGGGCAAATAGGCCTAATCACAAAATAACACTTAACAAAGAAGGTCGTAGGGATATCAAAGCTTGGCATTTATTTGTTGAACTTTTCAATGGCCACCACCTTCTATTACAACAAAAGTGGGTTAGCTTAACTAAACTTCGTCTATATACGGATGCTTGAGGCGCGTTTGATTTGGGGCCGTGCACGGTTCCCAATGGTTTTACGCCGCATGGCCTGAACAATTTCAATCTCATCAGATTACTTTCAAGTATTTTTTCCTATCACAATAGCATTAGAACTGTGGGGAAACAGTCTTAGGGACAAATGCATAATATTCCATTCGGACAATGCAGCTGTGGTACACATTAAATAAATAAACATGTAAGGATGGTCCTACAATGACGTTAGTCCGACGGTTTGTTTTAGCCTGCATGAAATTTAACGTCTTAATCAGGGCTGATCACATTGCAGGATCTAAGGATATTTTAACAGATTTACTTTCTCGTTTTCAAATCGACAAGTTCACTCATTTAGCAGCAAGGACAATGGTCAAACAATCCACTCACATTCCTCAAGATCTCTTATATGTTCCCTGAAGTCGGTCGTTAGGAATCTGATTAAGTCTACTTTGGCTACGAACTCAAATACTTCTTATCAATCAGCATTCAGATTATTTACCCAATTTCATTGGTCTTACTATAAATGCCCCCCCCCCCTCAAACCAATACTCATCCAAGAAAAGTTCATTGCCTATTGTCATTCTTTAGGTTATAAATATTCAACTATTTGCATCAAGGTCTCTGCCACATGCTACATCAATCAGTTAAAGGGTCATGGCAACCCATCGCAATCCTTCATCATCAAACAAATTTTGAAGGGATGTAAACGAAAGAGTGCTTCATCTGATTCACGGTTTCCTATTTTAGATGTCCATTTGAAGGATATGGCCAAAGTATGTTGCAAAGTGTTCACATCCGCTTTCAATGTAACGTTATTCAAGGCCATGTTTACTCTAGCTTTTTTTGCCCTCCTACGTATTAGTGAACTTACAAAGACAAAGACATTCAATCATACATTGCTAATCGACAATGTCTCGTTTCAAACCGCCGATGGAAAACGAACTTCATACTGCATCAAATTTGATCATTTAAACATTCTAATGCACCTACCACTGTGACAATTTCAAGCCAAACTGACTTATCTATATGTCCCATTTACCATTTTCTGCAATACTTAAAACAAAAATACTGCCCTTCATGGTCCCTGTTTACGACAAGTCGTCATAGGCCAGTGTCAGATAAATTCTTCAGACAAGGCTTGCAGAAATGTCTGAAAGCATTACGTTTAAACAAACGCATATATACCCCTCATTCTTTCAGAATAGGCGGTGCATCATTCGCCCAACAACAAAATTATTCAGACAGTCGTATTCAACAGTTGGGGCGCTGGCGTTCGTCAGCTTTCCGTACATATTTTCGCCCTGTATCGCTTAACTATAACACATGGTACATGCCCTCCATACCTGCTCATTTCATTCATCTAAGTCTGGCGGAGGCAGTTTAGATTAATGCTTTCATTTTCATATTATGTCATGAAGTTATAAATTGTATTTGTAGTTGTTTATTGATACATCCAATGATACGCTATCCTCACATGCATGTGCTTCTCAAATGTATTCATAATAATTTTGAAGTCTGACCTGTAGGCAGCTACAGAATTCAGATTGTGCTTTCACTATACTTTTTCAACTAGATTCATGTTATAATACAGGGTCAGTAGTCTATCTTAGGCAGCTACCGATACCTATCATTGATTTATACCTCTAGTCAAATATGTTCCAATTGATCTTAATGTCGTCATATACATTTTCCTATTGTCGTCAGTTTAACCTAAAGTCGTCATATGTAAATGTTTTTTTAAAAAAGTAACACAAAGGTAATGCATTGTAATCCAATAGCTATCTAAAACTTACGATTAAAAGAAGACAAATAATTTACGAACTGAGCATTGAATTTAGACTATCAGTGTATTCATTATCTAACAGAAATAATTTTGGTTTCATGATACAAACATGAACATACATTCACACACAGAGTAACATAATTGTTAGTTAATTGCCTGTCAACTTTACTTTTTTGACTGATTCATAATTTTTATGTAAATACAATCATAGTTCAAAACCATCAATAATTCCCGTCTTCAATCTTGAATGCTATGCCACAAGTTTGCTGAGGTCCAATAAGACGATGTTTGATCTGTGACTTTTTCAAAGGTCGAAGCCGATACTTTGACTTGGCTCTGTTCTTATCCATGATTTCGTATACGGCCTTAGCCCAGTCACGCTTTAAGTTTCCAGCTTTTTTTTGGACCATCGTATACAGCAACAGTTTGACTGTTATATTGGTTAGTTGGCTCCTGCTCAACGTGATAAGTGCCCATCATTTGCAGTTCCCCCCGCCCATAACGGCGCATACCAACGACTTGCACGTTGCAGATAACTAATTTCTTCATTATAATCGCTTACTGAAATGAACAAAATAACGTTATCAGTCAGACTCAGCGTTTATTTACATCCTAAGACAATTGGAAGACTACCGTAAGGTTTGTTATAATTTTTATCTCTTTGTTTCAGTTCTACTCTCTCTTCCTTTGCTTTCAGCTTTTCCATTTTTAGCTTTTCTCTAATTTCCATATGTTTTACAATTTCAGCGTTTCGTATTTTTTTCCCTCTCTGTTTTTTTGCGTTTTTCAATTCTCTCCTGTGTACGTTTCGCCTTTTCTTCAGTTATTTTTGTTTTTAAGTGATTCTTTTTACTCCAACTCACGTTGAAATTCAGCACTTGTTTATACCCTTGATTTGCCTCCTAAACGTATTGTTGTCTTTTGTTCCACGTCCGGCACGATCAATACATTAACGAGGTCTTCAGGTATCAATCCAGCTGCAACGAGTGGGTGCTTTTTCATGGTCGAGTCTTTTGTCTAGAAAGACGTATCACTTGATCCTAAGGCCTGGTTGTGTATTTCTGGAGTTTTGCTTGTACATGTAAGAGCTGATGGTGCGTCTGATGATTTTGTTGCGACCGTTGAGTGAAGAGGTTCGTTGATCTGAGTATCTCGTTTAAGACAGCGCCACGTTTGATATACGTTGTCGTGTAAATCAATATTTAAGCTGTAACATTCTTCGAATTTTCTTTTTTTCTCGGGGTCAGGGAATATTCAAGAGCTGTAAGGGCCAGAGCTGGTGGACAATCCTGTACAGAGCGATCTGTATACGGAACGTCAATGCTGACGAGTGGTACGTTGCTATCTGATAGATCTGTCGCCTGTAAGGTAAGTATTCCGTCATCACCTACAGCGAAGCTTGTTAAGTGAAACTTCTTCAGGTGAGACATCTATGGGATGCGTAGGATCGCCACCTGGAGCAACAACTTCAGAAGGTTAAACATTCACTTTTGCAGGCAGCGGCGCCTTTATTTCCTGAACAACACCTTCGTGTATGGCAATCTCGATCCCCTGAACATCACCTACGTCAGCGGCAACGTCCTTGGTGTCAGATGTCTTAGACAGGTCGATCGCTCCGGTGTCTACCTCTGTGCTGACCTGTTTCTACGAAATCTACAGATCGGACTTCATCATCTTTGCTTGACTGACAGCCTTTGATGTTTCTATCTTCATTTACGTATACAGCAACATCAAGAGGTGATGTGGATTGTCTTGGGTGGAAGACATAACAGTATAACATCGTTTGTAATTGCCGGTCGTATCAATGGAACGCTTACATGAGACAAGGCTCCGTCTTGAATCAGTAACACGGAACGCTGCGGTACTGCATGAGCAAGGAATGTTTTCTCAAACCATTGGAAGTACAGGTTTTGGTCCATGAAACCACTATCGGAACAGGCATACATTGCACTAGCAGGACCTTGGCGATGGTAAGCACCACCTGGCAAAGTATTTTTAAATATCATCATAGGGGGCAACGCTTGACCGGCTGCGTTGATACAGCAATGAACTGATATATGCTCATTAGTGGCCACAGACGACGAGGAATGCGCATGCTTCATTCTAGAAGGAATAACAACTTTCTGACCAGCTGATTTGTTCAAAAATAGGGCTGCTTCGTACCAGTTATATATATACGCTCAGGTTTATGGTGAATGTCATTGTTTCAAGTGGCTCCTTTAAGAGCTGGAAATACTCCTGCACTGCACTAACGGTTCCATTGGCAGCTCTACCTCTGTCAAGTGCATCCGGTCTCCTCAAACTTTAGTTTGGATGTCTTTTACGATACCCTAACCACCATTTACAGGATGGCCCCTTGTCAGAAAAGGCATCACGGCGCCCGTGTTTCTTAGCTATCCACCAAGCAAAGCCCATTATTTGTTGAATAGATAGCGGAAAACCACGGTTAGCCATGTTGGTAATATAGCTTACTAGGGCTGACTCTTCTTCATCTGTAGGGTTGTTTTAACACCCATCTTTGATATTAAAGGTACCTTACCATTTACTCGATTGGAAAGAGACATTCTGGGTACGTTAAATTGTTTAGCAGCAGCAGAAATAGACAGCTTTCCTGATTTAACCACACTATGAACAGAAGCCATGGACTCTTCCGACCGTTTTCGTAACTTTAAAGGACGATTAATCATTGCTGTAACTAATAAAATACATGTTGCAAGCTTCATGTATAAATCAGTTTTATTTTGCAAGCTTCCTGTCTCAATCAGTTTTAAAGCATTAACATTAAGTCATAACAAATAAACAACTGTAATTACTGACAATAAAAAATAAAGCACTAATTTCGTCACCCTATACCTAATATCGTCAGTGCTTATTTTGCTAAATTTGGTAAAGACATAGTACCAGTATGCCTAAAACAAGGAAAATAACCTAAAGAATGACGCCATGCAACAGCATCGTGGTGATCAAGGTGAGAATAATCATGGCGTCGCCCACACTTCAGACCTTCGCCCGAACACACTGTCTGCGATCGAGTTTTGTCGCCTGTGACGGCATAGACGCTGATTTCTAGTGTCTTCAGATATAATCGAAGTGCTTATAAAATATTGAGTATATTCTTATCGGATAGTATTAGTACAAATGGAAAAAGAATTGCCTTTCAAATTATGGCGGCCTGCAAACTCTAAACGACAGCACGCGAGAGAAAATGAGACTTGAAAAATATGACGTCATTAGGAACAAGACGACTTTAAGTCTTTGGTACGTTAGTCATATTGTTCTTACATGATTAGTCTCGCTACTTCGCATTAGTTTTGTACATACTCTATCATGTTTTATTGTTGTTGTAATTGTTTTTTCTTTTGTGCATCGCAGGTGTAGCGGTCTTGCTACAAACAAATTTGTGTTATCTAGATGCCACTTTGTTACAGTTTATGTCCATACAGGGCTTCTTTAATCCAGCTAAAGGATAACGGCCTATTTTACAAGTCATATATTGTGATCTATTCATGCTTCGTTAATCTTTATACGCATGCAATGCAGTAATTATCTTTTATACCCAAACTATTAAACAAATCATTTTTAAAAAATGATAGATTAAGGTTTACTGGTTCATTTATCGAAACAGAAACTTGCCCTTTGCCTTGTACAAGTTGACTATTTGTACGCCTTATATATATTTAACAACCTGTTTTTGCAATGATATTTTGAAATACATTGAATAAATGTTAATTTTAAAATTTATCAATTTGTATAGGTTATTGACTATTGATACACGTGTCTATCATATATTTACCGCTTTGCATGAAACACAACAAATTTTTTCTTTCATTATCAATAACATACTAATAGAGTCAAGAGTGTATGGAGACAAACGAAATAAAACACACTTTTTGTGATTGAAAGTTTCTCAGTAAACCGCAGTTGAATATCTTTAGTGACTGATAAATATTTGCGCTGTATAAATATGTTCTCTATGTATTTGTATTAAAACAGGAGAACTTCTCAATGCACGTTTTAGGGGTCATTTTCCGTCGGATATGCACATAGCCGTATAGTACAGTTATACATCTAATGTTAATTCATGCAACAGATTCGTACCAGGGGTAAAATTGATTGAATGGTGTACATCTAGTGTAATAGTCAGTGTATATGAACATATAGAAATAATGAGTGGTATTATGATAAGTGAATTAAACGGTGTATTGTTAATGCATAATTATCACATGCATACAGTAAAAATTCAATCAGTGACAGTCCCAGTATTACGACCACCTTGTTTCAAAGCCCACTTATTCGGACCGGCTTGCAATAACTCCCCAATAATTCACGTTAATAATGAAACCACCAACTTTTAAAGACCCGGGGGTGATCTCATTATTGAGGTTTTACTGTATACACTTAAAGTACCGTTTGTAACTTAATTGAAATGAAACAATGCGGCTTTGTTTGTATGAATATTTTAGTTATTGCAATCATTTATTTAGCAATAGATTTGCACTAACGGACTTTTCATTTTTAAACACACTCAGAAATACAGTTGTAATAATAAAATCAGCCACTGTACACAAGCACGAATCTACATCAGTATGTATTTTTTTTTACAAAAAACGTATATTGGGTCAGTGCACAAACTCGAGCAGATTATATGATTTTGATGTCATATGATAAACAAGGACTGGACAATATGATAAACAAGGACTAGACAATATGATAAACAAGGACTAGAAAATATGATAAACAAGGACTAGACAATATGTCATTTGTCTCCAATCTTCAATAATCTATCAAGTGGAGACTTGATTCTACAACATAAACCCCTGAAAACCGGACACCCTGAAAACTGGAATTCTCTGAAAATCAGACGATTTTTCAAGTCCCATTTTTTTCTCTTTTTTATAATATATAGTTCTCTGAAAACAGGAAATCTCAGAAAACCGGACTTTTGGATCAATCCGGAAGGGATCGGGTTTTCAGGGATATACTGTACAATTCTTGTAGCTCGAATAAATGTGTAACTCATGTAAAATAACTAAGACTCTAAGAAAATCGACAATCAGAAGTTATACAGTTAGCCATGTAGATACTTATCTCTTATATACTTTGCACACAGAACTTTCAAACACATTTAAAACAATAAAAGACTGAACATAATCATGCTGCGCATTTCTATCAGAAAATACGTGAATTTATTTATGTTTTATTTCGTCTGCTACCGACTAAATTTTAAATGTTACATAATCTTTGAATTAAATTCTACGCTTAAAAGCTAGTAATGACAGCACGTTTTTCCCATGTTTTTAGTGATAATTCAAATTCATCCAAAATACGTTTTTTTACGATTCAGCGAAACCGTACATAAGGCGGTCTACATACCTAAATCAATATAAAGAGTTAAATTCAAAGCTTTCGTATCAGTATGACACGATTTCTTAATTCTGAATCGCTTGGTCCGAAATCGTTAACAATTTCAAAATTGGGACCGACTATTAAATATTGAACCTAGAAATATTGAGCATGCAAAACCAGACAAGGATGTGTTCTATACATAATGGATATAAAACTTTCCGGTCGGTATGTCTCTTACATTAAATGATTACACATGTTCTGCGATGTGAAAAATCGTGCTAATGAGAACATAGGAAAATAGAAATCTCATGTTTGTGATATGTTCATGATATGTTCGTGATATCATCTAAAAAGGTTGAAACAGTGCGTTTTATTTGTGTTCTATTTAACGTGACACATGTAAATGGTCAGTTTTGTTGAGACTCTGGGTTGTTGTAGACATAACCAATTCATGCTGCGATGTATGCCATAAACACGTGACATGATACCACGCCCAGTCTCAGAAACCTGACACAGTATCGCTCTGTCCTGGAGCTCGAAAACCAAAAATAGCGATGATACAACATCTCGCCTCGTACAATAAAAGTTAACACCACAAACCTAAAATGTTTAATACTCAATAAATAACTTAACATCAGCGGATTTTTACGTATTTACTTTTAATCTATACTAGTATTTAATACTAATTATAATTGTTGAGTAAATCACTCAATCTTGCTTAAGGGTGACACCGAAGGATTTAGAAGTTTGATATTCAAACTTTCTTGTACAGTGATTGAGCGAACATTTGTCTAAGTCTTAACTGTTTTGTGCCAAATTTCACGCGCACAAGTTTTTGAAATGTTGAATTATAGTCTAACTTGTGAACAAAGGCCAAAATGACAAAAATGACACGAAGAACAAAATGTCGCCTGAATTGACAGACGATCTTTATTTTGAGGTCAGTTTGTTTTAAATAATCAGTGACGGTTCTTCAAATGGTGGCCTTTATTCACTGAGTAATCTTTATTCGTAGGTGACCGCAAACTCAGGGTTGACTGTATAAATAAAGTGACTGTTTCTTATTTCTCGTATTTTCTGAGGCCATACATTACATATCTATAGTAATCCCGAATTATTTCAGATGTACGTCATAATATAGCAATGTGGATTTTTTTCCCAAAAGCACATGTACGCAGCGCAGGATTAGTACATTTTCATAGATTGGTCTCAACATAATTATTTCTTTATGTTTCAGAAAGACGAAATTTAACCTTGAAAACAGAAAAAAAACAGTTTCAGGCAAGTATGATATATTCTGACAATTCAACATTTGTAAAGTCATGGAACAACAATTTTTTTATTTTATTATAAAGTATTTATTTCCACGCTTAAGCCTTTCATTGTGTGCCATCCAACTAGTGAAAATATTTGGAAGATAAATTTGTATCACTTTTGAAAGTATAAGATTCGTAACTGATGTCAGTCTTGGGGACATGTACAAATGATCCATTTTCAAATATCATATGTAATTTAAAGTCTAAACTTTATCTTATAATTTGTTTTGATGCAGAGTGTATCATCATCATCTATTTGTATTTTGGCGCTTTTGTCGGTGTCATAGGTATGGAAACACAGGGGGCTAGCACGTTGAAGGGATGGTGTATTAGGCTTAAAAAGTTACGTAGTTTTAAACAAACTTGGTGCAGAAACTTCATTTCAGAAGTTGTAACCCAGGTATATGTATAAATGTAATACAGGTGTTTTGGTCCGTGTGGCCATTTTAGGCCTAATACGCCATTATACACCATCCCTTCAACGTGCTAGCTCCCTGTGTATGGAAACAATATTAAAATACAGTGTAAACTGGAAAAAACGCACCCTTCCGTGACCGGACCAAAATTTCGGTTTTCACAGGGTTCCGGGTTTCCAAAGTTTTCTGAAACCAAGTCTCTCTCATACTCATATCCTATTTTATTCCACGTTCACTGTACTCACCGTCATTATTGACGATTTTTGCACCAGCTCTCTAATTTATTCTGAATTATAAGTAAAATTTGCTTTTAATCAAGGTTGTCTTGGTCTGTTATTATCCGACCAGATTGACATAATATTGACCCGTTTTAATGACTGAATTTCCGTCGACATGTAAACGGTACTATAAACTGTCAGTTCAGGTCTGCACTTATGACAAAACGTGTATTGAACCCGAGAGGGGGACACGTTTTATGACACGTGAAGTGTCATGCGATTATCAAGTAGCATCTGCATACATATTTCCTGAAGGGTTCCGAGGGGTTCGGTTTCCAGAGGTGTTTTAACGTTAAGTAGACACAAAAATGAAAGTAAAGTCGTTCGGTACACGGTTTTTGACAGGGTTCGGTATTCCCTGGTTAAAAATACAAAGATTATAGAGGAAAAAATGGGACCGGACATTTCGTTTGGTATAGACAAGATTCCGATTTTCTCAGAGTTCGGGTTTCCCAGGTGTCACTGTAATAAGGGCCATAGCATTTTAGCACACTTATGGCAATCATTCACTGCCAAAACTAATTAAACAAATATCAACACTAGATACAGAAAATATACGAGAATATATCAGTCATTGTAGCGTTCAATAACTCAATCAATTAAGTGGCCCGATTCTTAATTCAAGGCTCCAATGATTCAATCCTCGCTCGGTCTAAAATTAAAAATCGCCTGTGTAATACAAATCATCATTCAGACATTAAATACCCCATAATTATCACTGAATTATGGCTAATATTATTTTCATGTCTTCAAACCAATCGTGTCACTATTATTGGATGAAGAGTCTTGTAATGTTGTAAGGTTTTCACTTTTATGGTCGTTTTCGCAATCTAATTGACCAGTTCTTGTCACAACTTTATATTTCTATACAATAAATCATTTAAACGATAATATGAATATTTATTTTTTATGTATTTTTCAGTTGTTGGTGTAACACGTTCATTGCTACGACAACAGTACGGATATCTGGCAGAGCTGTGAAACATTGAGCTTTGCATAAGACACCAGGATGTCTTAGCGACTAAAGTTTTGAAGAAATAAACTTATGATCCGAAGTCCGGAACATTGAAGTAACTCTCGTTAACTGCTGCCTTGATTCGAATCCGCCATGTAAGGTTATTGAGTCCGGCCCAGGAGTCCGGTTCATGAGTCCGGTTCAGGTGCCCGGTTTAGGTTTTTTCTATTCATTTGGCAGTAAATGTAGTGTTAATCCATATAATGTGGTGCTGGAATAATGTGATTTTATTCATGACATTGGATTATTATACTGCATCAACATCTGAACTCAAGGTAGGCAAGGATAATATCGACTTTGCACCGTAACATTCACTGTTCTCGTTAATGGTCATTTATCACATTAAATTAACAACAATAAAACCTCTCTTAGATCTATACAACTTCGTATTAAGACCACCTCGTGTAATAAACAATTAATGATGGTCTTAATGTTTTTTAATGTTTGCTTCCGGTTACATGCCATAAAGTGCGGGTCGGTAGGTAGGGATTTATTTGTTTACGTATATTGGCCATACTGTATGGGAATGTGCTCCGTAATATTAATGAGTTGTGAAAATTACAATATTGCACTACGATTCGGACGCTGTAAAAAGTGATGTGTCGACAGAATATTGGGTCGGTCTGGTAACCGGACACAAACATTTTTTCAGGCTTCATTGTTTAATAAGTTGTTTTTGAGTCGGATGAAATATTTTCACTGAACGCTATGTCGATATAAAGTCATATGTTATATTATTGCACTCGTATTCCATTTTTATATAGTTTTAATTAACATTTTCCTTATCATCGAGGTTTTTCTGTATATTCAATACAAAAAGAAACGAAATCGCTTACAAAAATCGAATTAAATAAATCATCATTTGAATACATCAATTTATTTGCATGCAAACTAAAATATATTTACGAACGCTATGTGGATATAAAGTCATATGTTATCGTATTGTTTAAATCGACATTTTCCTTATCATCAAGGTTTTACTGTATATTCAATGCAAAAAAGAAACAAGATCGCTCTCAAAAATTTAATTAGATAAATCATCATTAGAATATATCAGTTATTTACATACAAACCAAAATATACCTATGTCATATTAGCTTTCTTTTTTGTATTGGATATGTATTCACAAATATGTAGTTATATTCAGTGAAATTATGGCTGCAAATGTTTTCATTTTTTGACGTATTATTAACTTTATTTTCTCATTGAAAAGAATAACCAAAATAAAATTGATTTTCCTAAGGAACAAAAAGTTAATCTCATTATGCAGTATAACTCCTGAAAACCCGGAACCCTTCCGGACTGAGCTAAAAGTCCGGTTTTCTGAAAACTCTGGTTTGAAAAATCTGAGAACTATTGATTGTAGAAGAGAAAATATGGGACTTGAAAAATCGTCCGTGTTTCGGAGAATTCCATTTTTCAGGGAGTCCGGTTTTCAGGGGTTTTACTGTGTCAACAATTTAAGACTTAAATCATATAAAAAAATAAAAGCCTCGTTATGTTATAAACAATATATACCCCGAATCTTATCAAATTAAAGACTATCGAACAAAATATTCATGGGGACTGATATTTTATGTTGTTATTTTGATCATTTCACGTTACGAGCACTATCTATAATAAGGTTTTCAATTGTTATTTTAGAAGATTATTACATAGAATTAATGTTGTACACGTGGTAAGGTTCGAAGGTTCGAATAATTCGTGTTGTGTATTCTGTGTGTTACTAATGTGACAAAACTATTGAATGATAAAAGAAGCAAAGGTCCGTGTTATATTCATTAATTTATTTTGAGCCTTCGTCGTTTTATTGGTTGACATCCCAGTGGTTTTCAAGACTTAATTTATGTATTTTTGTACGTTCAGTGAACAACTAAGGCGAGTTTCTGTATCCATGATGACACAATGTCTGATAGGTGACTGTTGTTGAAAAATGAGAAATGTGTAATAATCATTTTGTACTTCGGAATTTCACAGATGTTCAAAATAATTGTGGCAGATGTTGTTTTCACACGTAATGTCGATGTATAGCATAGTTTTGAATATGGTAGATCTACATTCGGAGTTACAACCATGTAAAGTACAATGAAGAATGTTCACATTTCTATATACTCACGTTTATTTCTTTGATATTGATAGACAGACATACATTAAAGCTGTATAACCTTCTGCTTCATTTCTCAAGATGAGTTCTGTTAGGAAAGTAGCATTTCTGTCAGTAGTCATTGAATGAAAAATAAAAATCCTCCTTGATCTATATTTCTTTAGGTTTTTCATATGTTGGAATTTTGCAGAAAGAATGATTTTATCAGAAAGGATTACTATTAATGGGTAATGGGTTACGTTCAAATAATATTATTTCAAGTAAGTGATTGAGTGAGTGAGTCACTGAGTGAGAGAGTCACTCAGTGACTGAATGAGCGAGTAACTGAGTGAGTATCTGACTGAGTGACTGTCTGACTGAGAGACTGTCTGAGTGACTGTCTGAGTGAGAGACTGTTTGAGTGACTGTCTGACTGAGAGAGTGACTGTCTGACTGACTGTCTGACTGAGAGAGTGACTGTCTGACTGACTGTCTGACTGAGAGAGTGACTGTCTGACTGACTGTCTGACTGAGAGAGTGACTGTCTGACTGACTGTCTGACTGAGAGAGTGACTGTCTGACTGACTGTCTGACTGAGAGAGTGACTGTCTGACTGACTGTCTGACTGAGAGAGTGACTGTCTGACTGACTGTCTGACTGAGAGAGTGACTGTCTGACTGACTGTCTGACTGAGAGAGTGACTGTCTGTCTGACTGTCTGACTGAGAGAGTGACTGTCTGACTGAGAGAGTGACTGTCTGACTGAGAGAGTGACTGTCTGACTGACTGTCTGACTGAGAGAGTGACTGTCTGACTGAGAGAGTGACTGTCTGACTGAGAGAGTGACTGTCTGACTGACTGTCTGACTGAGAGAGTGACTGTCTGACTGACTGTCTGACTGAGAGAGTGACTGTCTGACTGAGAGAGTGACTGTCTGACTGAGAGAGTGACTGTCTGACTGACTGTCTGACTGAGAGAGTGACTGTCTGACTGACTGACTGAGAGAGTGACTGTCTGACTGACTGACTGAGAGAGTGACTGTCTGACTGACTGTCTGACTGAGAGAGTGACTGTCTGACTGACTGACTGGCCTGCTGGTTTTCATTGAAGTACCGTGAGTACATGTATTGATTTACATATTAATATAAATACATTACCTAACCCAATGGGCATATAAGCCACAATCATATGAAAAAATCAATTCGAATTGTGTACTGCGGGAGTCTTAATTCTTGCTGAATTCTTTCTAAACATACTTCATCAACTGAGTACAGTATCACGAGGTCCGATTTTCAGGGGTTATACTGTACATTATTTAAGAACACAAACTGATTTCTGAGCTAGATGAACAATCTCAATTATGTACCCTCATATCTTCTGGACTTCTGTAACAAGTGCATTACATTACATCGAATATTTGTTTGCTCGTTTTTTTCATGCGCGGAGATCATTATTCTAGAGGTATCTTGTTAATGCCATCGGCGCTAAGGCATACAGATCCCTAATATCCAAAACTATGACTGGACAGTGTTGTGTTCTGGTTTCGTAAATATATGTTTGTTAGTTATCTGCTGCTTGTTGTTCATGGTTAAACTTTTATCTATAACTGAACATCAAATACCTGTTGTGAAGAGATTATACACGTATATTCAGTACGGATATCATAGAACGCCCCAGTGTGTGATAAGTCGTATATATGTGTTCATATCTTGTAACACTGAACATTACAACATATAAACTTTCACAGTAAATATCGTTATACATGTGTACCAGTAAGGACATATCTTGTAACACTGAACATTACAACATATAAACTTTCACAGTAAATATCGTTATACATGTATTCTAGTAAGGACATATCTATATAAACTTTCACAGTAAATATCGTTATACATGTGTACTAGTAAGGACATATCTTGTACCATTGAACATTACAACATATAAACTTTCACAGTAAATATCGTTATACATGTGTACTAGTAAGGACATATCTATATAAACTTTCACAGTAAATATCGTTATACATGTGTACTAGTAAGGACATATCTATATAAACTTTCACAGTAAATATCGTTATACATGTGTACCAGTAAGGACATATCTATATAAACTTTCACAGTAAATATCGTCATACATGTGTACCAGTAAGGACATATCTATATAAACTTTCACAGTAAATATCGTTATACATGTGTACTAGTAAGGACATATCTATATAAACTTTCACAGTAAATATCGTTATACATGTGTACTAGTAAGGACATATCTTAGTTCTTAGACTTTAACTTCATTTATTTCTGTATATTGGTTTGTTTACTGTATAAACGTTGTTTAAATATAACATTTATGACATAATAATATGATATTGTATGCATTGTGACACTATACTGCATCCTGTAAATAATATCGGATATCAATAATACCAGCTTAAATATCACTATTAGCCGGAAGAAAACTGTTTCACATTGCTTTCAAGCTTCTTCGATAAAACTAGTCACTGCTATTTAAAACTCAAAGATAATGTATACATAACAAAAAGTTGTACTGATAATGATGCTGATAAGACGACTTGAACAACAAGAAATAACTCAATGTTTAATATCACATGTTTTTACTTCAAATTTGCTGTGCAGAAGCCTTTTGAGGTTCTAAATGCAGTTTGCTCATATTATACAAGTTGACCCCTTTTAGGGGTCACCAGAGCTAAAAATAGAAAAACCTTTAATCATCTACTTCTCATGAACCGATGGATGGTTGATCACCAAACTTGGTCTGTAGCATCCTAATATGGACTTTTATCAGATTTGCCCCTTTTTGGGGCCGCTTGAGCTAAAAATAGAAAAACCTTTAAACGTCTTCTTCTCATGAACCAATGGATGGATGATCACCAAACTTGGTCTGTAGCATCCTTAGATAGTCCTTTCTCAAATTTGCTCACATAAATTTGGTAGGCCCCTTTTAGGGGCCGCTAGAGCTACAAATAGAAATACCTTAAAATGACTTTTTCTCATGTTCCTATGGATGGACTATTACCAAACTTGGTTTTTAGCATCTTTAGATAGTGTTCTATCAGATTTGCGAAAAATATGGTTGGCCCCTATAAGGGGCCGCTAGAGCTAGAAATAGAAATACCTTTAAACGCCTTCTTATGTGTGTTCGGTTTTCCAAATTGTGGTGTCGAGATTTTACCGATCGTACGTATACATAATTTATTGTCTACAGATTAAACACGCTCGGAGTTCGTGGGGGAACGGAATCGAAGTGTGTGAGAATACAAAACAACTCCAATTGTCGATATCGCCGATGTTTAATTGTCTAATAAATTGAAGCGTAAAACACAGTAAGTCCAGTCGAAAATATCATTTTAAGCAGCCGTCAGAATTTTAATAGATTCAATGGAAACGGCTAGCGTCGACTGCCGACTGCCCTGGGCGGCGAGCGCACCTCTTTTATATCATCCCCAATGTAAGTACCCACCCTTTTCATCATTTTTGAGTGTTCTGCGCACAAGTGTGTACAGACTCCGGACAGTATTACCAAAACGGTCTAAAGATCAAGAAATAACTTCATGAGCCAGGCTTTTTTATGTTTGTGAATTTTTTTTCGTGCGTAGTCTGAACTTGTTATATCCTCACCTGACCCGGATAGATATGTTTAGTTTCTACGCTGGTACACAGAGTTTCCTTAATGGTAGATCTGTCATGGTTTTGGTTAGATATTTCAGTCTTAAATTTTAAACTAGTCTTCGGAGGAAAATGAACAGATTTATCCTGATAAAGCTCGGTAAAGTTAGTTACATGATGAAATTGCCACTTGGGTTTAACGCCGTTTTTCATCAATTTTTCAGTTATATACGGCGACCGGTTCACCTAACCAGTTTTCCTGGACTGTATACTAAGCAATACTAACTTACCCTTCTACAGGGAGACGGCAACTTCTCCACATATGGAGGTAAATTGACATTGTTTTCAATTTTCATAGAAGGGTATGACCTATCCAGGATTTGAACCCGGAACCCCGGGTTACAAGTTAGTTATATAATGAAAAATATCAGAAGATACAATGTTATAATCAAACATTGGAGGTAGTTCAAATGTATTCACCCGAGATATCACCATCAGTTCTTCCATTAACAATTTGTTTATCAAATAAACAGCAAAATTCTAGTAAAGCAATACCAATATGTTTTATAACTATGTTGTAATAAAAATTACATGAATTTTACAGATTTATAAATGAAGATATTTTGTATATGTAGAGGGTTACTTCTGCTTTTTAATTAATTCCACATGTTAACAGGCTGATACTATCTCTTGTACACAGTGGTCAGCAGAGGATTATTTCAGCCTCTTAATTAATCATGCATGTTACAGTCATATGCTATGGTCAGCAGAATTTTCCATTATTAATAATACAGATAGACGGGTAGCCCTGATTACTGATCTAAGATAACCAAATATGTAAAATACATGCATCCCGCGTGATGAGATTTTGAGAGACGTACTTTATTGCCTGGATATTCATTCTGGGCAGATTCGTAAGATTCTGTGTGAGATTCGGTGCTTAGATTCCGACCTGTTAACATGTAGTCATATAAAGAACTTTGGTTGTTTTATTAAAATGTTATGTTAGAAAACTGGTGACTTCTTGCTCAATAAACCCCGTTTCGTAACAATGTATGTACTTAGTATTCTTAGGAATGCTAAAAGAATCTCCAGCGTAACAAGTATCACCAAAAATTCAATCAAGTGTATATCTTCTATTACCTCCAATGATTGAGAGCATAACTTAATGTATCTGCATATCATATGTGATTTTCATTTTGCTGTTATTTTTGTACCGTCTTTAATATAAATTATGTGATTTCGACACTAAAAAAATATTCTAACTACAAATGATATACTGCGCAAAATCCGACTATTGCAAATACCTGAAAATCTGTTCAGAATATATTCAATATGTTCATGAATAATGCGAACGCATTTCGAAACCAAACTTAAGAAAACAAAACATGATTTTAATAGGTGACTAGACTTTTACATTGTCTAAAACGATATCGAAATTCTTTTGGCAAACATCACTACTTTGTTTATTATCAGCTTATCTTCGTCTTCTTCAAAACAGTGATTGATTGGTGTTTTACGGTGCTTTTAACTCTAACCAGGCTATAACGCACCTAGAGCAGAATTTGTTAATTAAAACAACTAAAGTAATTACATGTAAGTGGCATTATACAATACAATCAAAGACAAAACAAAACGTCCTCTCAGTGCTTTGATTCTTGATGTCCTGTTTATAGATAGGGTCTTGAACCTAAATCTTTTTAAACCTTTAATTGGTATATTTGAGGTGGAATTGACGTCAAAATAGGGTAGGAAATGCGTGTTTTTAGGTGAGTGAAATCATGAATTGTCTGCTCTTTTGTGATGTAGAAAAAATATCTCTTTATATTGTATTCACACGTGTACTAGCACGTGTATTGTTATTAAATACAGTTTATTGTTATATATTGACGTCAACAAATAATTGGCCAATAAAATGATTAAATGGCAATATTAGTTTTGCAAAGAAACATACGCAAGTGTCAACGTATAAGACAAGAAACACAAGAAAATACGTGAACTTAAACTCAGATTAGTAGTATAGATTTACGGGTTCTGGCGCATTTTCTACACCACCAATATTCGTGGTTAAAGTGTCAATACAGTCTATTGACGCGCCGTGCATCAATGCGCACGACTGGGGTTTTCCCCGAGGTTTACAAATCGATACGCTCCGTATTGCGCCGCTCTATCAATCCTGTTTATAGGCTTACTACTTTTTGGAGCGAGATCGGGGATTACGTATACATGAACTATTAAAATTTAAATAAGTAGTATAAAAATGGAAATCAAGAATCTATCTTGGAATATAACGACCAAGCGAAACAATCATCCTTTTTTACCCAAAAGTATTAGAGGGGTGATCGTTGGGAAATCTGGTTGCGGTAAAACTACCCTATTGCTCAACCTCTTACTTCAACCAGGGTGGTTATCATAAACTTAAGGTTTTCGGAAAGAGTTTGTTTCAACCCGAGTATCTTATTTTAAATAAAGCTTTTAAAAAGAAATTAACGAAAGCCGAAATACTTCGGCTTTTTAATATGCGCGAAGAAATTGCCAAAAAGGATATTTTGCCGGGTCTCTTAATTGAAGCTTTGGCGCGAGACAAGCCTATGCAGGGAGGTTTGGAATGCGATTTTTACGAATTCGCCGAAGATGTGCCCGACCCGCGCGAGTTGAATCCGAAGGATAAGGATTTAATGATATTCGACGGTATACTTTTAGAAAAACAAATACATGCGAGTGGTAGGCACTGTAACGTTGATTGTTTTTTCTGTCGCAAAATTATTTCAAACTAACACGTCAGACAATACGGGAAAACGCGAATTTTATTTGTTTATTTCCACAAGACCACAAAAACATTAACCATATTTATAACGACCACGTGAGTCAAGATATGACAAAGGAAGAATTTAGGCAATTGTGTAAAACTGCTTGGGAAAAGTCATATAGTTTTGTCGTAATCGATCTATCTTCTAAAAAAGATTACGGTAAATATAGAGTCGGGTTTGACGATTTTTATGCCATAAAAAATCGTGTATATATATAAATGGAACAACTGTTCAACAACTGATCGCCAGAAATACCGGTCCTATTGTAGTCTCTGATAATAAGACTCAGTTTAAAATGAGGTTTAATCCGCTGATTGAACTCGATAAAGAGAAAAGTGCGAAAATGCGCTCGTTAATCTGGAGACGTGTTATTCTTTCCCGAATATTACGGACGATAATGGCAAAAACTGGGTGCTATTATATACCCGTGGTGAGTTATGCATAACCGATATCAATAGATTTATACAGGAACGGATGAGGCAGGCCATTTTGATTAAGTAACCGAAGATTACTTCATGACTATCATTTGCAAATCACAATACTCTCAATCCACAGTGGAGATTAGAGACAATTTCATTGTCGATTTTAGACACCGAATTCCATAGGTAAAGTATTAGGGTTTATTCCAACAGATATTTATCCGGGATTCATGAATCTGAAAACGTAGTCAATATCCTCAGTATCAACACCATACTCGTTGATGAAGATATTATTTCGGGTAGTTACGTAAATGGCTCTTCGTAAAACACAATCTACAGCTTTTTCCTCAACGTGAGTCCGGGTTATGAAATAGTTGAAACCCCCGCCAATTTAGTCTATCTACCCATAACTTTAGATACAATTCATATTCGAAACGAGACGGATCAACACGGCGTACTGCTTAACTTGAGAGGGAAAAATTTAACGATTAGATTTCACACTAGAGAAATTTAAAAATTCGTATTAATATAAATGAGCTATATAAATGTAAAAAGTTAATATTTCCGAAGGGCACAAAGATAAAATACAACGAGCCATACGAGCTGGCACTACCACGAGTATACGTTTATGTAGGGAAGATCTTACTAGTGAGGATATCATCGAAATTACAAAAACGCAAGCGAATAAAATAAAACGATTGTACAAAGATGGGGTAGGAGTAACGATTACAATGAGCAAGGCGCAGCTAGCGCATAATATCAAAGTTGAAGGTGGTTTTCTCGTCTTGTTGGCCGGCTTTGCCCATGATAACGGGCAAGATATTGCCGGCTCTCGGTGTGGGCGCATTATCGGGTTTAGCCAGTACGGCCGCTCAAAAAGCCATTGGGTCGGGGTTGTATCTTAAAAAGGGAGGATGAGTTTGCCAAGTAGAAACCGACGGTGAGGAGCTTTATCTAAAACCAACGTCCAGCTCTGGGTTTGGGGCAGTTGGTGACGGTTTATACCTGAGAAAAGAAGGAGGATTATACGATGGGAAAGGGGTGCTTCTAGTACCAAACAGTCCGTTTAAAAATATCCCAATTTTGGGAATGTTATTAAAATAAAAAATCACGTTTATTTCGTTGTTGCTATGGAAAGCGCCGTGGCTGGGATTGGAGCTTTGAGCACCGTGGGAAAATACCTCAGTAAAAGGTTTTCGACCAAAGCCGAAAAACACGAAAAAATAAAGATGCTCTCATCGACAAAACTTAATACCATTTCTTCGCATATCACAAAAGCATTAAATCATAACAAAGTTACCGACGATGAGTTTCAGCTTATACTATCGGAATTGGACAAATACCACGTGATGAAAGAAGACGTAAGACGAACAACGAGGAAAAATACATAACTGATGTTGAGTTCCGTGTTGAAAATCGTGTTAAAAACTGAGTTAAAAACTATCTAATCATTAGAAAAAGATGTCGTTTCTACGGATTACGGATCCCGAGAAAAGGGATTTAATAGTGAAAGAATACCTAGCAACGAAACAAAGAATTTAAGAAAGGTTTATCGAGGAAAAAACGGGTGAACAAGATTCACAAGAAAATCTCGGCAACAATTTTAAACCGATTATGGATGCGCAGAAGAGCACCACCGAAGAAATAAAGGAAAATGTCACAAATTTACAACCAATCCCCGCAATTGCAGGCCCCGGAGCTGTGGCTTTGGAAGGACCCGGTATGCAGGTTATCGGCCCAATCGCGTCCGAATATCTAAGGAAAATTTGCTAGTATATCTGAGACTGATGAAACGTTTGGGCTGTACACCAAAGGCAGTAATTTTTATTTAGGTGATAAACTCGTTACCATTAAAGACGATAATATAATTGTGGACGGTGAAGAATATCCTCATGACTAAAAATCCGTATAAAAGTATATACACCGGTGAGGATCAAGGTAATTACGGCGAGCTGTTGCTTAAAACGAATACCATTTTTCGAAATAATGATCCCGAAACTAAACGCCCAAAGGCCAGCAAGGGGGATAAATGGTTAAATATTGTTAGACCAATTTGGACAATCAAACGTCTTTACGACGGAAGCGGCATAGATCCCAATGCATTACTCAAAAGATTTAAGTGTGGACCAACATAAAAAATTAGAATCTATTATATAAAAAGACGTTAAATGTATAAGATGTTATATAAAAAGAATTAATATTTAATAACAACATCACTCCGCCCGATTACAAGACCCTTTTCCCGCTGTTTGTGTTTGACGTAAGCAAACAGGGCGAGAGAATGAAGTATTCGATCACCGATATCCAGATGAAGGCGCAGTTTAACGCTAACGTGCCCGCGGGTACGGAAGCTTTCGCATTTGTAATAAATGACAAGCTGCTCAATTTTAAATCCGACGGAAACAAGATGAGCGTGATTTACGGTTAAATTAAAAAAATATTTTTTATATGAAAAAAATGTCTGATAAACAACCGGATTTGCGACGCGTCTCGTTCGTCGGTGCTAAACATCCTCAAAATCCCGCATTTTCGCGGCCCGCCGACAACGAGATCAAACAACGCAAAATGGATGAGAATTCGTACGTCGGTGTTTCGCGGCCCGTCAAAAATGATTTCGAACAACGAAAGATAATTTAGAAAAATAATTTCTATAAAAAAGATGTTTTATTCTTTGCCAGAACTTTAAGAATTAACAGAGGAAAATAAAATCCTCGGTTATTCATCAATGAATAAAAACGAATTAATAAAAGTATTGGCCGAGAGACCGAAGACCGGAAGAAAATAAAAAAAAATTATAGATCCCAGTCCGAGATTTCATTATTTGAAATCAATAAGGAAGAATCCAACTCGAGTTATTTTTAAAGATATAGAAACTGGGGGAAAGATAAATTTCCCATCTTTATTCTCTACGGGGAAATACCTAAAATTAGGTACGACAAATCGTAAAGATTATATTATTGCGAGTAATAATATAATCCAATAGCTTGTAGCGAGAATTTGAATTGATTTAAGAAAAAATATTTCTATATAAAAACATGCCAACTGTCAAAGAATTGAGAGAGTTTGCGAAACAACGCGGTCTTCGCGGCTATTCGAGCCTCAGGAAAGCCGAGTTGGAAAATTTATTAAATGAAGGGGCGCTGTTCGACGAACCAGTGCCACAAATGAATGTGCCGACTCTTGTCCCTAGGTCTTTGAGTGAGCTTGCGTTGAAATACTGGTTCCGGGTTAGGGTATATTCGTGGCAGTCTAGAAGAAAATGTTTTACAGTGAAAGGTTCGTTGCATGATATGCAAAATGGCTGATCTTCTCGGTTAAGTTTGTATAAATGTGTAATTTGAGTGTGTCCGATACGGCACCTTGTAATAACGACTTGGTCGCGGCGAGTTAAAAGAGGGAGAGCTCGTGATAATTGGACATGAGAAAGGATGGCATGGAGTTTGCTATTTGTCTTTTCATCCCATTGAGATTGCCATTTGGATTTGATAAATAAATTAATAGATGGCTGAAATCGCTATTGGGTAATCGCTGTTGGGTAACGTGAATCGCTTTTTGGTAACGTGATTGCAACTGGTTGAATATTAAGAGCTTATTTTGCCAAAGTATCGACTGTTTCATTTCCTCGAATACCTATGTGGTTAGGTATCCAGCAAAATTTTACACATTTTGATTGTTAAATATCATGTAAGCGAATGAGGAAAATGTTGAACCAAGACATTATTGGTTTTGCGATTGAAGAACGGAAAGAGAATCTGAGAAAATTAGAAATTTGTCTGCACTGTGTTGAGAAATGTATGATAATGCCAAGTCGATGGCTTTTGTTTCTGCTGTAAAAATTGATGCCTTCTCTGAGAGGCCCATCCGAGAAATAAAGTTGTGTGCGAAGGCAGCAAAACCAACCTTGTTGCCGTCTTTTGAGCCGTCAGAATGGATATGGATAACATCATGATGTCTTTCTATAATTTTGGAAAATTCGTCTTTGTATAATTCAGATAATTTAGGAGATTTTTTGCTTTGGATAGATCAGTATTTACCTCTGGACATGAATGTGTCCATGGAGCTATATTTTGTGTAAGGTTTTGTGCAACGCTATGTAGGTCAAGTTTGAGAGCTTCTAAGTCGCCTTCAAATCGTAAACCAATTGGTTTTATTTCGTTTTCTTTGTTTTGAAATTGCTCTTTGCTATTAGGGTTGAATATTACGTCTCTGGTAGGGGTTTTGTCGTTAGATGAAAAAGTCTTTCTTTGCATACTGAAGCGATAGCTTCTTTCGACGTAGCTTTAGTGGCGGTTCACCGGCCTACGTATATAAACTTTCTATTGGTGATGTGCGGAAAGCACCAAGAGCCAAACACAAGCCTTGGTGGTGTATAGTGTCAAACATCATTAAGTATGACTTGCGGGCAGAGCCGTAAACAATTGATTCGTAGTCTAATTTGGAACGGATAAGGCTTCTGTACAGTTTTAGTCACGTTGAGGTATCTGACCCCCACTCAGTATTAGAAAAGGACTTTCAGTAGATTTAGAGTTTTAAGACATTTTTGTTTTAGATTTTTAATATGGGCTATGAAAGAAATTTTCCAAAGGTACAACAGCGATTTTCGAGCTGGATATGTATAGTTCTGGATCGTTGTGTGCCTTTCGCAGACGACAACGTGTACGCATTGCGTTTTGGATTTTGAAAATTTAAAACCATTTTCTGAGGCCCATTTTTTGGATATTATCAAGGTTCTGTTGTAGTTGGTGTTCAATGGTACGCATGCTTTTCGAACGTCGTATAATGAGCAATCAACTCCGAGGTTAAGAACTTCGATTATACTATTGATTTTAAGACCAAACAGTGTAACCGACCGGATGCTACCCTGTGGAATTCCCTGTCCCTGTTAGTAGTTCTCTGATAAAGAGGAACCAACATTAACACGGAAAGTACGGTTTGATAGAAAATTTGAAACAAACAAGGGTAGTCTCCCATTCAAACCAGCATCTTTACGATCGTTGAGGATGCCATACGTATCATATGCCTTTTCAAGGTCAAAGACAATTGATACTAAATGTTGTTTATTAATGAAGGCTTCTCTAATGAAAGATTCAAGTCGGACAAGATGATTATTAGTGCTTCGCTGTTTACGGAAACCTGATTGAAAATTAGTTATTACTCCTTTAGATTTCAAGTACCAATTCACGAATTGTTCGTCGAGCCTTTGCTCTGAATTTTCTGTATTTTTCGAGGTTATCAGTTGAAGGACAGCAATTGAATTTAAGGAGTGATGCCTTCCGTTTCCGAATGGCTCCTTCACATACATCATCAAACCATAGCTTTTTTATTTTGTTCACAGAACTTTACTTAGATTTTGGGATGCTATAGCAAGCGATTTTATTTAATATCGAAGTGAAGCGATCCGTTTGATCATGTACATTGTCAAAGGTGTTTTGTGTAAGATCTCTGGAGCATAGCATTTTAAATTTTTCCCAGTCGGCTTTTTCAAATTTAAAGTAAGTGCGAGGTTCAGCTAGAACTTAGTTATTAGATGATAATAGTGATGGATAGTGATCACTACCAAATTGCTCGCCTAGAACTGACCAAGCAAAATCCAAGAATATAGAAGGAGGAGATCAGGTCTATGCAGGTAAACGTACCTGAACCTGGATGTAAATAGGTAGGGGATTTATCATTGAATAAACTTAATTGTAAATTGTCAATTATCTTTTCGATAACTTGACCTTTAGCGTTTATAGAGTTGCTTCCCCACAGTTGATTAAGTGCGTTAACAAAAGGAAGGGTTGTGGGAGTTGTTGAATTAAATTTTCCAACTCATTAGTACCTACAGTTGAGTTTGGCCGAAGATAAAGCGAACACACCGCAATAGGTTTATGTAAAGTGACCTCGACTGCAACAGCCTGTAGGTGGGTGCTTAATTTAATTTGAACACTGTTTGAACAGCAATTGTTGATCCTCCCGATGCTATCGTATTGTTATCACAAATGCGTTATAAAGACTGTAGCTTTTAATGGTTAAATTATCATTTGACGTTAGGTAGGTCTCTTGGAGACATACTACTTTGGGAGTATACTTGGATAATAGAAGTAATAAATCATTATAATTAGATTTTAAACCACGACAGTTCCATTGAATGAAGTTATCCATGGTTGATGATTATAAAACAGAAAGAATCACGACGGAAACTTTACAGGACTAATAATCCTGTCCGAATTACGCTGGGGGAGCATTTTCTGGAGGGCGAGTGCTTTCTTGGAGGTGAAGCATCGATCTCTTCGTCCTCCATTGATTCGATCTCCTCAAGAGGATCAAATTTGTTGGATGTTGTCACCAGGTTTCGTTCGACTTTTTCGACCGATCTGTAAGAACTATACGTTCTTTCGGTGCCTGCCTCAGAGAAATCTTCATAGTGGAAACAACCTTGTTAACATTGCTTTTGGTTTTCTTAGGCGAGGCCTTTGATTGGTACTATTGCAGGTTAATTGCGTCATTGAAGGGGAAGTTTGACTCTGTTGGTCAGCCTTTTCTTTTGTTTGAATGGGTTTTACGGTGGTTACACCTGTGCAAATATTACACTGAGTACCGACATCAACTGTTTGTGTACATTTAGCAGAGATGTTGGCATAAGATTGAGCTTTAAGTATTTGAAAACGTTGCGTACTTGCGACTTGCTTTCGTGCCTCCTGAAATGAGATGTTGTTTCTAAATTTTATGGATAGAAACTCCTTTTCAATTTTCCACTTCATACAAGACCGGGAGGTGGCGTAATGCTCACCCCCACAGTTTGCACACGAAATGGAACCAGTACACTGATCAAGATCATCATTTTATCGAGCCACGAGGTTACTTGACCACGAGGTTACTTGAAGGATATACTCGTACAAAATCAGTATAATTAAATCAAGAATGATTCCAGACGATTAGCCCATGGGCTACCGCCTTCTTCGATAGATATGTTAAGAATGTGAGATATAGATTAAAAATGGGTCAATATGACAACAGGGTAAGTAAAGAGACAAGATAACCGGTCAGTGATTAGAGAAGGATAGATAGAGGAGGAAGATGACAGAATAGGGAGAGTAAGGTAGATGGAAGTAACAGAGAAATCGACACATCGCAATCACGTACATATGTTAAGACGTTCTATACTAATTTGTACTGCCTACCCAAGGACAAGGCATGACTAGCCGATTGACCAGGCCGGGCTCACCTGGCCACTCGTCTACCCTGAAGCAGAGGCCAAAGCAGTGTGTTGGATGGACTGGAGATCCCTGGGTCCTCCTCAATTACCAGGATCCTCCTTTCCAGTATCCTTCGGGGCGCTGACCACGGCGAACAGACAGATTTGGTTTTAGTCATGTACCCGTCACACAGACACAAGTGTACCTATCAAGTGTAATCAAATTTGATGATGAACTCTAAACTGAAGATTGTACAAATGAAGAGAATACTACAGAATAGAACAAATTTACTAAAATTTGCCACAGAGTGGCATAATAATCACATACCTAATACATACATGTATAAACAGAAATTTAACAAAAAAATAAGTATTGTTTTGATAAGTAAACAAAGCTTTCTAAATATTTAAACACAATTAAGATAAAAAAAACATTATCATTTACTGTTTTTATAACCCCCTCAAATGTTATGTACCTGGTAGCATTATTACATTATAAGAATTGTTGAGGTGTGTGGCATGACACATAATCTTACTTCAGACAGATCCTTGATTAGGCCAAACAAGGCAGAACTAGACTGAGAGTTACAAATGCTTTTTTCATTGACACTAAGAGGACCATAATGGCACTGATCACTCATGTTCAATGGTAATAACTAGGTTTGAGAACTTTATTTAAAAATAATGCACACAGTCACTTAGATCACAACCTTACACCCACAAATTTTGTAGAGGTTTACATGATAATGGACAATGTTACATGCATAATATTTAAGCTCCAGGCCTTATGGTTCTGGAGAAGACTTTCAAAATTTGACTATACACCTCTACGTACAGATACACAGATAGGGAGGGACCATTTTGACCCCAGGAGATCATAATTTGAAAAACAATGATAAAAGTCCACTAGAAAAAGCTACATGCAAAATGTCTGAGCTCTAGGCCATATGGTTCTGGAGACATTTTTTACTATACATCTTTCGATAAAACTGATACGCCAAGAAAGGGGCAGTTTTGACCCCGGGAGACACGATCTGAACTAACTTGGTAAAGGTCCACTTAACAATCTTATTTCCAATATATCTCGGCTCTAGGCATGATGATTCTGGAGATGATTTCAATGATTTTGACTATATATCTCCACGTAAAAAAGTAATGTCACTTTAATTGATAAAACATTCATTTGCTACATGTTGAAAAAATACATTTTAATATTACATATTTGTAATAGTGAAATAAAAGTTGATGACGGACGTCGGACAAAGCCCCATCACAATAGCTCAACTTGAGCATGTTGTTCTTGGGTGAGCTAATAAAATTTTAAATTCTTAATATTTCAAGAGTAATAAAAGAAATACAAACAAAATACAATCTTTGCCTGTATCAGATACCCAATAATTGCTGATTGACATCAAATATATAATTCAAAGTTTTAATCCATTCCCTTAAGTACTTTCAGTGAACTTGCAAGCAAAACATCACATAGTGACCTCAAAGACATAATGTGATGTTTCAATAATTTGCCTTTTGTAATTTCTGAGAAATGTCACATTCTGCAAAGACTTAGACTTAAATGCAAGTAATCAAAGTATCAAAATGGAATAAGTTATTCCACTGTTATGACCCGATTGTCAAAAATTGGAGAACAATCACTGTTTACATTAATGTGCTGGTTATTATGATCGTTTCGATATTAAAGAAAAATCATGAAAAAGGTTGGTACAAATTGTTGAGAACGGAAGTAGTGGCCATATATTACTTAGCATTAGGGCCACATGCTTTGTTCATCTTCTTTGTTTTGAGATTTCACAGTTCTTGATGAAGCTTTTTATTTGTACCCAGTCTCTATTCAATAAACTGGTTCCTTGTGTCGGGCTTGTTCTATCTCGTGTTTTCCAGGTAGTTTTTCTTACACAAAGTATTTACCAAGCTGTCTATTGACTGCAGCATGTTCATCTTCAGTCCGCAATTTACGTTTGACAGCTGTTTTTTTTTTGCTTGGTATTTTAACTGATGATTTTCCATGGGGTTCTGCTGTCTTCTGATATGTTTGTGGTGTATCTGTACCCAAAAGTATCTCGGTATCTGATGGTGCCACGCTAGCTAACCCAATCTCCTCCCCCTCCTCATCTTCCACCTCCTCTTTCAGTGGCTCTGAAATGGTGCATTCTAATTAGAATTTGATGTTAAGCGGTTAAAATTCATTCCCTTATCTCGAGGAGTCATCGGAACAGACGAAATGCTCGAGATAAACTGTGTGCTCGTAATAACGAGGTTTTTGTTTGTTGACTGAAAATAAAGTGTGCATCATGCGCATAAATGGGCGTGTTTACGATAATAATCGTTTTCTATGATGTCTAAGGTGAATAAACATGATAGTTGATAGCTGAAATATATATTGATCATTTTTTCTAAGTACTTTATCCACGATTTTTTCATGTTTTCAATTGTACAATGTCATGTCCGAATATCGTGTCACTGACATGCGGTGAAACGTCATAGTGACACATCGTGAAAGATACATTTGTTATGTACGTCTGTAGCAGAAAAGAAGAGCAATCAATGACACACACACTTTATTATTTGCATGATAGCATACATGATAACAGTCGAGTAAGATCAGAGAAAATTCTTTCTTATCTTCGATGGCTGATAGCTGTCGCAAAACCACCCTTTTTCTGTAATGCACTTTCAGGTTTTGGATCACCCCCTGGTCCATGGGCTGTGTTTTGCACGTAGTGTTAGGTGGTAGGAAAACCAATACCGCGTTTGACAGTTTCTTCATCTTCGGGTGACATGGTGCATTGTCGACCACTAAACAAACATGGGGTCTACTGCGACGCATTTGCTCGTCAAACTTAAAAACCCAGCTCTCGAACAGTTCACCTGCCATCTAAGACTTCCTATTGCTGGCATACTTAGTAGGCAACGTCTTAACGTTTTTAAGCATCTGGGCTTTTTAGCCTTCACGACAACTAGCAAAGGAAGTTTGTCACTGCCGTCAATATCTCTCCTTGCTGTGCTTTCCTCCGCTACAGTCTGAGCCTTTAATTGCGAATGTTTTTCTGTTAGTAGCTTGAAGAAGAGCCCAGTCTCATCAGCATTGTAGATATCTCCGGTGTAGTACTTTTTTATGATGTCGTTCCTTCTAGCTATCCATGAATTCATTTCCTCCGTCCCTTCAACGACACTCTTAGCTTCTCCGTTGACTGACCGGAACACAATCCCGTTACGGTCTTTAAACCTATCCAGCCAACCGGTTGATGATTTAAATTTATCCAGTCCTAATTTGTGTGCCAACCCTTCTGCCTTCGACATTAATACAGGCCCTGATACAACCGCATTTTGACCTTAGCAAAAGTAACCATTTCATCAAGGCTACTTCTAATTCATCTCATTTATCACAGCGTATTTTTCTTCTTTTTGGACTGAACGTCTCGTATCCCTTCTTAATAGTTTCAGCATTTTTCAACCATGTTGACAATGTTCTACTGCTTACGTTTAAATCTCTTGCGACCTCTGCCTTGGATTTTATTCCCTTTTCAATTTCAATTATGGCAGCATACTTTTCTTGGATCGTTTTTGTGTCCAGTTTCCGTTTAACAGAAGTTTTGGGACTTGTGAGAGACAAGCCACTTTGTCAACGCAGAGAAGTTGATGTTTGACAATTAGAGAAGCTAAGTCTCGACAACAAAAGATTTGTCTCTGTTTTTATTACTATCTGCTTCTCAAACTCGTCATTAAGTTCTCATAATTAAGGTATCGTGATTAAATTCTCAATAATTATTAACTTTTATAACATTAATCTTTGATCTTAAAAATTTTACTGCAAACTTACAACAAACAAATACATGTACATGTTTCATTGTCATTTTATGTCAAAACATGTGAAATACAAAGTACCCGATTAAGATTCGTTCTTTTATTGTGTAGAAAAACGTGTGAAAAACACAGTACTCGAATAAGATTTGCTCTTTTGTTGCGTAACTTTAACGGTGTGTAGAAAACACGGCGATCGCCGGCGCGCAGGTGCGAACGATTTCCAAAATGACACCCCTCGAGGTAATCGAGGTAATTAACGCTTAAAAATAAGTCAAGGGACCATGATTTGAGCTCGAGATAACGAGATAACGATGCTCGTAATAAACATGGAAATTTATATACAACTAAGAACAAAAAATGACGGGACCTCAAGATCTCCTCTAGATGAGCCTAGGGCTCGTGATATCGATGCTCGTGATGCTCGTAATAACGAAGTTTTACTGTACAATGTATACAAGGCGAGCCATGAAAATCAATAGGGGGTCATATACTGGCTTTGGGAAATGTTCCAACAAAGTTTCTCACACTTCTTATTACCTAATAAGTTACTGAATAGACAAGTATAAAACAGTGTCAGGATTGCCTTTTGACCTAATGACCAATAAATCAGTAAGTGTCATCTATAGGCCTTTATAATGTACCTTCCAAGTTTATCTGTTACATAATTCAAAATCGTCGGTGGTTTCATAAATTTAATCCCTCCGTGATGAGATAAGAAACAAGATGCTTTTAAAATATGTATCCCCCTTGGAAGCCAATTAGTCACACTGCAATGAGTTTAATACTAAATTTAAGTCAGACTTTAACTCATGCACTGATCTCAAAATCAACAGGGGTAATCTATAGGTCATGACCATCCCACTTACAAGATATAGAGAATAACATGTTAGTTTCGTTGAATATGAAATATCAGTTTTTCCTCGATTTACATTGTCTATTTTATCAAAAGAAACATAACCAACCCTCAGCATCAAGTTGTATGTCATCGAGGGTTTTCCTTTGTGTTGTGAAATGGTTCCATTCTCAACTTCCAACAACAACTTGCTCAGTTTTGCCAGCTGAATGGTATCATTTGGCAGACGATAAAGCTCTTTAGATGCTTACACCATGTCCAAGAAAGGTTGCCAAGCTGTCCAACTCATTGTCTTTCAGACTGAGAATTTGTAATATGGTTGATACATGTTTTCGCAGAGAGGTTGATGAAATCAGTTCAGGATTCTTTGCGACACTTTCAACAGCAAATTTCTTTAAAAACATCTGAACTACGGATAGGAGTTTGTGCTCCCTAGCAAACACAAACCTATTATCATCCAGAATTCCACAAGTGGTTCGTGTATTGCAAATAGCTTCTATCTGACGTACATGGTTTTTGTCAACAACACAGGCACACAACGACCTCTTTTGCCACGAATTTCCACCCTCTTTAATCTCTGAACAAGCCTTCTTTCAAAAGGTAACAAACACTGTGCTATCTCCTGTTGCATCTCTTGGTTCCTCCTTAAGCCTTGGGTATATTGTTTAAGCTCCATCCTTTCTGTCTCTCCCCCTTCGTTTGTTAAACAATACCAGCTGGACAAGAGTTACTGACGCAAGGTTCCTCCATGCCCTCTGATTTTGGTCTTCTTGTAATTCCTTCATTTCTTTGGCTGCTACATCCTCGAGATATCTGTTAAGCTTCTGAAGATCATCTGCAACTGGTAGTCGTTTTGGATTGTTGAATTTTCTGGTATGCAGATTTTGCAATGCTATACTAGAAATTTCATATCTCTAATCTTCAGTACAGAGTGTCATGAATTCTTCTGCAGATTGTTTTAAGACCTGTTTAACAATCATAATTGCCTTTATCAGAAGAATTTTACTACAATGTTTGAGTGAATGTCCTAGTTTTAGTGCAAGCGATGGAACTTTATACTGGCCAGTTGACTGGTCAAACCTAGTATCATCTTTCACTGCAGCAATGACAGATGGAAATAGCACTGGATTTATGCTATCTTGCAAAGTGTGTGTTTTTGAATTGCATTTCCTGGCAGCTATCAAAAACGACCCAATTCCCGTATCTCCTGTTTGACGTATTGGTACTGATGTGGATGATTACCTATCTTTCCATGTAGTTTCTCCCCATATCTTAAAATTATTTCATCGTGTCTTGACACAAAGGCAATGTCATCATTTGTCATTGTCCATTTTTGGTAAGAATTGATAAAGCAAAGATGCTCCAGCTGCTTGATGCCGCACACCTTTCATCCTAACAGAGGTTTTCTTTCCGGGACAATGCTTTGAGTGCCGCCAAATTTCATGTTTAAGAAGGAAAGCATAGCAGTGGTCACAGGGTAGATAGTCACTAGTTTTGTACTGGTCTTTCACACCTTGTCTTTTGAATGGAATAATTTCTCCTTTACCTTCTCTTTCAGCTTTTTGGTTCCAAAGAAACTCTCCCTTATTCCTTAATTCACGCAATTTTGCCTTTCTTTCTTTGGACTTCAATGGTAATGGCAATGCTTCAATAACTTGCAATTCATCACGGTGTTTCTACTCAAAATGACGAGGCAATTTTGCGTATATGTTAGAACAGAAAACACAATGATGCTTCTTATCCCAGACACTGGTTTCCGAGATCATTGACCTTTGCATAGTCGACTTTCAAGATTTCATGTAACGACAAATCCTCTCTATCCATGTTACTAGTACTGGCAGTTGGTTCACTTTCTTCCTGCAAATGGTCAGCAATGTTTAGTAGAAATTCAGACATTTCACTGGCAGTAGACATTTCGTCGCCTTAATTCCAGAAGCGTATAACTTCATTTTTGACAAAAATGAAGTTTTGGTATCGTTGGATTCGTCTCAAAACGTTCTACAATATGCACTAACTTATATACTTGTAGCTCTAACATGAAGAGGCTAAATCGCTGTGCCACAAACGTCTATCTATTCATTTTCTATTGACCTCACAATCTTTAAACGCGATTTTCTTAAAACGAAAAAAAAAAGTTATATGTTTCTGGAATTAAGGTCACGATTTCACTGTCTGAAACTATTGAACTGTTGTCAGAAGAAAGTACATACTCGCTGTTCTCATTATCTGATGGAGATGAGGGTAAATGCTCTCTGTGCTCATCATCACTTTAACCATCTGTGTCCATCATTGAATGCACTACATCTACAAAAAGGTAAAAGAAGGATACTAACAGAAAGCCAAACATTTATAATTACTAAATCAAAAGAATCTTGCTGGAAAGTCCTCACAGTATGTTGTAAAGCAGCTGGCCCACAGGTTATTACTTTGTATTGGGTTTTCTGCACTGAATTAGAAACATATAAAATATGGACTAGGTGACCGACTTTCAAGCCCTATTGACCAAGTCTGAAGTTGTAAAAATAATTCTAGAAAAAAATAAACATTTTCCTTATTTTCAAATGCACAATCTCTGGAAATTTCAACAAACCGAGAGTGTGAGGACCAAACATCCAGTAGATCTTCAATTAAAAGTGATTCAGGGTAGTTTTAGAAGAAATTTCTTCAAAGAGTGAATTCTAAAGTGAATGTGATTGGTGTACATTTGCTTATACGGGTTTTAGAAGCAAAGTTTCGCTTTTAATGTGATGTTTGAAAACCTGGGATCGGTCTCCGAGCTCAAATCTCATATGTTGTCTTTTAATTTTTCAAACTTAATTATGATCATGAAGTAATGATATTATTATTATATTACTCTGATCACACAATTGAACTGAATATGTATTTAAACATTAATTATCTCCATCTTTTCAACCATAATACTTTGAGAATGGAATTGGAATTTGAGCTCGGAGACTGTTCTCAAGTTTATAACGATGTTTTACAAAACAGTCATTGTATTCATTGGTATTTATTTCACAAAACAGGTCTACAAGTGTTTACGTCAACATAAGGCCGTCATTCCGATGACGATGAGTTTAATATGTGCATTAATTTATTTCCCATTGCATAAGACAAATATTCACGTCCATATTTCATTTTAAATACGCAGGATGTCCAATTATAGCGCCGAAAAGGTCATTATCGGATACATAAAATTACATGTGTGTGTCTAAACATCTGCGCGTGGTTGAGACCAAAATAAATACTGATTTTCAATTATTACTGTGTAATGGGTTACATTCTAGTACTATTATTTTGAGTGAGTGCGTGCGTCCGTGCGCCCGTGCGTGCGTATTTTTATTGACGTACGGTGAGTACATGCATAGCAGATTGATTTACATATTATAAATACATACACCTAGCCCAATGGGCTTATAAGCCACAATTTATGGACTAAACAGAATATTGTTGCAAAACTGTGTATAGCACATGAGTAGCATTTTAGGACGAACAATATATTTGCCTATATACAAGTATACATAATACACGATATGGACACCTCTCAATATTTAGATGATCCTCTTGTTGTTATCCAAAAAAAATGAAAAATCATTAAATTCATGCAGATTTTTCCCTAAAATTCAGTTTCCATCAAGTTTTTTCTTCCTCTTTTGCAAAAAATACAGTGTTATTCTTTTCCCCAAATTGAAGAAAGGTCCCTTCTTATTATGAAAAAGAGCAAAACGATTTCACAGAATTCCGTCACGTTGTATTTCATGTTGCCAGTAGTTGATGTAATATGTTTTTATCTGTAGATGGCTATATGAGGTTAGCTGATGTTGATGTTATCTGATGTTGACTTTAGTCAAAGGTATGTTTTGTTGACTGTAGTCAATGGTATGTGATGTTGGCTGTAGCTGGGACCAATATACACAAAACCCGTATCCACATTTTAGCTATAAGATGATTGTATTGATTTTAAAATAAAGTATATTTGAATGCATTTCTATACGCGAACTTTAAAGTCACCTACACGAGAATTACACATTTTCTCTAATCTGTACTCATCGACGCATCAACTTTTATAGTCTTTTTTACGCATCAAATGTTAAAACTCGAAAACAACTAAAGTAAAAATCTGAAGTTTATATATGCAAAGGCGATTGTGTCAGTATTCAAGTATTATATTATTGATTGTAAGCAATAACTGCGTGTAAAAAAGACGCCGATTTTACCAAAAGCGCATTGGATTCGAAGTCAGTGCGCATGGTCCCAGGCTGTCGTTAATGGTAAGTGATGTTAACTGTAGGTAATGGTATGTGTTGTTGGCTGTAGTTAATGGTAAGTGATGTTGACTGTAGTTGATGGTATGTGATGTTGACTATAGTCAATGGTAAGTGATGTTGACTGTAGTTGATATTATTTGATGTTGACAGTTACAGTATCATTAGACATGACAGAAACAGGCATGACGGAGGTGTTTGTGTTTTATATCAGGAATGATGTTGCCTTTTATACACGCTTATATCTTCTACATGAACTGGAAGCAACCTGGTTTGAACTTTTATCAAAGTCAAAACCTGCGACGTTATCTAAAGACCACTACATAAAAAAGTTGAATTTCATCATCAGGTAGCAGTATACTAAGGTCTAAAATTAATGACATTGATATCATTTGCTTTGATATGTTAAAAGTGGCTGAACAGTTTAATTTCTTTCACACAACAGTTGTTTCTAAACTTGTTAATAAGCTTCCTCAACCTTTTAACAGATATAGAAGGAATTTTGTTCATATTTCTTATTCAAGTATGGATGTCTTACTCGGCAAATTTTCATTTTCAGTAATGAGAATAAAGTTTTGAGTCATTTGAACAAAATAAGTGCCAACAAATCCACAGGCTTAGATGGTATACCCTCACGTTTTGTAAGAGATAGTGCTACTATCATAGCTGCTCCTCTCACTCATATAATAAATCTTTTCTTTAATACAAGGTGTAGTTTCTGATGACTTAAAATCTGCCCGGGTAGTCCCATTTTCATGAAAAAGGACAAAACTGAGATTGGTAATTACTGAGGGATTTGAGCGAGTTGTTTATGATATCTATCTTAGAGATAATAATGTATTATATAAATTTCAATCAGATTTCAGAAGAGGTTTTTCAACGGACACTTGTCTTATTCACCCTTCAGACTATAATCGATTTGAAATGGACAAAGATAATTTTATCGGTATGGTTTTATTTGACTTGCAGAAAGCCTTTGATACTGTAGACCATACAATTCTTTTAATGAAACTAGAAGGGTTAGGTCTTGGTAAAGACACTATCATTTGGTTCAGTTCATACTCATAATGCAGACAACAATTTGTGGATGTCGCTGGCATATACTCACCACCTTGCAGCATTATATGTGGCGTTCAACAAGGCTCTATCTTAGGACCTTTATTATTTTTTATTTATGTGAATGATATGTCAGCTGTTGTTTGGAATAAGCTGCTACTTTATCCAGCTGATCCTGCCATTTTGGTTACTAGTAAATGTAATACTACTGTTGAGAATGATTTTACTGAAGATCTTACATTGGTCAGTAATTGGTTTGTAGATAATAATTTGTCTTTACATCTGGGAAAAAACTGAATCGATACTAAACCAAGATTGAAGTCCAGTAATAATTTAAATATTGATTGTAATGGACAGACTATCAATCGAACTTGATCAGTCAAATACCTGGGTGACACTCTAGATCAGAGTTTATAATGTGAAACCCACTCTGTAATCAAGAAAGCCAATTCTAAGTTAAAATTCATATACAGAATGTGAGATTTTCTAACGCATTATACAATATACTAAAAGGCTTCTTGTTCTTTCTTTAATCTAATGCCATTTTGACTATGCCTGCTCTTTTTTTTTGGTATCATGGCATAAATAAATGTTTGAAAGTTAAGCTTCAAGTTACACGAAATAAGTTGATATGTTTCGTGCAAAGCTTTGATTTTAATTCTCACATTAATGATGAACATTTCACGACTCTGAGCTGGTTGCCTGTATGTAAAAGAGTAGAGCAGATTACTTTGTGTCATGTTTTTTTTAATAAGAAATGGTATGGCTCCCGAGTACATGTCTCAGTATTTTATAAAGTTAGACTTAATCCATGGATATAATACAAGGTCAAGCAAGGAAGGTTGTTATATTTTACCAAAAGTGAAAGGATTTGGCCCAAAGTCTTTTTTCCTTTATTGGATGTAGTATTTGGAATAAAATACCAACGCATATAAAACACTTCTGACTTTTCAGTTTTAACTGTGATATTTTCATAGTTTTGTTCAACCTGTATGTTATTCAGTTTTGTGGTTGTATCAGTACATATCTAGTTTTACTATTAAAGGTATTTTAGGAATATTGTCTGTGACATTCATTGTTTTCATTACATCAGTAGAGTCTTTCAAAATGCATTCTGTGATTAATCTAGATTGTATGCCTCTCTATGTCAGAGCACCGCTAATTGAGGACTGCAATGGAAATACAAATGTAAGGAGTTTCCCCTTTTTGCATTATCCTTGGAGTGATGTTACTGGCATGGATTATTATTCATATGAATTCTATCGTTTATTTTGTATCATGTTTTAATGATCTTGTTATATGTACTTGATGCCCAATTAAATCATCGTGTTTTTCCTTTATATAAACCAGTAAATGTCGATCAAGGATGTGATGTGTATCAACTAATATATATGTCATAATTAAATAATGCAACATCGAAATTTCTCTACGAGTAGATCAGAACAAAAATGGTATTTACTGTCTTTATGTGAAGAAGAATGAATAAGAAGTCGTATTTTGATTCTGACGAACGTATCCATGAAAACATGATTACAATTGATTTATGGTTTCAAATCGGTTTGAAATTACACAAATCAAGTATTGGTATAATCTAGTGATTGAAGATAGCCATTATGAAACAGGTGAAAGTTGCTAAGTCTCTCATCAGTCTTAAATTTAATATATGAACTAAAGTTTGTATGTATTGTAGTGTTAGTTGAACACATGAGCGGATCTTGTTGGGGAGCATAATAAAATCTGAATCAGACATTTCGGACATTGTAAATCAACACACCAACATATCAGGATACGCTTATTATATTTTTGGCCTGTACAAACCAACTATATACAACTGTGTCGCAGTGTGTATCATCACCATTTTTCATGTGACATTTTATCATCACGTGACTGTACTTTCAGATGTTGACTTGGCAAGTGGTATAAATGATATGATTTGCACAATATTGATTTCGACAATACCTAGAACCAGCAAACTAAAAAACATAAAAGAATGATGTTTTACTATACATTACAATGCTCAACCAATATTACAGTCATACTTGCAAGCGCTCCAATGTTAACAATTTATTATTACTGTACCGCAAATTTGATTTCACACTGATGTAAACATTTTTGAAATAGATAAAGTTAAACTTAAAAGGGGTTAATAAAATAAACCCCCTGAAAACTGGACCCTTTCTGATAATTCCGGTTTCCGGAGAACTTTTAATGATCGAAGAGAAAACATTGAGACTTCGATTTTCATAGAATTTCGGATTTTCCGATTTTCAGGAGTTATAATTTAATTGAAGCACATACAATTAAAGTGTGATACAAATATATCCGTAGCGTAGGGATCTCACGGTGGATTCAGAATCTTTCGTTCTGTGTTCAAATCCCTCGGTGATGAAATTTGAAATAATAAGTATTTCAAGTCATACATTGTATAACAGTATAAGCCCTGAAAACCCGATTCTGAAAACGGGAATTCCCTGCGGAGTAAACATTTGACTTGGTTTCTAATGGACTTCCTCTCATGTTTCTTCTCAAGGCTGACATGGTGGCATGGTGGAATTTGCCTTCTTGGTAACATTTTTGATAATTATGGTTTATCTGGGAGATCTTAGGTGATATTGGTCACGAGGTACTTTGCTAATGTTGTTGTAGAGAGTGAATGATACGGGGTCATTTAATAATGTGTAATTTATGCTTGGTGCTGATGTGGAGCACTTCACATTTTCAGGATGGACTGATGTCTGCTAGTCTCGCACCAACTCATGAAGGTTATCTAGCTCTAATTACACTTTTTTTGCGCCATCCTGGTGTAAGCTTCTAGTGAATGGCCTCCACACATTGACTGCTTAACCAGTCAACGCAAATCCGTACAATGTGTGTATTTCGTAAAATACGATTACTCAAAAGCGTTTCAAACATGCTGATTGGTCTACAATGAGACACCCTCCGACATCGTAGAAACACAGCCAGGACCACTATGATGTTCACAATCCTCAGTAAACTAATTGACGCCATTCCAAATCCTTCTCCACTTAAAAAGAAAACTGGCACAACCTACAATATATCTGTTAATAATTATACTTACCTTCACAGCTTTTCCCCCGCATCTATGGTTCTCTGGAACCGACTTTCATCTGAAGTAGCGGACTAGCCTACTATCGAGGGAATACAGTCGGCCATTGGAAGACTGAGTGTTATGTATCTGTATGATCTATTTTTTCATTCCATAGTACATACTGAACTTTTTATACGTAAAAGGTTAGCCTCTGTGGGTATACTTTAACATGTAAATGTATTACTCACTCCAGTAGTATCCTATCAGAGTGAATCTATCGCTAGAGATGAATATGTTGATGAATGTTAGAAAACTGATTTTTATGCTGCTGCAATTATTATACACATGCGAGAATTGGTCAGATTGTCCTGTTTAAGAAAACGTTGGATTTCACTTTCAACAACCGATCCCTTAGACAACTTTCGGTGTATGCTTGAGTTGTTATGGTCACTACTATAAGTAGCCTCTCACTGCTGCGAGTTCGAATCCCATCCGGGACCAGACAAATTTCAAATGTTATCAAGCCATCCAAGCTGGGTCACAGAAAGTTGGTGGTCCAACTCAGGCATACATCTGGGATCTTCCTCCGACATTAAATCTAGAAGTCACCAAATGACCCTTGCTGTTGGTGTGACGTTAATCTCCAGTGAAAACAAAACTACCTGTCAGAATTTAATGCAACTTCACAGTCATTAGTATTTCCGATATTAACTACAGTCAAACCTGTGAACAAAAGCAACCTTGGGAAAGATAAAATGTGACCCTTATTGACGGATGGCTTTTATTCGGAGGTCAGTTTGTTCTAAATAATTTGTAGCGGGTTTTCAAAGAATGATTTTTATTCACAAGGTGGTCTTTATTCGGAGGTGGTCACAAACACTAGTTTGACTGTATATATTTATTATCTATATATTAAATTTCTGATCATTTTATTCAAACAATCGCTTTTGTTCAGTACAAATATATCTATAAATAGCGCCATAATACTTCAACATGACTGAATAACAAAGTACATCTTAGCGCGAGATGTACATATCTAAATGTTGTTGTCTTTGACATAGTGTACATTTGTACAGACAAAAAACGAGTCATGACCATCAACCACAATGTAATTTTCAATATAATGAAAATCTTTAACATATATTTGACTACTGAACAAAACACCACCTCTAACCACTTAATTTGTGCACATTAAAACCTCAAATAGCGTCCACCTCAATATTACGACCACCTTGTTATAACGACAACTTATTTTCGGACTGGCTTCCAATAATTATATTACAAATCAAATTGATAATGAGACCACCTGATTATCACTACCGAAGTTTGGGTCACTAAGATGGTCTCATAATCGAGGTTTTACTGTATTGATAAATTTCATGTATCACATTTATCACTAGTGTGTTCATTTTCGTCTCTTTTTGAGTTACACGAATAAAAGTAATTTATGACAACAAGGTCTGTGTGACGTCATAGAAATTAATTTGAGTGACACACCAGTAAATGTTTCGAAGAAGGCTGTGCAATGTATTTGTGTGAACCATTATGTTATCAATACCAAACTTTTTTATCAACATATTTCGTGAACTCAGGATGAAAAAACGATCTTCACGAATACCCGAGTATTCATTAAAGCAGACACGTTTTACTCTAAATATCGTACTTTCTTTCTTTTGTTCAGAATTTAACACTGTGTAAGCCAAAATAAAATAATCACGTGTACCAAATTTGTAAACATTGATCTTACAATACAGTTCCGAATGAAGGGAGGTAACTAGAACATTTCGTATCAAGTGTCTGTGGATCGTCGCCCTACAAAGATTACAGGCGATCCCCGTTATGGGGAACTCGCTTAAGACGAAGTTTTCATTACGTCGAAAAACATAAAAAAATCCATATTTTTCTGCTTCTTTGTATATTTCAAGTTCGGTCTTCGTTGCGTTGGATTTATTTCGAAGTCTCAAGCAACAATTTGGCATCTTAAATCTATTGTTTATCACTAATATTCGTTAAGACGTATTATTTTCTAAAATTCTGCAAAACTCTTTACAATGAATATACTATGTACATGAGAAATTATCTCTTAATTGATTTCCCCGATTTTACCAACGCTAAAAATATTTGAAATAAAGTTTGAAATAAATAAGACTCAGATCTGTCTGCAAAACAACAAAATAAAGAATTGACTTTTATTCATTGTATGACCGTTGTAAATCAAATTTAGAGAATACTCCTAAAACATCTTTTATGTTCTGTTAATTTGATAAATTAATTGCAAATGGAAATCTATAAAGGTTTATAATTTAGAACAAATAGTCTTTGAATAACCTTAAAACTGTATTGAAACTATACAGAATTTATATTTGTATTCAAGGCAGCAAATATTAGGAGAATCTGATAAATAGATGAAGCGTGTGCTACATTAGGCTCTCATAATGATAGTCCGTACATCAGACCTGAGCGACCCTCTCTTGAGCAACAACATCCCTTCAACAACATGATTTTCCCACTGTACAATTTAATTATTCATTTAATCTCTCAACAGCAACACACTTTTACTTCTCCCAAAGGGTGTTGCTTTGGAGAGGTTTCACTGTATTACATGCATTGATATTCATATCTCCTCTACATCCAGAAGTTCAGACTACAACTCGTTCGTATCATTTACGGAACTTTTATACCTACATGTCCATTCAAAGAAATGTCCGCCTTTTAAACAGAATGATTGCCCTTTGTCCCCAAGGTTTGATTTGGCTCATTTCTATATATCCTTACTTAAGTCCTAACGAATTCTGGAGAGGATATTTTCTTCCAATTTGCATCATTCAAATGGTAGTTCTAAACACTTCCGTGTTTTAAGAACATTAAACCAAAGTAACTTTTAACTTTATACTTACATTTTGATAACCGTACGTATGAAGTAAACTACTCATAAGTAGAAATAACTTAACGAAGATCTGTATGCAAGATGAAAGTTTTAGTTTTGTGTAAAGAAAATGATAAATGGCTTAATAATAGACTTACAAAAAAATGTTTTTTTTCTAAAATGTAGATCAGTGATTGACACCAAACAAGTGAAAATAACAGATTTTTTAAGAAATGTTGAGTTATGTTATTGCACGACCATTTATATTGAACCGAAATGAATAATTTAAGTGGTTTGAGTGGGGGGGGGTCGTAGCGCACGACACAAGGTTGATGACAAACTGCTTTGTCAGCATTTTTTCTTTGTGTAATTTTCATACTGAAGCAAAAACATAGTTCAATATACAATACATTATCAGGATCCTGCACGTAGACATTCTTATCATATTATTCATTGACTATTTGTTATTACAAGTACCAGTATATTAATATATAAGTAGTACCAAAATAAATTATTTAAATCAACCTGGATTTTTTCCTTGTATAATAACTGCAGTATTATCATTGTTATTGTTATCTGTAAAACATTTAGCACCTATTCACAAATAAAGTGCCCTGTAGCAAAAATAACATACATATACACGAAGGGAATAAAACAATGCTATCACTTTTGGTCTTTTCCACGACGACTCTTAATACAAGATTGACCGAATAAGTATTATGAAAAAATAGAACCAGATATAACAGGCGTCGGAATATATCCGCAAGAACAACAACCATATTGCTGGAATCACGTGCGACCATTCGTTCGTATGTACGTCTGCTAATACGTTATGTAACTGGTAACTAAATCCTGTAAAATGCGGATAAATACAGTTTATTATTCATAGCATTCCAATATGAGAAATATTTTATTAGTAGTATTAGATGAGAAATGTGAATTTGCATGAGTCTCGTCATAAAGGTTTATATATGATTATGCATTCTTATAGCATATTGAAGCACGATTTTTCCGGAAATGCACGGCAAGTTGGGGCACAAAAAATTAATATGATTTTTTATTTTCACAATATAATGGAACTCCTCTATACAGGTCTAGCCCGGGATCAGGTCATTTGGCCTGTTTAGAGGAGATGCCAGTTTAGAGAAGAGTTTTAATCATACTATAGTAAGTGAAGTCGGGATCAGAATATTTGTCCGATTTTGAAGGGAAACCGGTTTATAGAGCAACTGGTGGAGAGGGTTTTCACTGTATTGTCTACGGACATCTGGATCAGCCCTTGTACCAAATCAGTATTTCAATATTTTCTGATTTTCAATTTTTTCTTAACCGCGTGTACATCTATTTATTACAGCACATTAGCATGTTCTTTTTAAATTGTAAGTGTTCACTGATGTATAGCTGCTTGATTGTTTTACAATGACAAATACGAATTATAGTCGGTCCAAAATGGTGGAACTTTCTTCCGAAAAACTTCAGATAAATCAAAGATGAAAACTCATTCCGAAAGAGACTTGAAACTTTTCTCTTTGAAATTTATGAATGAATGAATGAATGAATGAATGAATGAATGAATGAATGAATGAATGAATATTATACCGGCTGGTTGTCATAGAGACAGACAATGTCATGACAGCATGGCGAATTTGACATCGATTTGAATGTAAGAGTATTGTATGTTGGTACGATTTAAAATGAATAACATAATCTTAATATAAAATTTGACATCGATTTGAATGTAAGAGTATTGTATGTTGGTACGATTTAAAATGAATAATATAATCTTAATATAAAACGTGAATGTTCAACTAATTAAATCTTTCCTAACGGAATTTGAAACGTGCCTTCATGAATATCACCTGTAATTATATTCAGTTCTGTTCAATGCTATTTTCAGTGTTCACCAGCTAAAACTAAAAGTATTATAATGATAACGTATCAATTATTGGGTAATATCTGGGATGTGTAGAATTTAGTGTTCAATCATATTGAAATACAAATGTTTGTATACAATAGAACGATGTTAATTCTACTTTTGTACATGATGTCTTATGTACCATGAAGGTTAAACAAACACCATAAACAAAGATCCGAGTAGAATATGGATATCAGGCTTTAGATTGGGGATAGATTTACGATATATTTACTGAGATTTTCGCAGTCATGGCGTAATTGATCTCGTATATCCGATTCTAAACTTTAGACGAAGCTTTGTGATTACAAATTATGATAATTGTAAATTTTACTCATGCACATAAGATAATAAAGACATTTGAGTTTAAAAACAGCTGAGCATAAGTAACGATCAATCACTCAGGAGATATATTTAATGACCATTTTAATTCTATGACAACATAAAATAAAAATAACATCTTTTGCAGTTTATTAAATATGCTTTTTATGCAAACAAAAAGACACTATTTTGACAAGAGACAAGACACCAGGGTCCGGGGTTATAAAACTTTAGATTGATCTCAAATCTCATATCTTGTCTTTTAATGTTCTCAGTTAATCATGATCAGACAATAATGATATTATTGATACATTATTCTGACAGAATAATTGACCTTAATATATATTTGAACTTTAATGATCTCTATCTTTCCAACCGAAATACTTTGGGATCGGAATTGAAATTTGAGCTCGAGACGGTTCTCAAGTTTATAACCTCGGGACCTGACCTTCAACGACTTACTAACTAGAATCACATGTTTGATATCTAGTACTGTTCTAGTCCACATTAGCAACGTCATAACCAATACAGTAACCTTGATTTTCAACTTCATTAGAAAGATTAACTAAAAAGTCGTTCATTTAAATAATTTCTACTTAATAAACACATAGTTTTTAAGCATTTACATAACTAACACAAATTTAAACAATACAAAAATATGAAATCAATCTAAAGAAAGTAAGTGTATAGGAATGAGATGTTTACTTGTTCAAGAAATTAATCATGTACAACAAGAAATAAACTTGATCTCATCAACCAAAAACACAGGATTTGTCAGGAGAAATGCTGCTTATTTAAGGCTTTATATGTTCCCCAGCTTTTAAATTTTGACCTGTGGTAAAAATGTTAGATTAAAAACCCACAGCCTCTACTTGTACCTTGAATTAATTCAAATATCACCGAGCCCTGAAAAGACACAGGACTAAACATATACTTGTATATTATAAGTAAATTACTTTCAATATATTAATTGTTTTGGAATAAAATGCGAATTTGTTTTGTGTCATATAAATGAATTGATTACATTTTGGTTGACTTGTATTGATAATATAGGACCGAATCACTTCTTTCTGTCTTTGGTTTACTAAGGTAAAGAACGATTCGACATTTTAGTTCTTAGAAGAAACACGTTATGGTATATCACGAGGAAAGATTTAACTCAATGGTTCTCTGGCAAAATAACGCAAAAATTATTTACTTGAGAACACACGGACTTTTACAATGTTATTTAATGCGCAATTCAATTATATGAACATTACAGTGTTTTCAAGATATCTGTTTTACTCTGCGATCAATATTTTCTGTTATATATATATATGTATATTAAGGGTAATGTCAGTTTTGTTAATCACATAATTTCAACTTGTAATTACAAGTATTAACTGATTTTTGTATAGCAAACAACCTGGGCTTGATTAAAATAATGTTAAACACAAGTAAATACATTGGTTGTGATATTAAGGCACACCAATAAATCTCTGAATAAAGGCAATCTTTGCATAATGGTCACATTTCATATTTATCATTTAACTTGGGGTTTAACATTGCACCTACTACCAGAGTCATTTTAAGACTTTTCTAGCTTTAACAGCGAAGAAACAGCAACCTTAAATAAACTAGCCGGACAGCTCCTTCACTAGCAAAGTTTGGTCCTAGGCGAGATTCTAACTCACAGAAGTGAGGGGCCAGTGATAACTAGTCACTTAACCTTGCAGCTTCTTCTTGTTTCTCTACGTTGGTCTTTGTTTACAGGCTTGATTGCAACGCAATGAAACTTACATAATTAATTCAACATATCATTTTTTATTTGTATACAAATATCGTATCAATAATTTTGATCGATACGGAGTTCATCCTTTGTTATCCCCAACTTTCTATACAAAGAACTTTAGAGGAAATACTGTGAGATAATAATGTACAGACTTATAGGAAGTTCTTTTAGGTCAGCCTTTGTTCTATATGTTTACTATATTCATACAAAAAGTTCATGAACCGGTGTTCATCCACATACCCAAGCTAATTCCTAATAACAACCACCTCTCAACTACAGTAACCCGCAAATATCAGCTGTTTCTTAACTACAGTAACCCGCAAATATCAGCTGTTTCTTAACTACAGTAACCCGCAAATATCAGCTGTTTCTTAACTACAGTAACCCGCAAATATCAGCTGTTTCTTAACTACAGTAACCCGCAAATATCAGCTGCTTCTTAACTACAGTAACCCGCAAATATCAGCTGTTTCTTAACTACAGTAACCCGCAAATATCAGCTGCTTCTTAACTACAGTAACCCGCAAATATCAGCTGCTTCTTAACTACAGTAACCCGCAAATATCAGCTGCTTCTTAATACAGTAACCCGCAAATATCAGCTTTCTTAACTACAGTAACCCGCAAATATCAGCTGCTTCTTTCTTAACTACAGTAACCCGCAAATATCAGCAGTGTGCTTCTTAACTACAGTAACCCGCAAATATCAGCTGTTTCTTAACTACAGTAACCCGCAAATATCAGCTGTTTCTTAACTACAGTAACCCGCAAATATCAGCTGTTTCTTAACTACAGTAACCCGCAAATATCAGCTGTTTCTTAACTACAGTAACCCGCAAATATCAGCTGCTTCTTAACTACAGTAACCCGCAAATATCAGCTGTTTCTTAACTACAGTAACCCGCAAATATCAGCTGTTTCTTAACTACAGTAACCCGCAAATATCATCTGTTTCTTAACTACAGTAGCCTACATTCCTCAGCTAATTCCTTGTAACAACCATCTCTCAATTGATTTTAGGAAAACTCGAATAAGACACGAGATTCGGTGAAGCTTCAACGAAATCTATTAAAATAGATAGGTTCTAACAAATAACGGATTAATAATTGTGATAATACACGTGCGTTAAGAATCAAATAGTGCGTAAATATCTCAATTTATGCTTAAAAGTTAGGTATCTATTAATATATAATGTCACATAACAGCGTCACATTAACATAACTAACATACAATGTTTTATCTTTTTAAAAACTCGACCTATAGATCTAAATATCTGAGTAAATCAATAGTAAATATCACATACGAACTTTATATGGATAACTGAATTCTTGTAAAACAAATGTACAATATTACATGACAATTTTACTTAAATATTTGTATAAAACAAACCACCAAAATCCCAATTACATGAGTTATTCATTGTGCATTAATTGTTATACTCAAAACTAGTTTTGTTCCCTGCCAATATAATACTCAAACAAAATAGTTCACATTTTTATACTGAAATCAAGGACGTAGCGCCCATTACGCAGTTTACGCAACTGCGTAATACTTTTTTGACTGACTTTTTGAAATATGAAATATTGAAGAGCATCCTCTTTGTTAAAATAATGATCAAAACCAATGTATTTTATTTACTACACACGAGTATAGTTTACACATATTACCAGAGTAATGGATAGACTAGCAAAAGCAGCCAAAATCAATAATCATTCAAGGTCAGTTTTGACACCTGCCAAAATGTCACCGATGACGTCATTCCTATCTAACATTTTAACTTCTCGTTTACATGTATGTGTAGCGATTTGGTTATCAAGAACTGGTGTACGAGTACACAGCTATCTAACTAAATTTTTTCATACTTTGTAATTTCCTGTAAACATATTCAGTTTATTTATGTGATAGATTTGCACATATAGTTTCTAGATCTACTTCTCTCTATGAGCTTTAAATATATCTCTCTTAGTCTATATACTGAATAGAGATGAGCTCCAGAAAACCTCCTCGACCTCTTCATGGACAAAAGTCCATTTTTCAGTGTTTTAAACTCCAAAATACCAGTGAAAGCTTCGCGGAGTTGGGTAAAGCCTAAAAGCACACACGGCAAAAGCGGGGCAGCTAGGCGTGTACCTGACCTAGTGTTTGATACAGAAAACTACCCGTATTTAAGGTATAGTCCTTCAGTCAATGGTGTTTTCTGTGCACTGTGTTTTGTCTTTAATTCATCCGAAAACACTCTTGTTGCTAAGCCCCTTGTAGACTGGAGCAATGTGTCTAGAGTTATAGGGATGCATAAAAAAAACACTAGATCACAATAATGCAATGACTAAAGCTGACAAATTCATAACAATATGTCAAAATCAAGAAAAAAGTGTCGTTGAGTTTGGCTCAAACGCTTACAGAAACAAAGTCGAGAAAAATAAGAAAGCATTAACATCTATTGTTAAAACAACAGTTTTGCTGGGAAAACAAAACATTGCTTTTCGTGGTAAAACGGAAGAACACAGTAACTTCAGAGCTTCGATAATTTATCGCGCTGAAGTAGACAGTGATTTGCGCAAACATCTAGAAAACTTTCCCAAACACGCACAGTATTTAAGCTCCGCTATTCAAAACGAGTTCATATATATATGTGGCAATCAAATTTCAGACTGCATCGTGCACCGTTGTCAAGATGCTAGGTACTTCTCAATTCTTGCAGATGAATCTGCTGATGTCAGCAATACTGAACAGTTTGCTTTTTGTCTGCGTTACATTGAACGTCAGAGTTCTGGGGAACATGTGCTCCATGAGGATTTCCTTTCGTTTGTTCAGACAACAGAAACAACAGATGAAACACTTCACCAGTTGCTTCTAGATGAAATACACAAACACAATCTGAACCCAAACTTTATCGTTGGACAAGGGTACGACGGTGCTGGGAATATGTCTGGTTGTCACCGTGGAGTGCAAGCAAGATTTACTGCAAAATTTCCAAACGCAAAGTATATTCACTGTCGCAACCACCGTTTAAACTTAGCAATATGTCATGCTTGCAGGGTACCGTTAGTGCAGTCGATGTTTGCCGTTGTTGGAGATGTATTGTTTTTTTATAACAAGTTCTCCGAAACGTCTCGGAGTTTATAGCTCTCATAACGACGACGGAGAAGCCTTGAAGAAGTTCTGCCCAACACGGTGGTCTCAGCACTCGGAAAGCATCACTGCTTTCTATACACACTTCAGACCAATTAAAGAAACACTTACTGACCTTCAAGTTGGCATGGACACCAAAACTATGTCCACAGCGTCAAGCCTTCAAAAGGCTGTCCTGTCTTTTGACTTTGTTGTCGCTTTGTGTTGTGTCAGCGGTCCCTTAGACACACTGAATCCTTTGCCGGATTCAATGCAAGATCCTCAATGTGACTTGGTCAAAGCAGCACAGCATGCTAAAGTTCTTTATGAGTTGCTGGTCGAGAAACGCAATGACATTGGGTATTTTGAAGGACTTTGGCAGAAGGCTGTCGCCTTGGCAACTGAGCATGACATCAATGTCTGTCAGCCTCGTGTTGCTGCAAGGCAAAAACACAGAAATAACATAGCCGCAGAAACCCCAGAGGAATATTGGAGGTTGAATATATTTTTGTACCATTCATGGATCACCTTTTGTCCCAACTGCATGACAGACTGTGTCTCTCGACTGCAAGACTGAACGCTCAGTATCTTTTGCCAACAAAACTTCAGCAGCTTTCACCCGAAATGTGGGCCGATATTAAGCAGGAGTATTCTCCGTTCATAGATTGCCAGGCAATAGATGCTGAACTTGACGTCTGGAAGAGATTTGCAGCCGATTCGCCCATTCAAGGTCTGGCAAAGGCAGTTGATCAACTATATCCAAACATACATGTTGTGCTGAAGATCCTTCTGACTATGTCAGTGTCCACGGCCTCTGCTGAAAGGTCATTTAGTAGCCTTCGCCGCCTTAAAACGTATCTAAGAAATACGATGACCGAGGAACGGCTGACTGGACTAGCTCTGATGCATATTCATCGCAATCACGAGATCGATATCGACCGGGTTTTACGTGATTTCGACGCGTCTGGGCATCGACGAATCGCACATGTGTTTGATAAATGAGGAAACGACGAAATGAAACGCATTCAGCGAAAGCAAAGAAACATATATATCGGTCTGAATAAAAAAGTTAAATAAAAATACGAAAATGATAAAAAAATAAAAACACTAAAAACAAACAAAAAAAACGTCGCAGGGAAATCTATGACATCAAATTATATAATCATCACCGTCTGATGAGACCTATTGGAGAGGTCGAAACGTTTTATTCCTACAATTGTACTGATTAATTTCCTTTTTTTATAACATGATATCTCACTATATGCGTGTCTTAAAATGCACCATAATGCGTCTTTTCGTGTACTTTTTTTCATTTTTTTCGCACCATGGGAGGTGGATAACCCCTCCCATACTCCCCCCATCGGCACTTTGTGCCGAGATCTGCGTAACACTTTCAAAATCCTGGTTACGCCCCTGTCTCAAAGGCCTTTAACAAAGTCGACCATCACAAGTTAATCCTCGAACTAAATAATATGGGTGCTTATCAACAGGTATCCACCTAGATTAGGTCATTACTTAGCAACCGCAACCAAAGGGTTGCGGTTGAATGTCATACCTCCGACCATTTGCCTGTGTCATCCGATGTTCAGTCATTGGACCCTGCCTGTTTCTGGCATACATTAATGACTTGCCTGAAACAATCAAAAGTAACACCAGGTTATTTGCCGATGACTCTATTTTATACCTGACAGTTAAAGGACAGTCAGATGCGACCATATCACAAAATGACCTTCAAAAACTAGAACTTTGGGAACGAGACTGGGCTATGGAGTTCAACCCAGACAAGTGTGAGGTGCTTAGGGTTACCCAAAAAAAGAACACTGCGATCTTCCCATACACCCTTCATATAGAAACACTAAAACAGCAGAAACTGCTAAATACCTTGGAGTAACCATTTCAAAAGACCTAAACTGGACTCATCATGTAAATAACATCACCTCTAAGGCAAAGATTTAAGATAAATCCAAAGAAACACCAAAATCCCAAACAGGCAAGTCAAAACTTCGGCATATGTAATTCATGTAAGGTCGCAACTAGAATACTGCTCAATAATATGGCACCCTTGGCAGAAACATCTAACCTATAAAGTTGAAAGTGTGAAAGAGCTGCGGCTGGATATGTTTGCAAAATTTTGATTTCCAAAGTAGTGTCACACAAATGTTACATAATATTGGCTGGCCCTCCCTAGAAAGCCGCAGACTCCATTCCTCTCCTATACTTCTCTACAAAATCCAGAACAACCTTGTTCATGTTGATCATAACCATCTAATCCCAACTAGAAATTTGAACTTCATGATTCCACAGTCCTGTACCCAGTATCACCTTAGCTCCTTTTTCCCAGAACTGTAAGGCATTGGAATAGTCTCCCATACCAGGTCAAATCCAATTCAAGCCTAAATATCTTCAAAGAAAGGCTGGAGACAGCTCCTTTCTAGCTCCCTAGATGTTTTTTAAATCTTAACCTTGCAGTCTTTAATCTGTAAACTTTATCTTTTATCTGAGCACTTAATACTTTTTAACACAGTTTTCCTGAAAAGCGCCTCCCATTTATAATCAGTATTGATTGATCTGGAGTATCATGTAGATGTAGAAGAATAAATAAAAGAGGTGAGAGGGGCTCGCCTTGTTTTAAACCCAGCGCTACATTAAGGAATTCAGATTAACTCATTTGATGAGACAATGTTACAAATGACTGCACATAGTTATAAATCTATTTGATCATTGTAATTATTTTACAGCTAAGACCGTTTCTATTAGTTTTAACCATAACGCATCGCGTATTACAGAGTCAAGGGCACGTTCATAGTGAATAAATGCACACCAAAGTTTTTTTTTATTATTATTAGGTAGTATTTTCTGGATATAACAGTGTAAAATAAATATTGCGTCAGAGGTTGATCTTTGGCCACCAACTCCAAATTGTGTACTGTTGAAAATATGTTTCGATTCACACCATGTATCGATTCTGTTTGATTCAAGTAAAAGTGAGAAAATCTTGACTATATCATCAGTGATAGTAATACCTCTATAATTTGTAGGGGACGACCTATCTTCTTTTTTGAAAATAGGAATGACAACACCTTTTGATCAGGAACTAGGATAATTACCTGTATCGAAAATGTAGTTAAATATTTGACACATGAAAGGTGAAATAAAGTCTCTCGAATCAATGAAGAAATCTGCTATTACCTTTCAAATCGCAGCTTTTATTGCGCTTCAGTTGTTTCAAAGTTTTACTAATTTCTTCTATAGATATCGATATCGGGTAGTCAAGTTGATCGATGTATAATATATTTTATTGGTCATTATTAAAATCATTTGGGTTGAAGTCAATATTAGGATTGTTTAAAATACGCTCAAAGTGCTCAACGAAATCGTCTGCACCAACATTTAAAACAATAAGTTTACTATTTTTAAATTTTCTAGTGGGAACGTTTACTCACTGTAGTGAGTTTATCTTTCTCTTTACAAAGGTATAAAGCTTTTGCTTTTCGTTTTACTTTTGAGGAATGAGTGCGTGATTTTAGAAACAAGTTTTTTTTATTTATTTCTGACAGATTTTATTTGTCTCTTAGAATCAAGAAAATCACTTTTAGCTGAGTGACAATTTTCGTTAAACCATTCAGATTTTTTAAAAATAATTAAATTAAATATAATTTCACATTGGTCAAAAGGATGTTGTCTGGGTGTGATGACATTGTCCAAGAGTACTTCACGTTGCTGACATCTCATCTTCTTGTCAAAGTTTGTGAGCCATTCCGTTTACAGTTCCGATGTTATCCATGCTTTCTTACTCCATCTCCACAACACAGGTAAGTTCCTTACATCAACATGTTTGAAATACCTTGGGCTTCTACATTTTCCAATAACAAGAGGTTTCTCAAAGCCCCCACACATGTTAACACATAGTATTACTGTTAAAAGGTCCTTAAGACTTCTTCCCTCCCTTAAAAGCTGCCCCTTTCACACATAAATTCTTATCAGGTATGGCACGATAATACAACCCAGTTTCATCTATATTGAAGATGTCTCTCTTGTCATAGCCAGAAACAATGCTAGGTAGTCTCTGAATCCACTCATGTTGTGTCTCTCTCGAAATCTGTTTTACCCACCCACTGGACCCCTTGAACTCTTCCTCAGAAATTCATAATTGATTGACGAAATCTAGAGCCTTCTCCTAGAGCATGGGCCCGTTGATTCTCATTCTCGATCCTTGGACCTTCTGAAACCATTCCCACATGAGGACGTCGAGTTCTTCTACTGGAGATCTCTTGTATATTCTTTTACTATCATTTCCCACATTGGCTCCATAGTTGTCAAGGATCTCAGCCTTTCTCTTCAATATGTTCTGAACCTGAAATGACCAAATAGATACATTAAGGAGTTTGTTCTCTTAGTTCAGCTTCACGGAATTTAGTCTAACATGACAGTAGAAGTAGAGACATTGATGGCATAGAATGATTATGTATCAAATGTCTGTGGTAGGGGAAAGCAATCTACGTGTAAATATTTATTCCATCTTAGCGAAAATAAATAAATCAAGCAGTTCATTTACCCGAGTCCTCCCAACTTTAAATTGTTCAGCAAGCTGTCAGGAGCTTTTACAAGAGTTTTGGTTAATGAGATCAACTTTCTTCTCTTTTAAGGATAATTATTGCGGTTACGTTTCTCCATTTGAGTTCAGACAGATGTATAGTGTATCGATACGTTCACGATAAATGCCGGAGCATCAAAAAGTAAAGTTTTCAGGAGAAGGAAAAAACTGTTTTTCTTTATAAACAAAAACGTCATAAAAATTAATCACGCTCACATTAAATGTGTTTTAAGATATTTATATTGTGTAATATCGGTGAATTACCACAAACATTCATTTAAGTAAAAATGCAGCTTCGGCTTTTTTAAATTAGGAAAATAGTTCTTCGGCTATCAATGATGCAGTTTCGGCATATGGTACTTGCAGCTTTGGGTTAATAAAAATGAGTAATGTGCATGGGTTTGGTATGTTTATAGTAAGTAGGGTGTTCTCATATATAATGCATATACAGACAAAATCAAACATTTGTGATGGATAATAGTGCCATCCCTCCCACTGCTGCTGTATGTGTATGTCCCTTGGTAAGGCACTTATAAATTATAACCATTACTTCACTCTATCAATTATGAAAAATGTCGGGATAAAAAGTGTCGACATTTAAGGATTTAAGAATATTATTAGTTGCATATTAGCTGTTATCACTAATGTGATTAGTTTATCATTTTTTTCCAATTAGTAGAAAAAGGCTTAATAAGGCAACAGCCACATCCTCTGCAAGAAGTCTGTTCAAACAAACCAGAATAAAGAAACCTTAATGTTTATGCATGCATTATTTTTGATACATAATTCGGAGAGTTTGAAAACTATTAAAGACTGAACATTCATTGACATTAGTTAGATGGTCAAATTGTAACGACTGTTTCATACGAAATAGTTTTCTTAATCATAATATAACGACAATAATGCAGTAATGAATGTTTAAAGTGTTTCATCAAGTTGATAAAAGAAACAAAACAAATTAATGCGCACAAAACATACCCATGAAAATTATCAGTACATATATTGAAATACATATATCCGAGTAATTCACCAAACACATGTATGCTTCTGCGGCAGTAAACAATAAAATACAGTTTCCATAGCAGTCATCAAACATATTCATAGGTTTTTACTTTGGTGTGTACAAAAGTATGTAGGTAAACCACCAAACACATACATGATGTTTTACAGTAATGTCCTCAAATTGTATCAATGAAATCATTAAACATACACAATGATTTTTTACCGCTGGTGTTCACTAGTAAATCTCAAACAGATGTCTTGATATTTCACGATACAAAGTTATCAGTGCCAACTGAAATTGAACCTTTAATTGTAAACAAAATAATTATATCCATTTGAATCAAGAAACACATAATTATATGGACCTTAAAATTTGTCATGACGAAATATATCCATAAAAGTCATTGAAAATTTATGTAGAATTACACATCAGTGTAAATCAAACTTAATCATATAAATCATTTGAACAACTTACAAAAGCACATTTTTTCGAATCTACAATGTTCAATTTTTGAGCTGTCAATTTTCGACCTTTTGACTTATGAAAGAAGAGGCGACAGTACAAAAATGGTTGTCATTTATTGCTGTCTTATTTCCGGCATATTTATAGAACAACTGTGGCGTTTTAGTTGTGATATGCACCGAAAAATATCAACAAAATTTCCCTGTGTGTACCACCTAATATTTACCAGCAAAACAATTCGTAGGCATCTATATCAGCTAATCTGTCTCATGTCCGTCATACTGAAAATAATTGCATATGTTTACTTGTTGATTCACAATTGCATGTGTACTAATATCGGTAATGAGACACTGCTCTACATGGTATATTCAACTTTCAGTATGTGGTAACTGATCATCATATGCCTGGTAATCCTTTGGAATGACTTCTTTCATCTGTTGCAGGTATTGATACTCCGACTTTTTCAGTGCCAATGCCTTTTTGTATGCAAATGGAAAAGGTTCTGTGAACTTATGTGTGGAATCTTTAGGTTTTCTTATTTCACTGAATTCAGTGTCGGGGTAGTTAAGCTTATACCTGCTATCTCCCTTAGCAGTATATTTTAGAACACGTATATCGGTCACAAGTGGTGCTCCAACTCCATGTCCAGGTCTAATGCTCGTGCAATGATGCAGTTTCGAGTAATAATTGAAGAAATTATTGTCCACATATTTTACCATATACTGATTTTCTTCATCGTCTCTGGATTCTTACATCAATTCAACATATCCCTGAGGAACTTTTTTTTATTTTTCTACGTACTGTTGTATGCACACTATTGCACTCCATATAGGCGTGTCCTATTTTTCGAGAATTTTCCGTTCAATTCTACCTGATGTGTAACACCAAACCGCAGTAATGCACACGGCCATGTAACGTTCCTATTTTGGTAAGCATAGACATCGCTGTATAGTACAACTTGCAAAGGTACTGGCACTATTACTACTCCATAGTAGTTTCATTCCAAAAGTAGCACATAACTGCTTTAGTTGAAAGATCAAAAAAATTATAAAATGCTTAAGCTGCATTTTTATTCCAAAAGAGTGATGTTAACCAATTTAATATTTACAAATAATGACAAAGGTTTGGAAATGAATGAAAATATAGCAAGGCTTACATTGCAGAAGCATGAAACCAAATTTTAGCTTATCTTATCGTGTTCTTGGTACAGAAATTTCTACCTTGAAATTTAAGCATTGATTATATTACCAAAAACTCACTTCAGTACATGATAAAATGTGATGTTTACATAGTGCTCTAACATGATAATAATGTATGAAAACAATAATCTTATTTACCTATATTTTTAGCCAAAACCTGACAAACAAAAACACTTAATTTATGTTCGGCATTTCTATTGTTCATACTATATTTGTTGAAAATACCGATGCTGCACTTTGTGTAACTCTGGCATTTTAGGATAACTGGGAAATTAACCAACGGAATTGCAGCATTTTATCACATGTTTATTTTGCTAGTTCTGGTTTGATATTCGATTAGGCGTATCAGGCAGAAAGAATCGGGAATAAATGTAGGTTCGGAAAATGCGAAAAAACAAAAATCGAAAAAAGTGTAGGTCCGGCATTTTATACTGAACGTATCGGTATGTTTGTAATGACAGCAAGGTACAGACCGAGACAACACGTTGATAAGATGAAAAGTTCAAGAAAACAATCCTACATCAATCAAAAGAAAACATATCCAATCAAAACTAATTGATTTAATTGTTACATACTGTCCAAAATCGTGAAACAAACAAACAAATGTGTGCCTCAAACTTTCTTCCAGCTCCCAGACATGCAAACTAGAATTTTGATTACAATAAACAGGCGAAGTTTCTGGAGGAATATAGCACAGAAAAAAAATAAACATCCTTATCATAACCACAGGGGGCTAGCACGTTGAAGGGATGGTGTATAATGGTGTATTGGCTTAAAAATGGCGTTTTGATTTGGACCAAATGTTCTGTGGTTATGTGAAGTATAATGTGAGCGATTCCTTATAAAGTTACATAGTTTTAAACAAGCTTGGTGCAGAAACTGTCATTCCGGAAGTTGTAACCCTTGTATATGTATATAAATGATATACGTGTTTTGGTCAGTGTGGTCAAACGCCATTATACTCCATCCCTTAAATGTGCTAGCCCCCTGCGATCGTAACGCATAAAGTCTTTCTTCAGCTTAAGCGACAAAATACCATTACTGTTGTGACTAATTCAATATTTTTCATTAAAGTAGGCAATACGACTACCACTATAACGTTTGGCCGATCGATTTAGGACGTGGACACGAAAAGTGGGCATAGCCCGGAATTGACTCATGAGAAATTTTGGAACTCCAAGTCTCAGAAAAACAACAGAAAGCCAAAGTCAATTACAGAATTAAGAATTCTTGAACATTCCATAGCAAGGAGGATAGCTGATCTGTGCAGTAATCCTGTTGAGGGGCTGAACTTGAAACATTTAGTAAGTGAACAATATCACAAGTAAACGTGAATAATCATTTTTGATAAAAAATTGTTTTTCATGCCCCATATTAAAAATCTAAAACAAAGATGTCTTAAAGCTCTAAATCTACTGAAAGTCCTTTCTAATACTGAGTGGGGGTCAGATACCTCAACGTTACTACAACTGTACAGAAGCTTTATCCGTTCCAAATTAGATTACGGATCAATTGATTACGGCTCTGCCCGCAAGTCATACTTAATGATTCTTAACACTATACACCACCAAGGCTTGCGTTTGGCTCTTGGTGCTTTCCGCACATCACCAATAGAAATTTTATATACGGAGGCCGGTGAACCGCCACAAAATCTACGTCGAAAGAAGCTATCTCTTCAGTATGCAAAGTCTATTTCATCTAACGACAAAAAACCCTACCAGAGACGTCATATTCAACCCTAATAGCAAAGAGCAATTTCAAAACAAAGAAAACGAAATAAAACCAATTGGTTTACGATTTGAAGGCGACTTAGAAGCTCTCAAACTTGACCTACATAGCGTTGCACAAAACCTTACACAAAATACAGCTCCATGGACACATTCACGTCCAGAGGTAAATACTGTTCTATCCAAAACAAAAAAATCTCCTAACTCATCTGAACTATATAAAGACGAATTTTCCAAAATTATAGAAACACATCATGATTTTATTCATATCTATACTGACTTTATTGTAGCCAGTGTAAACTTGAGTCCTTAGTGGTACGAAATGGGATATCATAATAATATTATGAAGTTTTGATGGAGATTCAAATCCGTGATCCACTTTCGTTGAGATTTTAGTTGTACTGAAGTACTGCCGGATAGTCGTATCGTCTCTATCAGAATGCCAGTCTTCTACGAGCGCACTTCCCAGGATGCCTCACTGTCCCGCTCTCTTCCGGTTGCTTCGCCCCCCCCCCCTGGTATTCGGCCCAATCACCACACACCTCCCTATTCTATTCAAAGGACTGAGCCCTATGAACAGATGTCCCGCCGGTTCTAGACTTATAGATGAAGGGAAGAATCCCTGAAAAGCACACATAGGGTCACGTGCATGATGCACCGACCTCTTCAGTAGGAACCGTCCTAACTTCGTTGGGCATAGTAATGCCATCAATGCCCCCCATAGGTTCTATGACTGTTGAGCTTCCCAAAGCGGTTGCTTCTCGACATACAACCGCTCCGCATTACGGTACGTAATCTGGAGGAGCTCCTTCCACGGCACACCCAACACTTCACCAGCACTTGCCGCCGCCATCCCTTAAAGAGCCGGGGTTGACCTTTGATATCCTCGCGGGGCAAAGTACGGGGAATCAGTCTCCAGGAGGAGCCTGTCCGAGCGGATCTTCTTTCCGGCTGCCACTTGACTGGGGTTGTTTTTGCCATCAAACTTACTTACAATCGATGTAATGCCGAAGTAGGAATTTGGAAAACTCTCCAACCACAAGTCCAGGAGAACTGTGGTAGCCGTGAAACAGTGTACATGGATGAGCTGTTCACGGCTAACGTTGGGATGCGCCATCAGCATATACATCAATGTAAGTAAGGCCTCATCCGCAAAGGGCTGTGTGCTACGGGCATGCAGTACTAAGATGTGGTGAGACTTCAACAAACACAAGACTCTTTGAAGCTTCAGCATTTGCTTCACCCACATCTCCTGAGGTTGTCCTATCCAGTCCTACTTCGCCCAACCCAACCACCTCCGGTTCTTCCAGAAGGTTCTTGAGTTTCTGGAAACCTTCTTCCGTTAGAGGTCGTTTTGGATGAAGGCCCATCACTGGTATCACTCCCTGCTCCACCAGGATTTCAAACCCTCTGGACTCGGATTGGATTTCGGGTCACAGAACACCCCGATGACTCGGCTTATCGTTACCTCATACGCCTCCTGGGGATCCACTGCTGCCAAAATAGATCCGTACTGAGGGTCACTGGTACTCAACCCCAAGTCCCTCATCGTCCGATCTAGGTGGCAGTGGCTGTCTATACCGCACGGGAATGTTGGTAGACACTGGATTTCGTCCGGTTCCAACGGGTCTCCATTTGATGATTCACCAGAAGAGACACCAACAGCATCAACACCCTCCAATGTAGCAAGGCGGTTGTAGCATTCCCCTTACTCAATACTGTCCACTCCCTTGGTTGATCTATCTGGAGTGCCTGACAGAGTTCCTCCATTGCTGTAATCAGCTCTGGTTCCAACTCTGTCTCTGTTTGCACACATCCCGTGCACTCCAAATATTTCATGAGGTCACCTAGGGATGCTCTCAAGCCCAACAGCCATCTACAGGCAAGCTTAAGGTCTCCAATTCTCCTACAGGTGATATCTTCTCCCCTCAACATTACCTGGAAGATGGGAGGTAAATGCCTGTTGAAAGCATGGGACCTGCTAAGCTCGGCACCACACCCCCGAATCGGACAACTAGGTCTCCTTGTTTCCCTAGTGGTTACCATAAGCTCCCCTCCTGACCCGCTTGTGAATGCCCTCACTCTGGCTTTCCCTCGATCGGCTCCTGGAGGTAGCCTGGTAGGTCCTTGGGCGATTCTGCACCCTCACCGAGCGGTCCCTGGAAGTACTACTAGGACGAACTTCCTTCTTTTCAGGGGTAGGTGAGCGTCTTCTTGACCACACCGGACTGATGGGTTTGACAGGCCTCGAGGGTGACTCTAGTAGCTTATCCTCCTAATCAGACGGAATGGTTTCTACCTCCATTTCATCTGACTTTGCCCTAGGAGGGCTGGACAAACTTCCCAAGTCAACAACCACCCTTTCCGGGGATGGATCAGTTGTCAGACGAATGTCTTTACACATTCCTTGTGGCATCTCTTCACTGATTGTCTTGACCCTAGCAGGAGCTAGAGGGCCAACATTTTCTAATATCCATTCCCTTTTGTGGAACTGAAGAGTGTCCAATTCATGCGAAAGAGAGGATAACCATAACCTCCTATTGGCTTGTTTGGCAACCCCCACTTGCCTCAACAGGGCATCAATACCCCGTTGTTTGTCCTTACAAGCGGTCGCCTTCTTTGCCAATTCTTTTGGAGCCAGCAACTTCCCCTTTGATGACAGGGTGTTTGCTCTTTCCCACCCATCAGTTATACTACTACCTGCCATAACTGAAATATATAAATGAAAACCAAGTTTTAGTTTGCGGCTTGCCTTTTCCTTTAGCAATCAACACATTTGTAAATGTTAATATCTACAGCCTCTGATTGTGTTATATTAACACAAGCCCCATGATACCATTCCCCTCAGTAATTACATTGGATCATAAACCTTCCTTGCCATGGTTGTCTGCATAAGCAATATACCCGGTCATCTCCCTGATTTGTGGTCATCTTTTCATCAGGTTGTTTGAGCCAATGTTTTATCCACTGAGGGGTTTCCCTATTCGTGCATTTCTTAATACGGTCTTGGTTTACTACCAATACCGCATTTCTTAATTTCACCCTGAAAAGTACATCCGATAGTTTGGAAACTATGACGGCTGGGCCCTTCCAGGGTGGGCAGAGCTTTTTACATTTACCATTTAATGCTGCAGTATCTAATAAATAAACTACATCACCCTCTTCATAATTTCTCTCAAGGGTGCGAAGATCATAATTTCTTTTCATTCGCCTTGAGGTGGTTTTCATAGTGGACCTAGCTACCTCATGGGCTTTTTGCATATTGGCTGTAAGTTCCTGAATATACGATGATGGTTCCAGAGGTGAGCCCCTTATAATGTGGAAACATTATATTAGCTGGCGTATTCACCTCCCGACCCAACATCAGCATATTGGCTGTAAATCCAGTCATCCGGTTAACTAATGACCGGAGAGCCCCAGCAATCTGTTGGAGGTGTAGATCCCATTGGTTCTGAGATTTTCCAATGAAGCACCTAAAAGCATTTATAAGAATGCTATTATACCTCTCAACCTGCCCATTGGCTGAAGGCCTATATGGCGTAGTGCGTGTTTTATGAATCTGCAATACCTTGCATAATTTACACAACAGCTTCGATTAAAAATTACGACCTTGATCGGAGAATATTTGGAAGGGAGTTCCAAATCTTGCGAAGAAGTGGTCCACTGCAGCGCGTGCTGTAGCTTCTGCCGATTGTGTGGGTAGCAGTATACACTCCACCCACTTGGTAAATTGATCCACTATCATGAGTACATATTCATTTCCCCTAGCCGTTTTAGGTAACGGTCCCAAGAAATCAACATGAACCCTTTCCATAGGTGGCCCTGCCTGATATTCTATCATCGGGCTCCTTCCATGCTTAGTGGACTTCTTGTTCTGGTTACATATTTCATACCCGTTCACATAATCAGCAACATCTTTACTCATACCAAACCAGGCAAACTTTTCCTTCATTCTTTCCTTTGTTCTCTGCACCCCCTGATGGCCATAGGAAGGGAGATCATGGTTTAAAGTTAATGCCTGTTCCCTCAGATTTCTGGGTATGACCAATAGAGTATCCCCAGACTCCTGATCTTCCTGATATAGCACCCCATCAATTAAAACCAGCTGTTTTCGATTCAACCAGTAATATTTTGATGCGGGGCTTTCTCCGAACAACATAGAAGGATCCGGTTTATTTCCTTTAACCAGGTACTCTAGTACTATGTCGAAATCTTTATCTTGGTTCTGCAATTGTTTAAGTTGTTCAATCGAAAAACCCCAACTAGAGCTCGTTTTAGTATCCTTTTGCTGAGGGTTTATGGACGGACTTGCCTTAGAACTAAGCTTATCTTCCATGACCCTGTTACCCTCATTGCCGGATTGTGCGACTTGTTTTATTGGCACTTTGCCCTCGGTGGTCCCTCTTGTGACCACGTTAACACTCACCATTAAAGGTGATAGGTAGATCCCAGTGTATACCCCTGATTACCTCATCTAATATGGACACATCTGCCCTGTCCACCTGATCCTCAGGTTTCCAGTTACCCAAGCTTTGGACACAATCAATTAGTGCAGGTTTGCCATTTGTTGTAACCAAGCTCTCTTCCCACAGAGGGCTTCGGGTTTCTTGGATGGTCCCCAGTGGTCCCAAGTCTCCCAGAACCGCCTCCCTATCCGTGGCCAATGGATTAGACGTTTCCATTCTGGAGACCAACATCACTGCATCATCCACTGTCTCCAGGAAGGTACCCCAGTTTTCCTGGGCCTTCCGACAGAATTGGCACCCACCACAAGGAAGCTTATCGGGCTGTATCTCGGAATGAGACCTTGTGCATTGTCCATCGTTGGGTACTCTGGACAATGCGTCTGCGTTACCATGTTCCCTACCCGCCCTATATTGTACTATCATATTATACTGAGACAGCTCCTCTAGCCATCTCGCCAACTGACCTTGTGGCTGCCGAAACCGCATCAACCATCTTAAACTTGAATGGTCGGTCCGTACAACAAATGGTTTCCCCAGGAGGTAATGCCTGTACTGCCTAGTAAAGCGCACTACTGCCAATAACTCTTTACGAGTCACACAATATCTCTTTTGCTCTTTCGTCAGGGCATAGCTTCCATAAGCTATGACCCTTTCCTTACCCTCCTGCATTTGTGATAATACCGCCCCTATAGCATTATCCGAGGCATCCGTGTTTAACACGAAGTCGCCATGCAAGTTTGGTAATGCAAGTACAGGAGGTTGTGACAATGCTTCCTTCAGTAACTTGAAAGCATTATCTTGTTTTTCAGTCCAGACAAAATTGTTTTTGCCAGTCACTGCATACAATGGAGAAGCTTTCCTCGAGAAGTCCTTTACGAACCCTCTATGATAGTTTACCAACCCCATAAATCTTCCTACATGTTTGGCACAAGTAGGAACTGGCCAATCCCGTACAACTTTGATATCATCCTCCGTAACTGCCAGTTTGTTGTGACCTACCTTCCTACCCAGGAATTCTACTTCTTGTTTAAACAAGGAGCATTTCCTGGGTTTCAGTCCATACTGGCTAAATCTTTGCAAAGCTTCCCTCAGGTTTTTCAGATGATCTGAGAAACACGAGCCAAGCACGATGATATCGTCTAAGAAGGCTAACACGGTTTTCCATGTCAGTCCTCTTAATATTAGGTTCATGGCCCTGGCATAAGTAGCGGGAGCTCCTGTCAGCCCGAACCCCATCCTGACATGCTCGTACAGCCCATATTTGGTAATAAAGTCCGTTTTCTTTCTATCCTGTTCTCTAATCTTTAGCTGCCAGTAAGCTGAGTTGGCATCTAATTTAGAAAACATTACACTGCTGGATACTACGTCCAGGCAGTCGTCTATGAGCGGGAGTGGGTATAGATCTTTTACGGTCACTTCGTTCAACGCTCTATAATCTATACGCCATCTCACACTTCCATCTCTTTTGCATTACCTGTCTCAATCTTATGCTCTATTGCCGTGAAGCTACCAAGGTCAAAATCATCCTTAGCAAATGCATCCTGAAATTCAATCAATAGCTGAGCTAATTGAATTGTTTCATCTCCGGTAAGGTTCTCAATAGCGTCCTCATATAACTCTCTTAAATGTTTTGGAATATCTAGACCAACATGATTCACGTCAGGGTTTCCTGAAGCGGACTCTCTGACTTCCTGAATCATTGTTGTATGCTCTTGACATTCCAACACTCTATCTACCGGATAGGCCCTATACCGGTCGCTTGGGTTTAGTATACACACAATAGGCTTGCTTCCACCCGGTCTAACTACCCTAGGCATCACTAAATTAGTATTACCTACTGGTTTCACAACATAGTCTGGTAGGTTATCACTGATTTTGCACTCTACCTTGGCCACAGACTGGTGGGTATGACACGTTTTTTGGTTACGGTCACCCTGGCTACAAGAGGACTCACCTCAGGTTTTCCCAGGTCCAGAGTGATCTCCATTCCATCAAACAGTAAAATTCCCCTACCAATATCGAGGTCAAACCCTAATAACATGTCCTGTTCAATAGGAGCCACATATACATTTTCTTCATACCAGCGATTACCTATTTTTAATCTAACTGGTCCTACAATAAAACTTGCATAGACATTTCCCTCCCTGCAGCCATTAATTGGACATTTCTGACAATAGGGTGTTTGTGAGGCAGTGACTGATAAATCTTATCAGAGATTAAGGTTACCTCAGCGGCCGTGTCTAGTATAGCCCTTATATGCCTATCCCCCACCTTTACCCCTAATGAGAATTGGGATATTGATGTAATCTGACAAACCACTATTGGGTTCTCTGATAGTATCCGAGAACTTTTCATTTCCGGCAGTTTACTTCCCTCTCTTATGCTTGGGTTTATTACTGGCGGGAACTTAGCGGCCATTTTAGATTTCCTCATTTTTGGTTGGGGCGGGGATAGGCCTCGGTCTCCGCCCCCTCGTCGTTTAACCCTTGGTTTTCCAACGGGCATTGTCTCCTAATATGACCTACTTGGCCACAGCCATAACATTTAAAAGGACGCCTAGGACCAGTTTTTTATCAGACATTATGACCTTCATTAACCCCCCAGCTGGGTGGGGGTTAGAAATCCCCAGCTGTCGCACTACAGAGGGGTAAGACCCCTCCCCCACTGTGCCTGCCCGTTTGCCGTGGGCTGCAACCCGTGTGGCCTGATGACAGGATCCTGGTGGTTGAGTTGGGGCAGAGTATGGCTGTAAAAGCTCTGTCCCTGCAACACACCACTTTGGCCTTAATTTGGGCTAATCGGGAGGTCCGGAAGGCCCGTCCTGATCAATCGGCTGGTCATGCCGTGCCCTAGATCATTTTTTCATTTCCTCTTCTCTAGCTCATAAATACAGGAATATGTCCTGTCAGACTATTACCATGTCTTGTCTTTATCATGTAGACTTAGAAATCGTAAAAATGACCTAGAAGGCGGTGGCTCATGGGCTAATCTGGTGAAATGTTTGGCCTTTGATTGACACTTGTAATCTCCCAAAGATAGTTTTTTTAGCTTGGAAACATTCCTCAGGAATACATTTGTCCAATCTAACCCTTTCACTCAGAGTATATCACTGATGCATCCCTGTCATGGCCTGTGTCGGCATTCCCCAGGTCATGTCCCCTTGTTGGACTCCATGGTGGGTGGGGAGTATCGGTGATGAAAAAACACAAAACAATCATGGCATCCCAAAAGAAAGCCAAGCGACCACTCTCGGATTCAGACTCCGAATCAAACATCCAAATATCTCCAACACTTACATCTCAGAACTTTTCACGATTCATTGTCATTTCGGCAATGGATCCAGATAAGTCAATCACAAATCTTTCCCCATTCGTCATAGAAAAAGAAGTTAAGTCAATTCTTTGTACTCCAACATCAGTTAAAAAATTAAAAACAACACGTTGCTAGTGGTGTGTTCCACTATGCAGCAGTCAAAGAACCTCCTTTCTAGAATGAACTTCTTCGGAGCAAGGGTTGCAGTGTTTCCTCATGAAACGCTCAACTCATGTAAGGGTGTGATCCGTTGCAGGGATCTCGCATGTTGCGAATCCCTCGACGATATCAAGTCCAATATAAAGACACAGGCTGTTTCTGATGTCAAACAAATCGGTATTACAAAAAATGAAAAAAATAGATACAAATACAAATATTCTTACTTTTTCTACAGCAGTTCTCCCTACACAATCAAAATAGGTTATCAGTCTGTGAAGGTCGATGTGTATGTGCCCAACCCGCTGCGTTGTTTTAGATACCAGCGGTACGGACATCATGAGACCAAGTGTAAAAACCAACCAATATGTTCAAAATGTTCTTTTGAGGGACCAGACCATGATCCCAAATCCTGTACCAATGTAACACTCTGTTTTAATTGCAAATCTTCTCATCCCTCCTACTCCAAAGACTGTTCAGTCTGGAGGGATGAAAACAGACATGGGGCGATTACTCAAAAATATTAATCAATTAGATTACTGATTATTGAGTTTTTTTCAGTAATCGATTACAACATAATTACTGCATAATTTATCATTAATCGATTATCATGATTATTTTCATTGTTGTTAATCATGATTAATGATTATTTTGTTTTTAAAATAATGGGGTTAACTATAAAATTGTGAAATTCAGTAGAATTTATTATTTTATCTTTACAAGGAACTGCACATAGGAAGTAACTAAGATAGTAGTATACTATCTGTATAGTATATAGGCTGTATAGTAATAATGAACTTGTGTATATTCTAATATTACATTGTACAAGTCACAGCTCAATATGCATCGGATGATCCACATTATTATGTACATTAACTGTCATGTTCACTTTTCTGTTCAAGTTTATTTGTTACATTTGATCATCATGAGCATTTCGAAAGTTTTGTCACTTAGACGACATCTCTCCGGTCTGAAGAACTTCCCCGCAATACTAAATAGTCTCTCTACTGGAGCAGAGGTGGCAGGAATACATAAGTACTTCTTGGCGACGTTTGCAAGGTTTGGATATGGTTTGTTTTTCAGAATTGTAATGGGTCATCATCTTCACCAATACATGCTTCACTCAGATAGTTACTAACTTCCTGTTGTACTGGATCGCCTGACACATGCCTAGCTTTCTTAGATGGTGTCATAAAACTAAACAAACTGTCCGTTTCTGCCTTTTTTGTTGGAGGAGAGCCATCATCGCATGCACTGACAACACTGTTTTCTTGCGTATGCGGTCACTTTACCCTCTAGTTCAACCTTGTCAGTCATGTCATTTACCCATCTCATTTTAAATCTTGGGTCAAGAACAGCAGCAAGACGGTATGCATCATCACATTTGTAGTGGCCTAAACGCTTTTCAAGTGATGACTTCAAGGTGGAAACCATTTTGTTGCTGTATGTAGTGGAAAGTTCATTGAGCTGATGTTCCAAGCCAAGCGTAACGGGAATAGTCAAACTGGCAGACACATCATCTTCGGTTTGAACCTTGGTGGTGTCTTCTTCAAATGGCTTCAGAACGCAGCATAGTTCTTGGAGAAGTTTTCTTTCATAGCTTGTAAGGTGCACAGTTTCAAGTTTATTAAGAGTTTCTTCAGGAATATTTAAAACTGATCTAATCATGATGATCTGAGAGTTCCACCTGGTATCATTTGCACACTGCAACCTCTTTTCTCCCTCGAGGGTATCTGTAGCCAGAAGTGACCGTCTGGTATATTTTACAATTGTTGCAGCTTTGTCAATTATATTCCTCAGGTGTGAGCTGACCTCCTTCAACCCATCTTTAACAACTAATTGCAATGTATGCTCATAGCATCTCCTGTGCTCTGGGAAATCTTCATCCGGGAAGACTACAGATGCATCTTCCGAATCTAAATCAGTATCATCATCAGAATCATCTTCGCTGTCTGAATGTCCAACACCATTGTCAGTAGTGTAACCAGGCAATGTGAAATCAAATGCTTTGGTCATGTTAGAGGCATTATCACTAATAATGCTACAAATCTTTTCTCCAATCTCATAGTATGCAATGGCCTCTTCATACTCTTGGCGAATCCTTTCAGCAGTGTGACGTCCTTTGAAACGTTTGCAGGCAATCATGACTGATTTCAGTGACCAATCTAGAAGAAAATGGCCTGTGATGCCTTCATTTGACGATTCGACCAGAGATCAATAGTTAGACTTATACTTTGCACTGCCTTAAGTTTTGATTTCAAGTCTGCTTGTATAGCACTAGATCTCTCATACAAAAGTTTTGTAGAAAGTTGTTTCCTGCTTGGTAGCTGGTATTTCGGATCAAGAGATTCAAGTAATGTTTTAAATTCATCACTTTCCAATGTAGACAGAGGAAGTAAATTTCCGGCTACGAAATTCAGAAGAGCGCCTGTGATGGCCTTCTGTTGAGGGTCCTTCTGTGAGTACTTTTGCGCTGATGCCGATTTCAAGAAGTTGTTTATTTGTGGCTGTTCAGCTGTTTTCTCTTCTGACAAACTTGCTTCATAAATGCCTCTGTGCTTTTTCTGAAATTAGAATTTAAAACATGTACATGTATGGGTGAGCAAATTAAACAGAGACAGTGAATATACATGAAACCCAAATAAATGTATTTGAAATATTAACTCCAATCATTCTGGTTTTTCAATTCTGAACATCTTAATTTTCAACATTATTTTACATTGTAATTATTTTTGAAATATATACATTAAAATAGATTCTGTTGTAAAATGTAAAAATTCTTGTATGACACTAAAGACAATATCATAATTTGATACTTTTCATAAACTTTATAGAGTCAAAATTACTTTTACATGAACACGCATAATATGTAAGAAAATGATTCATTATAAAGTATTAAAATACATTGTCTTACCTTCATATGCGTTATAAAATTGGATGTTGATTTTACAGATCATGATATGTGCGTTTGGCAATAATTGCATTTTGCCTTCACAATTCCCTCTGATGGTAAATTCTCAGGAAACTCAAAGTGATTTCTGACAGACATCCTTAGTACATGGACTTCAATTTCATACTAAACCATAAAAGGCTGTATTTATCAGACAGGTGGAAATTTTAATAACTTTGAACCTCATTACAATGGACTGAGCAATGCTAACATTTTTTTGTATGAATCAGTATAATATTATAAAGAACTTAAGTAATGTAAACATTTTTATACACTGATTTTCTATACACCAGTATGTTCATTTTCCTCTAAGGCATTCCCTTACCTGATATTCTTTATTAAGATAGTATGACCAGTTACATGTACCTCTTATTAACAGATTATCAAGTCATTTAACTTTTATTCTATAATCTGTTTTGCTGAGTCAAAAGGAAAAGTGAAGCCCTTGAGCAATATAACATCAGACATTTAATTTTTGTAATGACCACAACTGTTAAATCAATGTTGTGCTTTGCCAAATTTCTCACCTTGCTTATAAAATTGCTATAGAAAAGGGAACAATGGGGGCAATGTGTGAAAAAGTGTGTATGTCAGACAGGTAACTGCTTCTTGTAAAAGGTTTAAAAAGTCAACATGTTATATGACAATAAAGGCACAAATAATCATAAAATAATCATATATCAATCATGATTAAAGTTTTATTTTAGCCTTTAATCAATTGATTATGATTAAAATAATCAAAACATATGTGATTAATGATTAACTATGATTACTGAAAAATGTTAATCAATTATCAATCGATTAAATTAATGATTATGATTACCCCATGTCTGGATGAAAAAGACATCCTTTCATACAAGTATCATGCAAACCTATCATTTTATGAAGCCAGAAAAGTGAAACAGAGGCACCGACAGGACCGGGAACAGTTGAGCAAAACCACCAGCTATGCCACTGTTTCTGCCCCTGCCCCAGCCCCAGCTCCTGAAAAATCTTGCCACACCTGTAATCTTTTAATTAAAACCCTTTTAGAAAAATTCCCTGAAATGTCCCATACCCTTAAAAGTCTGGTCCCTTCACTCTCCTCTTTATCATCCTCTTCAAAACAAAACACAAGTACACAGAAGCAGCCTGTGCCTAACACTACAATCTCTGCTCCGTCTCCTGCCAAACCACCCAAAACAAAATCCAATAATAAAAAAACTAGTAAACAAACAACAAAACCCCCTCTACACAAACAAATTCTACCTCTACATTTAAACCTACAACAAATCCCTCCCCATCTAAACCCATCCCTCCTACATTCAAATCATCCTCATCCAAACCAAAAAAAACCTGCACCAAAAGAAAACACAAAAACAAGTCACTACACCCTTGTCCAATAGATTCGAGAGTCTGAGCGATGAGAGTGATGGGATTGAAGTCTCTGATTGTGAGGGAATACCCTCAGAAATGGAGGACTAGTTCATCACTCCATCATTTTATCTTTTATTTATCATGGCGTCAAATATTATTAAACAATGGAATTGTCGAGGCCTGAGGGCCAATTGTGATGAAGTATCACTTTTTATCAACCAACATAAACCTGTTGCTATTTGTCTCCAGGAAACGTTTTTAAAACAGAATGATAATTTGTCATTTAAATCCCATTCTTTATACAGAAAAATTTATACCGAGGGCAATAAAGCTCAAGGTGGAGTCTCCATTATCGCAAATACTAATATTCCTCATAAACAAATACCTTTAAATACAACTATCCAAGCTGTTGCTATAAGAATGTCCTTACACAAAGATATTACTTTGTGTTCTATTTATCTACCACCAAACAAACCAATTAATGAAACCAGTCTAAACAATTTGCTGTCACAACTCCCTGCTCCATATATTCTAGCAGGAGATTTTAACGGTCATAATATTACATGGGGCTCTGATGATACAAATCACAGAGGTACCCAAATTGAATCTTTTATACATAATAATGATCTGGCGATTATGAATGATACCGATTCAAAAACCTATCTTCATCCTGCAACAGGTTCCTTTTCTACATTATCTCTATGTAGCCCAACATTACTTATAGAGTTTACATGGAAGGTTGAAGAAGATACTTGTGGAAGTGACCACTTCCCCATCCTTTTATCATCAACTTGTCTATCTAACTATAAACCAACCCAGACGATGGAAGCTGTCCAAAGCCAATTGGGAAAAATTCAAACTCCTTTCCGAGCAAACTATTACTCGTGAAAAGTTAAACAGTAATAGGGATGCATCAGACATTTTTACATCGCTGCTTATTGAGGCGGCTGAAAATTCAATCCCTCAGACCTCGACAAACTCCAAAAGCCATGACAAACCATGGTTTAACGAAGAATGTAAGAATGCTGTAAAAATCGTAAGGACACCTTAAGAAAATTCAATATGAGACCAACTCATGAAAATCATTTCGTGTTTTTAGAGCAAAAGCTCGAAACGGTATCAGAAACAATAAACGAAAAACTTGGAGACAGTATGTCTCCAAACTCAATAGTCAAACCTCAATTAAAAACACATGGGATATGATCAAAAAAAATAATGGAAAGGGTACATCTCCTGTGCATCATTTATCAGTTGATGGCAAAAATGCTAACTCTACTCAGGAAATAGCTGAGGCACTTGCTGATGTATTTGAGAAAAAATCCTCATCTAAAAATTACTCAGAAAAGTTTCAGGCGCACAAATCCAAGGAAGAAAAGAAAAAACTTAATTTCTCTTCAAATAACAAGGAGAAATATAACAAACTATTTTCAATGAAAGAACTGAAATGTGCCCTTAACAAGGCAAACGACACTTCTCCTGGTCCTGACAAAGTCCATTATCAATTTCTTAAACAGTTATTTACTCATACTCTTTCTCCTTTACTTGAAATTTTTAATAATGCATGGGAATCGGGTGAATCCCCTTCTTCCTGGAAAGAAGCATTGGTAATACCAATTCCTAAACCTGGCAAGGATCCTAGTGATCCAAACAATTATCGTCCCATAGCTCTAACCAGTTGTTTATGTAAAACACTCAAATTGAAAGAATGGTGAACAACAGGCTTGTCTGGTTCTTGGAATCTATCAACCTTATTGTTAATGTACAAAGTGGATTCCGACGCCAACGTGGTACAGTTGACCACCTTGTGCGCCTTGAAACTTTTCTGAGGGAGGCGTTTATAAATAAACAACATGCAGTGGCTGTATTCTTTGACCTTGAAAGTGCCTATGACTGACACTACATGGAAATATGGAATACTAAAAGATTTTCATGAGTTTGGTCTCAGAGGCCGCCTCCCACTTTTTATTGCGGCTTTTTTAAATGAACGTTTCTTTCGTGTTCGTATGGGTAACAATGTTTCTGACCCACACAGACAAGAAATGGGTGTACCTGACAGTCACCCTTTTTAGTATCAAAATCAATAACATAGTTAAAGCTATCAACCCTGGAGTAGACTGCTCCCTCTATGTAGATGATTTTATTATATGTTTTAAATCTAGAAACATGAACATTATTGAAAGACAACTCCAACACTGTCTTAATAAACTTCAAACTTGGTCTGATCAAAATGGTTTTAAATTTTCTAAAAACAAAACCAAATGTGTACATTTCTTCCATCTTCGTGGTTTACATCCAGAACCAAATCTTCGTCTGGACAACACACAAATTGAGGTTGTCCCAGAATTTAAATTTCTTGGAGTGATATTTGACTCCAAACTTACATTTCTTCCCCATATTAAAGCACTTAAAAAGAAATGTCAGAAGGCTCTCAGCCTTATGAAAGTTGTCGCTCATTCTGATTGGGGAGCTGACAGAGAAGTTCTTTTACGTCTATATAGATCTCTTGTCCGCTCAAAATTGGACTATGGATCCATTGTTTATGGATCTGCAAGGAAGTCATATTTAAAAAACACTTGATCCTATACATAATCATGGTCTTAGACTAGTCCTTGGAGCTTTTAAAACATCCCCTGACAATAGCCTCTATGTTGAGGCAAATGAACCATCCCTTTATCACAGAAGGCAAAAACTTGCTGCTCAGTACATTTTAAAACTCAAATCAAATCCTTTTATCCCCACACATCAAAGTGGTTTTTAACCCTTTAGTTAAAAATCTGTTTGAACGGAAACCAAATGTAGTTCCACCCCTTGGCATCCGTATGTCCCAGTTCGTTGAGGATCTTCATGTTGATACGGAATCCATTGCAGAGTACAAAGTTCCAGATTCACCACCCTGGAACCTTATGTCGGCGGAGTTTCACTTTGTAACAAAAAATCAGAAACAGACACGAACACCTTCCGAAACAAATATCTTGAACTAAAAGAAAACTACCATACACATCAATCCATTTATACTGATGGCTCTAAAGATGGTAATATTGTTGCAGCTGCTGCAGTATCTAGAAATAAAATTAAAAAATGTCGTCTTCCAGACAAGTCCTCTATTTTTTCAGCTGAGATGAAAGCCATTGGTCTTGCCCTCGATCTCGCTGAGGAATCAAATCATAATCGTTTCATCATATTCTCGGATTCATTGTCCACATTACAAACTTTACATAATACGAATTTGGAAAATCCCATTGTATGTGATACCCTCGAGCGAATCTCCCGCCTCAGTACATAAAAAAAATTGTATTTTGTTGGATCCCAAGTCACATGGGCATTAAGGGTAATGAAAAAGCTGATTCAAGTGCAAAATCTGCCCTGAAATTACCTATTTCAAACACCAAAATTCCATACACTGATTTTAAATCTTCAATTTTTAACCTTATCCGATCTTCCTGGCAGTCCCAATGGGATGCCAACAACAACAACAAACTTCACTTAATCAAGCCAAACCTAGGCGAATGGCACCCCTCTTACAGGTCCATTCGTCGGGAAGAAGTAATATTATCACGATGCAGAATTGGTCATTCTCATTAACCCATTCTTGGCTTCTCGCCAGAGATAATATGCCAGAATGTATTCCATGTAATGTATCGTATTCCATCAAACATATTCTTATTGATTGCATTGATCTTCATCCTATCCGTTCCAAACATTTTAATGTTGACAACTTAAACACCCTTTTTAATACAGTTTCACCTGAAACAATTATTGCATACGTTAAGGAAATCGGGCTTTACAATAAACTGTGATAACTTTTTATATTCTCATTTTAACATTGCAAACTATTTTACACATTTCTTTTGCAACAATCCAATTTTAATTAATTCATATCATTCAATCTCATTTTTGTATTGTCTTGTGTTTACATTATCTTTTTAAATGACTGTTATCCTTTACATTTTTAACGCGCGCTACATGACCGTTAGTTGTCGATGCGCCATTAAACACCATTAAACCAATCATTAACCTATCCTCTAGTTCCTTTAATGCCTATGTGAAATCAAACCCTTCGGAAGGATCCTTCGGGGCAGTTTGAACCGCACATATCCTTTCTGGTGTTTCAGTTTTGCCTTGGTTTCTCGCTTAGATTTACCGTACATAGCCGACTGAACTTGCTGGTACTTTCTGACCATTTGTATGGCCTCTTGGATAGTATGTGGCCTTTGCATACATACATAATGACCAGCCTCACGATTTAATATACCTTGGCAAAATCGGTTTATTATCTGTGAGTTAGTAAACTGCTCAGGTAATTTCCTAAAAGCACGCGTTCCGAGTGTGAGGACTTTATCGGCCCAGCCCTCTAGCGATTCGTCAGGTAACTGCACAGCTTGCTGAAACTTAACTTGTGCAGCTTCTGGCAATTCAAGTTCACCAAAACGCGCCTCTAACTTGCTGAACAGACTGTAGGAAATGGATTCCCTACGTTCACACAGCCTTGCCGGTCAGACACTGGCATTATTGACGATATAGCCTCTAAATATTTTAAGAAAACTACATGTAACAATAATAAAACAGATCAACGAAATAATTATTGGTATGATAACGATTGTAAAAGTTTAAAGCGACAATTTAATACAGCGTTAAATGAATATCGTTCATCAAAATCAGATGAATACCGTATTAATATGGTGAATAATAGACGTCAATACAAACAACTAATAAGATTGCGTAGTTCTAAAAATAACAAATTAAATACCATGCAATTGGAGAAATTAAAAAATAAAAATGCTAGAGAATATTGGAATCTCTTAAAACAGTCTGCTGGTGTAAAGCACCCCAGTATCCCTTCATCCGTCTACGAGCAATATTTTGAGTGTATTAATAACCCTACTGATGCTTTTTTCTCTCCTGATGAAGATGTATTATATTTTAATGAGAGATATGTTAAAGATGAGATTCAAGTAATGTTTAGTGAATTTGATGTACAGATAGATAAAAAAGAAATTTTATATGCCATTAAGCAACTTAAAACAGGGCGCAGTGCAGGACCTGATAAAATGTTGAATGAATTCTTTATACATGGAAAAAATGAATTAATAAATTTTATTCATCCAATTTTAATAAAGTATTTAGTACTAGATATTTTCCGGATGATTGGTGTGAGGGATATATTATTCCGCTTCATAAAAAGGGAAACACAAACGATGTCAATAATTACCGGGGTATAACATTACTTAGTACTTTAGGGAAGCTTTTTACGCGTATTTTAAGCAATAGACTTGATAACTGGGCTGAAAACTATTCGATTTATATCGAAGCACAAGCTGGTTTTAGACAAAATATGGGAACAATCGATATTATTTTTGTTTTGCATTGTATTATATCGCATATGATTAATAAGAATAGAAAACTGTATTGTGGATTCATAGATTTTAGTAAAGCCTTTGATTACGTTGTAAGACCAAACTTATGGCAAAAATTAATTAGGCATTGCGTACGTGGCAAAATGTTGACATTGATAAAAAGTATGTATAGTTCGATTAAGTCTAGAGTAAAATTGAATGATGTAGTAAGTAATGATTTTTCGTGTTCATTAGGAGTTAGACAGGGTGAATGTTTGTCGCCATTACTTTTCTCTTTATTTTTGAATGATATAGAAGAAACTATGAACTTAAAAGAATTTGATGGTATTGAAATGTACATGTTTAAAGTGTTTATGTTATTATATGCAGATGATATTACCTTATTTTCTGAGACTCCAGATGGATTACAGCGTGGTTTTAACATTCTATATAACTATTGTCTTACATGGAAACTTAAGGTCAATGTAAGCGAAACAAAAATTATGGTATTCAGAAAAGGCTGTATATTACCAAATGATTTACATTTTTATTATAACAATGAAGAGGTTGAGATAGTTAAGCAATTTTCGTACCTGGGTGCTGTGTTTACTTCCGGGGGGTCTTTTCATGATGCACATGTTACGTTAGCGGGACAATCTCGAAAAGCTTTGTTTAAGATTAACAGATACTTATTTAAATTTTCTGATATTGGACCTAAACATAAATTAGAATTATTTGATAGATTAGTTTTGCCGATTTTAAATTATGGTTGTGAGTAATGGGGTTTTAACACAGCGCTGCAAATAGAACGCGTTCATTTAAAGTTTTGTAAAACGGTGTTAAAAGTTAAACAGTCTACCCAAAATGACTTTATTTATGGTGAATTAGGACGTACTTCTTTGATTACATATAGATTGTTCAGAATAGTTAAATACTGGTTCAAAATTCTCGAATCATGCGATAATAAGTACATTAAATTAATATATGATGTTATGAAAACAGATATTGATACCAAACCTAATATTAAAAACTGGGTCAGTTTGTTGCGTGATTTATTATATTCATTAGGATTTTACGAAGTTTGGTTAAACCAAGGTGTAGGTAATAAAGATATATTTTTAAGTTTAATAAAACAACGATTGCTAGACAATTTTATACAGGACTGGAGATCTAGATTAGAATCATCTACTAGGGCATCATTTTATAAAGAAAAAGCTGGAAATTTTGAATTCAAATCTTATCTTAATATAATAATAATACCGAAATTTAGAGAATCATTTACTAAAATTAGAGTGTCATCTCATTATTTGGCTGTAGAAACAGGAAGATGGCACAACCCGTTTAGTATCCCTTTAATGGACAGGAAATGTTTGTCATGTTTTTGCCTTGAAGATGAATTTCATTTTGTAATTGAATGTCCTTTATACTTAATATTAAGAAAACAATATATTAAAGACTATTTTTGGAAAAGGCCAAGCATGATTAAATTTATAGAACTGATAACTTCAACAAATGAAACAATAGTTAGAAATTTAGGAATTTATTTAAAAAAATCTTTTACTGTAAAAAGACAAAGTATTGGCATCTAATATCTATGTTATCACTTATAAAAGTACCGTTATATGTATCTTTTCACCATTGCATTGTCCTTGTATTTTGTTCCGGCAAGGGCATAGGTTATCTGGTGAGACGCATATATGTATGTTTATTGTATATAATGACATTGTACTTACTGATTTATTTTAACATGACTTCATAAACTGACGCATACCTGATTTTGTTAATGTTGATTAGTCATTCATAAGTGTATTTTGGTTAATTTCATAGCTTCTCCCAAATCTTTTCATTACTTATAGGATTATTTTAAATGTTTTATATGTGTGTCTTTGTTTATATATGTGTATACACATGTATCTATGTGTGTAAACTTATTTGTATATATGTTGAAAATGTGTTGTATATATATATGTTGTCCTCATGGGCCGATTGGCCTAATGGATTTGAAATAAATTTAAAATTTATCTCATACCATCCTCCAAAACGAAGTTTCCTCCTGGGTGCGAAATCAGACTGAGCATGTTTCACACCTGGGTTACTGGCAAATCTGCTGGGGACATAAGCCTAATGGATGGTTTGGTCCTTGGTTTACAACAACTAGCCGTGCTTTCACTGGCCGGTTTTGATTTTAATACTCGCGTTGCCGCTTGTATTACATTAACCACCTCGGGCCAGTTACCACCCATGGGTCCCTGGAGGCTATCTTCCCCTTCTTCCCCATCAGTGCCTGACGAGTCCGACCGACAGAGCCGTAACAGGGTTTTATTCTTTTTAAAGTCTATCATAGCCATCGTTGCTTTCGACAATTTGCCCCTGGATAGACTCCCAAGGATTTCTGGAGTTACATTCCCCGCATCGTCCCTAACACTGCATATAGTTTTTGCCAGCTTGGTTTTGAACCCGGGAATTCCCCTAAGCTCTTTTTCACTAGCATAATTAATGAAAACTGGAAAGCCCAAGTCTTCTTCCACAGGTATTTCAATATCCCGAGGTTGTTCGACATTGGAATCGCCAAAATTTAGTCTGGTCATTATTATGTCCATAAATACAAGAGAGAGAGATATATCAAAATTACATGACGTGAAATGAAGGATTAAGAGATTACCATTATTATCTTTCTCTATATATTTCAAAGTGAAGTCAAAATTATTATTAACTAAAATCGATGCACCTCTGGACTAAGAAGAAAAAATACTGAAAAGGCAGTCATAACCCCACATACTCCTACTAATAAGTTTATCATTGTCAGTGAAATGAGTGTCATGAAGACATATCAAGTTATAATTATATGATTTTAGAAAACTAAAAAACATTTCGTCTTTTGTGTATGTCATTTAATCCCTGTACATTCATGGAAGCAATCTTTATTTCTCCTGACACATCTTAGACTTAAATTTTACCTCTTATATTTCTATTCTGGACAACAATCAACCATGACAAGTACAACATTTCAAGATTCACATAAACACTGCATTTAGTGTAAAAACGTTCCACCTGAACAGATATCTTCATTGTCTCATTCAAGTAACGCTTTCTGTATATACTGTGACTTACTAAAAAGAGCCTGAAAGAACATAGAAAATAGCAAAAATAGAGGAATTTGATCGTAGTAAAAATGAATATTTGTTTAACAAATGAGAGAATGTAATAAGAAAACAGGTTGATTGATTATTTGATTGATTGATTGATTGATTGATTGATTGATTGATTGATTGATTGATTGATTGGTGTTTTACACTAACTAGGCAATATCGTACCCACAGAAGAATTTGTTAATTAATTGATTATTTATGTTAATTATATTTTACGGTACAGATTAATTGCCTTTAAAACTGAATGATAAGCATAGATGGAGTGTTTGTGATCATGTTTTTGAGTGAACTTGCGTAGAAATACTGGTTCCGGGTTAAAAGAGGGAAATATCTTGATAATTGGATATGAAAAAGGATGGCATGGACTTTGCTATTTGTCTTTTCATCCCATTGAAATTGTCAATCGGATTTGATAAGTAAATTAATAGATGGCTGAAAATCGCTGTTGGGTAACGTGATTGCAACTGGTTGAATATTAAGAGCTTCTTTTGCCAAAGTATCAACTGTTTCATTTCCTCGAATACCTATGTGGCTAGGTATCCAGCAAAATTTTACACATATTGTTTGTAAAATATCATATAAGCGAATGAGTAAATGTTGAATCAAGTCATTATTGGTTTTGCGATTTTCAATTGCTTGAAGAACAGAAAGAGAATCTGAGAAAATTAGAAATTTGTCTGCACTGTGTTGAGAAATGTATGATAATGCCAAGTCGATGGATGGCTTTTGTTTCTGCTGTAAAAATCGATGCCTTCTCTGGGAGGCCCATCCGAGAAATAAAGTTGTGTGCAAAGGCAGCACAACAAACCTTGTTGTCGTCTTTTGAGCCGTCAGTATAGATATGGATAAGATCATGATGTGTTTCTATAACTTTGGAAAATTCGTCTTTATATAGTTCAGATGAGTTTGGAGATTTGTTTTCGTTTTGGATAGATCAGTATTTACCTCTGGACATGATTGTGTCCATGGAGCTATATTTTTGTGTAAGGTTTTGTGCAACGGTATGTGGGTCAAGTTTGAGAGCTTCTAAGTCGCCTTCTAATCGTAAACCAATTGGTTTTATTTCTTTTTCTTTGTTTTGAAATTGCTCTTTACTATTAGGGTTGAATATGATGTCTCTGGTAGGGTTTTTTGTCGTTAGATGAAATATATTTTATAACTTTATATAGAACTTATAGTTCTGGATCGTTGTGTGCCTTTCGCAGACGACAAAAGTGTATGTGCGTTTTGGATTTTGAAAATTTAAAACAATTTTCTGATGCCCATTTTTGTATCTTATAAAGGTTCTGTTGTAGTTGGCGTTCAATGGCACGCATGCTTTCCGAACGGTAACATATCAAAAATCATCGACGTATAATGAACAATCAACTCCGGGGTTAAGAACTTTGGTTATATTATTAATTTTAAGACCAAAGAGTGTAACCAAAAGGATGCTGCCCTGTGGAACTCCCTGTTCCTATTGGTGGTTCTCTGATAAAGAGGAACCAACCTGAACACGGAAATTACGGTTTGATAGAAAATTTGAAACAAGCAAGGGTAGTCTCCCATTTAAACCAGCATCTTTAAGATCTTTGAGGATGCCATACTTCCACGTGTATCATATGCCTTTTCAAGGTCAAAGGAAATTGATACTAAATGTTGTTTATTAATAAAGGCTTCTCTAATGAAAGATTCAAGTCGGACAAGATGATCATTAGTGCTTCGCTGTTTACGGAAACCTGATTGAAAATTAGTTTTTACTCCTTTAGATTCCAAGTACCAAACAAGACGAGTATTAATCATTAGCTCGAAAGTTTTGCTAATACAACTAGTGAGAGAAATAGGGCGGTAGTTAGTAGGGTCATTATGGTCTTTCCCAGGTTTAGGGATAGGTATAACAAGTGTCACCTTCCCACAAGACGGCACGTCATCTGTTACCCAGATATCAATGAAAATGTCCAATAAAAGATCAAGTGAAACCTGTGGTAAATGCTTCAGAAGTTGGTAATGAATTCCATCAGGTCCAGCGGCAGAGTCTTTAGTTTTATCAATCCATTAATTCATCCATGTTAAAAAATGCGTTGAATTCTTTGTCATTATTAGATTTAAAATTAATGTTTTCTTTTTCAGCTTTAGATTTGAATGAATTGAATTCTGTTGAATAATGTTTTGACGAGGAGTTGCGGGCAAATGTTTCAGCTAATGTATTAGCTATGTCCTTTGGCGTTTTAGCGTCAGGGCCGTCACGGCGTTTTAACTGTACAATAGGTTGTTTTCTGTGTTTACCGCTAATTTTTCGGACCTCGTCCCATACTTTCTGAATTGGTGTATGTGAATTAATGTTCTAAATATATGACCACCAAGATTTACGTTTCGACTTGCCTTTGCTCTGAATATTCTGTATTTTTTTAGGTTATCAGTAGTAGGACAGCATTCGAATTTCAGGAGCAAACCAGAAAACTGGTAACGATGGAGATATCGTTGAAGGAAGTATAACTTTATTGCATTCATTTGTAATGATACTCCATGCAATAGTCACTTTAGCTCCACCCACATACATGTATAAGCACATAATCTACTAAAATTACTGGTTCCAATGTGAATCATTTTGATATTGGAGATCATTATTCGAATTGTATACATTTTGATAATTTTTTTTGTAAGACAGTATGGACTATAACAAAAGGTTAACACTGTAAACAAAGTGATAACATTCTTTTCAGAGCAGAGGACAGCAGATTTCATATAATGTTATTATCTGTGCTTAAAATTTACCTATACATCGTAGAGTTGTCCCTGATGCATGTGTGTAATTGAACAAGTAGAATATAACATGACTATCAATAAAAAATCAACGTAAAAATATCAATAAAAGTTAGCCACTGATCTATCAATTGAGTTGATATTTGTATACATACATTTGACATATACTATCTTAACCTATTACTCATAAATGTAAAACTGAAGCGGCATACTTATAACACAACTGTTATCATCAAATTTATCATATATCAAATACTAAAATTATAAAGGTCGCGGCAGGTCATACCCTTCCATGAAAATTTGACAAAAATGTCGTTTTTCTTCCATATGTGGAGAAGTTGCCGGCTCCTTGTGGAAGGGTAAGTTAGTACTGGTTAGTATACAGTCTAGGAAAACTGGTTAGGTGAACCGGTCGCCGTATATAACTGAAAAATTGTTTAAAAAACGGCGTTAAACCAATACAACCAACTAAAATCATAAAGATGCACAAAAATTGAAGTCACACAGTCACTTCATATGTTCATAAAAAGTTCCTGTCACTGGTTCCAATGAGTCCTTGCGCAGACAAAAGAAGAAATCAATACAGGGTCCTAACTCCTGCAGGATGATATTAATAGATCTACATACGTGACGGATATCCTGGCTGATCCTTCAATATAACAGATGGAAACGTCAAACACGATCCTCACTGGGGGCTCTTGGTCATAAACAACCAAACAGCTGGTTCAATTATTTTTTCTTTTACTATGGTAGCTATATTTCTATAAGGTTCATATATATATGCAAAACTGTGGCGATAGGATAACTCCGACAACGTAGCACAAGATGAAACATCAGGAAAAAGGCTGTCCTAAATATTTGTCGTCAATGCTTGCTCCCTCGTGTGTCAGCAAAATACTATGTTTTAACAAAACAATCAACCCGCTCACTGCCATACCCTACTACAACTGGTTGGACAAGTTGCTCCACTTCTATATTACCCCGCTGTGATCGTTATATGTTTAATTAGATGTTCCAAAAAATAACCAAATTACAATGGCAGAACGCCGCTAAAAGATAAGTAAAACTGCACCAGATATGGGGACCATTATATTTCAACATAAAACGTATTACTCATTATCGACCCTTTACACATTTCCCATTATCACAATATCGATGCTGACTTCATTAAACGTTGTGAAATGTTTATTGTTATTAAGTTTTAAACAATACTGGATAGTGTAAACTATTGTTGGTGTATACTTAATTATCCCCTCTTAACATTTACATAAATTGTTCAGTAACTTTATCAGTATTTCTTTCTTGCGCAGTTTAGTCTTCACTCCTAAATCATTGATTTTCTGTGTCAACTCTGAGCACCTAAGTCCACTGAAGTCCGGACCTGATATGGTTTTGGCCTTATGATGTACATGATGTTTTATTTCTTCCACTTTTTTGTTTTATACAGACGAAAGATGTGAAGATAGAAGCAATTTCTCTTTCCCCGGACATCATGTCGCTGACATTTTATGCGTATTACAATGTTACTTGTGAAACCCTTAGAATATCTTTTTCCATCGTCATATACAGATGACTGTAACATGGCTCATGATCTTAAGATCTTAACTTTATACATTATATTCGTTCAATTTACTTGCGGTGAGTAGAGGAATATGTTTTATGAATAAATGTACGAAGAGGACTTCTAGGAACGCTACCAAAAAATCCCACCGTCCTAAAAACCCACCAACCTAAACCCACCTGATACATAAACATACAACAAATGGGGGACATATCACAATCCTCCAGTAAACTGATAAAAACTGAACTTTTTGACGCGAAATTAACCCTGTCTAGTCCATTTAATAGCTGAACTCTACACAGACACGTACGAAGGAACACATTGCTGCTCGTGTTGTCAGTAAAAAACGTTGAAGATCAAAGTAGTACAATTATAAGATTCCAAGACAAATTCAGGTTACAAATATACCGGAATGACTTAAGTGGGGTGTGACATTGGACGGTTCTGTGATTAGACTTCCGGTGTTTTAGTGTATTTAGAAAAATACAAGAAAAAGTAAATCATTTTGTAACTTACTGTTTAAACATTGAGACTGAGAGAAATCAAGATGCTCATCAATATTTGTACGACTGATGTAAAACATGGTTTATTTTTCTTCAGATAATACGGTAAAAACCTGAGTGTGTTTTGGACATACGAATACTGCCACAGTATAACATTTCTTTAAACACAATAACTTATAACTTACTCTAACGGAAACCCATGAACAACGAACACCAGTCTACAATGGACGAAATAAAGCTCTTTATTTGACCGTGTATAGTGGACACTTGCTTACTACGGATAGCGGACATTGAAAAGTTTTCCGAATCGGTATATTTTTTTCAAGGAGAAATCGCTACCTCTTGGCTGTTTTAGATTTCTTATGTTGTACTGAGAAGTTGCAGTGTGTCATTTCACGGGACATCAATTTTTCCTTCCAGTTATTAGAATTATGATTACATGTATTTGTTTTTATAGTTGTTTTTTTAAACGAATGAGTTAAACATATCTTCATGCATGTCTTTGTATTCAATACAATATGATCTGTAATGGTGACAAATTAAGGCTGAGCAGAATTCCACGTGTTTTCTCGTGCTCCATGAAATGCACAAAACTACACACGTTAATGGTCACGTAAGATTGTTTACAAATCTTACAATGTTGTCTTTATCCGATTGACCAATTATATAATAACATAAATATGTAATGATTAAATTTATTGTATAACCGTGTATTATTACAATTCTCGAGCATTTACGAAAGAAATATTGTTTTTTTATATCACAAAAGAATCAGACAGTTCACGATTTCATTCACGTGGAACATGCCATTCATACCTTAGGTGAGATATAGCCTAGGTCGTGTTAAAAGCACTGTAAAACACCAATCAATCAATCATGTCAAACATACCTTGTGCTGACCTCAATCATACTTCAAATAGAACAATTACAGGAATGTCTTAACAGTACTAGATATTGTTTGAAATTTAAATGCAGATCATTACCCGAGCTATTTAAAGACAAGTAAATTTGTGTCTCGTATCAAAGCACTGAGAAAACTAAACATTTCTGTGAAATGAATTTTAAAAGGAAACAAAAAACTGCTAGATGCTCTTAAGTTCAACATATGTAATATAATATGTATAATGAAATGAGAAAATGTAACAAAAATTATCCCAGTTGGTAGTGATTTTTTAATTAGACCACATCAAAATTATAATCTGTCGTTTCCACCAAATCCGAAACCACATTTGCATCTACCGTCAATACAGTGCCATGTTCTATCACATCTGTTATCAGAGCAATCTGATGTTCTTCATCAATATAATCTGATGGTGAAGAACATCCGCTTCCACTTGCTGAAAAAACATTGGATTTTTAAACAGCTATTTCTCGAAGTACGAAGTGAACATTATCAAGATAATAATTAACTGAAATTCATTAGAGATTAATGATCGCAATCATCACCGTAGCTACACTGAGGCACAACTCGGTTAAAATTTGGGCAGGTAATGGGAAAAAATGGCAGGATTAAGTAAAAAACAAATCCGGGGGAGCATGCCCCCCTCCCCCCCGATTGGTTCAAATAAGGGTTTGGCTGCGGCACTGGCAATGTTATGAAATAAATGCAAAATCTGCATACATGTACCTTATGTATTTGTCTAGATGGAAATTGAACTTTTAGCGGAAAGAACAAGTTATTTTTATAGCCAATGATAATGTTTCTACATTAAATTGTATATTTTTATTGTTAGCCGTTAGATTGGATTACAAGTATGGCATTCATTACATTATCCAGATCAAAGCGCTGTAATAAGACGTCTACAAACATTCATAAACAAGCAATACTAATATCTGAACTATATAAAACGTTCCTGGCAGCGGAAATATCTTTTACTCACTCTTTGTACATGTACATTGTCTGTTGTGACATTCTAACAGGGATTTTACCCTAATTTGATGTTTTAGATTCGTAGTACAGAAATTTAAAAATACATTTTAGGGGTGTCGTTTCCAATATAAATGGTAATCAAGTCGATATCTTATGACTAAGAAATTGAAATATAGATAAACAAAATCTGGATTACAGAATATTTTACTACGTAAATAACGCTAAGTATATTTCCTACTGAAATCTTTAACGTATTGCATTGAATTTTCTATATATCATTTTATTTTTATGCAACAAGAATGAATTGACAAGAGTTATCAGATTTTGTGATATCATCCATAAATATGAAATACAACCTTAAAGTACGTTTTCAAAATCTTGAAATATACGAATACGACAGTTTATTTCTGCATTAAACATTTTACAACGATTATAGCAACATACAATGTATAACAACAGTTTACTAGCTCAAACGATAGATTTTTCAAGAAAACATCAAAACATTCTCTCATTTGACAAAAACATACATTTTTTTACATCCTAACTATGGGATGCGCATTTTGTTTGCAAAACATAAATTTAGCAAGAGCGCAGATAGTTTTTTTTATTTTTATAGACAATAGGTTGTCAAATTTACGTATAGTTGTCAAATGACAATAATAGCGTTTTCGAATGTCTCTGTAATATATGGGCATACTAATAAAGAATGAAATTCATTTTACACTTTTCTCATTGTGCACGATTTACACAGTCTTTGGTCGCGGGATGTATTATTATATCGTTCTGATTCTACCCATAGGTTATGAGAAGAAATTGTAAACCTCGATAAAGCTACGCTATATTTTTTCTCAGTAATGATATCAAAATATTTCTCTGATTCAAAGCTGTGTTTAAATATACATCTGTAAAAGGCTAGAGTTATTAATATCTCTGTACCATTTCTATAAATATGTATCAATGATTCTTTGCTTAATACTAGAAAAAGGTATGTCAATATAAAACTGGTTAATCCACACAGTATTAAAACCATGAATTGTCAATATATTTTTTAGGAAAATGCCCAGTTTCTCCCGTTGAATGTATTACCAAGATCAACATCCTGTTTCAACATATAATAAACTTGTTTAACAATATCTGAGTCCTTATGTTTTAATATTTTGATCCAGTATTTAATCATATATATTTGGCAATCAACGTTTGGGTTCTATACCAGTTACCATTCTTTAATAATGTTATACCCAGATATTTAAATGAATCCACCAGTTCTATCGCCCAATCATATATATAAAAAATCATGCCGGGTATGTCTACCTTTATCAAAAATCATAGCTTTAGTTTTAGATATTTATCTTTAAGCCTAACATGCGGCAGTAGTTTTCGAGGTCATTGCCTGAAAAGTTTCGGGTGACTTGGCAAATAAAAACTGGTCATCCGCAAAAAGTATCAAAAATAATTTAATTCGTTTACAGAAAATATATCATCTGATTCTGTGTTTATGAAACTCAGTATGTCGTTTGCAAAAAACATGAGAAGAGGTGAGCTTGGATCCCCTTGTCTCAAACCTATATTTGTATCGAAGAAATCTGAGACAGAAGATTTGTATTTGACACACGATTTAACAGTTTTGTACATACAATTTAAAGCTTTGACAAATTTTGTGCTTACATTTTCTTTAAGGATTTTTCTGCCATAAGCATGACCTATCCATTTTATTAAAAACATTTCTCGTTATCTATGAAGATACAGTAAAGTTTATTTCCTCCATTTAGTACTTTGGAAATTACTGAATGTAAGACAAAAATGCAATCAAAAATAGATTTACCCTTCTGGAAATTAAATTGATTTTTAATGATTTTATACAACAATACATTTTGATAATTTTGACGTCTCTATCGTATCGATGACAATATTCCTCACCATCAATGAAAAGTTTCGTATCAACGAATTTCACACTTAAACCACTATCATTTGCCTTTTTCATTACCGGATAGAGTGGTTTTCTGGCTTCTCTTACACTTCTTGGAAGTTGTGCACCAATCCCTATTTTCAGGAGAATCTGCATTATCAAATGCCTTTCTCCTATCATTCTCCTTTTCCATAGGATAATGGAACTTTGCAACGATGGGTCTGGTATCCGATTTGTTTTTCGTGCCAATCCTATGAGCCCTATCAATAAGCATGGGATCCACTTCCGCTTCTCTCATTTTCAAATGTGTTTTCATAATGTCTTTTATCAATGTTATGCAATTTTCGTCGTCTCGTCTCTTTGTTACGCCGTAAAACATCAAGTTCTCTCTAATAGATTTGGTTTCTAGATCGATCAGTCTTTCGTCCATTTCTGCGTTCTTGTTTTTAATTACATTTGAATCGCTTCTAAGATTTTCACATGTCTGTTTTAATAGTTTCATTTCATCTTTACCCTGTTTCATATCGTTTTTGTTCAAATCAAATTCACTCGAGATATGTCCACAAGACTTTTCGTTTTCTGTCACACGTTCCTCTAGCGATTTTAACTTTGCATCCAACTCGAAAACTTTCGACTCGATCTTACTGACTGTTTTCTTTTTCAAATTTTTCCATTGTTTGAATCTTTTGTTTTATTTGTTTCATTTCGTCTAAAAGTTCTGTTGCCCACAGAGGGGGTGCAGACGGCGACGGCATGTATGAAGTTTGTGTAGGGCTCGTCATTTACGGTGTCATTCCAAACTGGGGTTGTGGAAACGACATGTTTTAATATAGTTTATTAAATTTTGCACTTACAAATTGTCCGTTTTGTTCCCCATACTGTCCACTCAGTTGTTTATGCTTTTTCGCTGACTGACTTACTTTGTGTACGGCACTGTTCCCGCCTTTTGTAATATCCGCTCCCGTGTAATCCGTGCTAATCGCTAACAATGGCGATGCAGCTGACCGTTTATTTTTCTTCTTTTTCTTAGTTTCAGAGTTAGTTTTCGGTGTATCCGTAATTTCCAACATTAGACTTACACTTAAGGAAACTTTTGGTCTAAAATTCACTATTTCAATCCAAATGAGATGCAAATTTTACTTAAAAATTATTGAGCCGAAATAATCTATGTTTTCACTCGTAAACTGACCTTGACCTTATAATTTAAGACCTGGACTTAAATCTCTTCAAAGACGAGCTGTAACAAACTAATTAGAAGTTACACTCACTGATGGCTCCCAACATTACAAATACACATAAATATGTTTCATTGTGATTCTAAAGAATGTTTCCAAGCCAGTAATGCTATGGGAAAAGATTGACCACTTATATAGTGGACGAAATCAAAATGGACACTAGGTGTTGCGCAAGATATAAAGCATAACTGTACTTAGTTGTCAACAGGGTTGAATGAGGCCTAACGTGTCCGAATATCACGATAACCGAGGTTATACTTGACGTTCATTGATGATATTTAAAAGGGTAAACTTATTTTGATAGAACATCATGTATCTTTATATAGATAGTCACTTTAAACAACTTTACGCCAATTCTTCTTTATATAGAGGTGGTTAGGAGAATAGAATATAGAATTTTCCAATAAACTTACCATGATGCCTTCATAAAAATTTACTGATGTAAATGTTTTAAACAAGCAAACAATTTTCATTATATAGTCGTTATACTATAGACATGTAGATCATGTTTAAATGTAATTGTAAGGGTGTAAATCATTTAACTTATTTTTAGTTTCTAAAAATGCATTGTGCGTTCATGTATAATAATTTCAAATAAATGCCGACATAATTGAATTTTTACGCACAATACAAACATTTTTACCCATCATGTATAATTTTAGACAATGCGGTCATTATATTTTTCACTAAAAGACAGAATGTATGATTAATTGACGCATTAATGCACTAATTTATGATCCCTCAATTAACAAAGAAACGAATTTCTGGATATATTTTAGTATGGCATCATCTCCACGACATATGTGGATAATGCATTTAATGAATACGAATCTGCATTGACTACATTAGTTTGAACATCAATTGTTTGACAATAAATGACTTACAAGGGAAATAATAAAAACTGTCTTGTTTGTGATTTTAGCCAGCTTACCAAACATTAGCCATAATTACTTGGTGAGCAGACGATCTTTTAATACGATGTTTTGTAAAATTCTTACTGGACTACTAAAAAGTTACATCAAAATTAGGCGAGAAATAAAGAGAAATAATTGATAATTATATGATAATAAATAATACATGTATACAATAAAATGCATGTATACAATTAAATACATGTATACAATAAAATACATGTATACAATAAAATGCATGTATACAATAAAATACATGTATACAATAAAATGCATGTATACAATAAAATACATGTATACAATAAAACCATCATTTACGGTTAGTAATCTACTTGGACTTTAAGTTACTTTAACAAGGATATAAGAAATAGGTCTGTGAACAGTAAATGTAGAGTTGTACTGTATGATCAAATGTTTGGTTTAGAGAATTTGTATAAACACTGATATCGCGAGAAACATGTGACGTTTGTAAATATTCAGTTGTTACTATAGAAAAGAAACGTATCCAGGCGTGTAAAACAGCCCTACATGAACACAAAATAATGTCGCTATAGGATATAATTTATTATATGATGGAAATGAATGGGCAATATTGAAGATTTGTGCAATATACAATCTAATCTGTGTTTGGGACCACATCCGATTAAAGGCTACCCTGTCAATAAACGCCATTCTTTGAAAAAAACCATTATTGGTTATTTAGAACAAATTGACCTCTGAATAAAGGCCACCTGTTTTTCCCAAGTGTACCCTTTGTTCACAGGTTTGTCTGTATTTACGAAAATCAGAAAACGCCATTTGTTATACTTATCGACATATTGTCAATAATACACAGGGTCATCTATAATATTGTACAATAATTTAGTCATCGAATCATCAACACGGCGAAAACAGATGAAGGAGATACACCAACGGTCATTTTAGAATGTATTTACTAGTACAGAGAGCTTCTGATGTCAGGACGTATTTGACTCCCCTGTAATAATGACCCTAATTTCCCACTTAAATACTGGATCCATACTTACTTAATGTAAGGAAGTATTTGACTTAAATACTGGATCCATACTTACCCGATGAAGGTCGAAACACGAATGAATAAAAATATTGAGTAAAATGATTGTCAATTTTGGTGGGAAAAAGGATTGTAGAAGTTATTGATACTAATATTGTGTATATACAAAAAATGGCTGTCATTCTAGACAAGTACCTTATCTTTATAGTGTATAAATACAGTGGGAATTGAACATGTACATTTTATGCTAGGTTAGTACTATATCTAATACCCCAGAGAGCAAATAATCTTAAACAGTGTAAAATTCACAAGTTCAGTATCTCTCGTGGTTGTAGCAAGCATTAACAGAGTAATACATTGTTCACGAGATTTCCGTATGGACATAATACGAGTATCATACATTAATAGTCTGTACATAAAAAATATTTTAGGAAGGTATAACTACAGATGTATTACCAAATGTGTTGTTAGGCTTGAACACTCGCTACACTCCTGGATATAACTTTTGTTGATCAGAATTTACCAACAATCCACACGAGTTTTTTACGTATAAACGTTTGATTAGACGATCCTTTAGAGATAGACCGTAAAACACACATAGGTCATCTGTCCTTAACAAAGTACGTAATAGAAAGGATGTGTCACCCTGAAAAGTCTATACATAGTATACTGCTGGTTATTCTCAGTGACATACTCGGAGATGTTGGCATGTTTTCCATATTGACTTAGACGGAAAAGTGTCTCTATCAGCATAAACAAATAATACACGATGCTGATTGTATTTTTGTAACGACATGAAAATATCAGGAATAAATCCTATATACTCTATCAAAGTTCAGAAAACTAGGCTGTTATTAAAAACTTGCTTAACCAAGTATTTCTTCGGGGGACGGCAAAAATGTCCTAGAAATTGCAGTTTTTAAAGTCAATGATAGTTTCCATCGAACTGGAATAAATAACACACAACGAGAAGTCAGAGTGAATCGACCTTGATGTTTGCATGTATTTCACATAGTATCTATACGACCTCTCTAACTTCTTCATGTCAACATGAAAAAAAAACATGGAAAACGGGATTTATATGAAAATGAATTTCTTTTCTTATGCCCCGCGCATAACGGTCTGATAAACACATGGATTGTGTTTTCCTGTAAATATACATTTGTACATCGCTGACTGATCTGTAATAATGTCCTTGTTATTTGCATCTACACATATCTTCATGCAGATGTACACGTATGAGAGGATATATGCAAATTTCATAATACATGTACATGTATAATTTGAAATAAATGAATACTTACTTATTTTAAAATTCATATAATACACGTACATTGAAAAACATGTAGTACAAACAAAATAAAAAATACTTTGAAATATACGGTTGCATATTTTGACATGCATGGACATATACTATGAATTACATGATTAGATGATATGAATTACATAGATTCATATTATGGAATACTTGGATATGTACTATAAAATACATGCACTATGTATGAATCTAGAGGGGGTATTCAAGAAGTTTTACGTGCATAATCACTGAAGTGAGTTTGTTTTTTGAGGTCTGGTTTCGAGGAGAACAGTCTCCGAGCTCAAATGTCAATTCCATATTCGAAGTATAATTGTTGAAAAGATAGAAATGATTAATGTTTGAATGCATATTCAGGTCAATTATGCAGTCAGAATAATGTATCAATGATATCATTAATGTATGATCATAATTAACTTAGAAATATTAAAAAAACAAGATGTGAGAATTGAGCTTGGAGACCGATCTTAAATTTTATAACCTCGTAGTCTGAAGTTTGAATTCTGAGATTTTAGAATTGATTCTGGCTTTTTGCTCAGGAGTTGTTAGGCATAAAAATGTCAAAAGTGTAACAGGAAAACTGCACTCGCAGTAGTACGGGAATTATGGTAGATTTATGACCGTGTGTTTGTACCAGACTTCAAGTCATTTTGTACAAAAAAGTGTTTCGTTAATTGATATTTTAAACATTTGTCCTTATTTATCCGAGATAGTTGTATGCATAAAGTCGTGTCGACATGAAGAATAGTTATATTTGTGATTTAACTTAATACATTCTTTCTTCTGCTTCTGTCTATTCGACCGGCTTAAAGTTGTCAAACATTTAATTGTATAGCACTGAGTTTCTGTGAAAATATAAATTGAAAAGTGACAACTCTTATTTGAGACAAAATATTAGTACTGATATTTTTGATACAGTTTAAAACTAACTGGCAAGAAGCCTCTAACATATATCAACCACAGTTGAAACCCTATAAACCGGTTCCCCTATAAACCGGTTACCCCTCTAAACAGCCAAATGTTCTGGTCATTACTATATAATCTAAAATCCTCTCTAAATCGGTTTAGAGGGGTACCACTGTACATGTAGTTGTATCGTTAGGTAATCTTAGGGCCTCTCACTTATTCATATAACACACTTAATCTAGCACAAAAACATCTGTTTAGTGATGAAATTAGCATTTTGATTTGTAGACACTTTATTCATTGCCTAAATATTCATGTAGCACACAGCTATTTTACACAATTTGGTTACAAGTAAATGACTGATTGGCCCAAGTTTTCTAACGATACATAGATACAAAGCTCTCTCCCTGAAAGAGGATAAATTGTCCAGTCTAGGTGATTGATGGATATCACTACATACTTGCTTTGATAAGTTCAGAGTAATTTCACATAAACTATTATACATTACTCCAAAATGAATTTAATTCTAAACATCGCTCATAGCGTATTAGTTACGTCACATTTATTCAAGTTTTATTCCAGTCACCATTTGGTAGAATATTGAAGATATAAGATAAATGGTCATCATGTTGTCTAGTTGTTTAGAATATGACATCAGAATCATATCGTCAGCTTAAGCTTATAAACTGAACCATTATACGTGTTTTAAGGACAATACTTACTGGTATGGTATTTGTGTTTGTGTACTGTCACTGTTGCAATTATCATTAATACAATTGTATTTCTGAGTGAGTGTTTAAAACCAAACAGTCAGTGAAACAGACCAATCTTTTGAGTAAATTGACGTTAATGTATTTCCTGTATCACATTGGCTGCTTGTTAAGGAATAGCTGCATGGTCAATACATGCTCTCATAACTAAATGTGTCATTATACATACATCTTGAGAAATCCTTATCAGATAATATCAATTAAATCAGTTTCAATTAGTTGGACATAGTGATTTAATGATGTAAATGGATATACATGTATCTAATATTTACATGGTTTGCAATTATTATGTATAAGTGTTTGTGCATGGACTTAATACTACATGTAGTTGATTGTATATATCAATTGGAATTAGCACTCTGGTGATTTTGTGTATGTGATAGTAGTGTAGGGCGGTACCCTGGCACCAGGATTTTTCATTTTTTTTTTTTTTTACTTCTGGCACCGGGTTTCCGACAATTTTTTGAAAAATGGTGCCAGAATTTGGTGAAAAAGAGGTGAAATTGTGAAAATTTGGACTTTTGTTTATGTTTTTGTGCACCAACCTCTGTTTATTTGTGTGGGATATAATTTTATTTTCAATAGGTAGGACTTAGACATTTTTTATTTGTGTGTGTAGGACTTTGACAATTTGTTCTTTTTTTCAACAAGACAATATGACAAGAAGTGTGCTTTCAAAAAGACATGGTGGCCCTGAAAAGGACCGTTTGTTTTTGGCCTTAAAAAGTGCCGTTTATTTCTTGATGATCTTTACCATAATGGCCCCGACCATGGTCAGATTTCCTTTTTTCAGGTTTCTTTGGTTCTGTGGTCTCATGTTTATGTTTTTAGAGTCTGTTTTCTTATCTGTTTTGGGGGGTTCTTCGCTATCCCATTTTTTAACCACAAACTGTTCAGGCACAATCAGTTTTTTTCTGTTTTTAACTCGATTTCACGGCTTTTTATCTGTTGCGTGACTTGCTTTGGCTGACTCATTTCTCCCCTGATACCTTTGAGTAGCATAACCATCTCTGTGGATTGAGACGGTGAATTAGGCTGCCCATTCATAGCTTGATAGTACCACCGGTCCAACAACATTTTGACCAATCAACTCAGACGACTCTAATACTTCTTTTAGAATGTCATATGGCATGTTGTTTGTCTCCATGTTATATAATAAATAATTGGTCCGCGCCTGGCTATTTATACTTATTTTGTACGATCGCGAACCTTATAGAGAGCATGTAAATGACGTCATTCAGATTATTTATAGATAAAAAATCATAGTTGTAAACACACAATGCAAACAAACCGAGAGCTATACCAGTAAGGCTACACAAAATAAGGCCATACCAAATCGCGTCTGTTTAGAGTAACATCGAGGTTTAAAAACCTATCTAGCTATCCGGAAAAATCAAACGAGTGCCTCAGGAAAAAACACAAATTTCCTACTTAATTGCCGCAAAATATTAGCTTCTGTCAAAAGTTCAAACGGTCACTCAATGAGAATAAATATGTATCATTTCTTAAATCAAAACAAAAGCATAATATTGATCGATTTTGACAACCGGAAGGTATATTGACACAAAGCAAATCGTTCCAGCATGTAATGGTCCAATAAAGATATTTCAAATGATCAAATATTCAATATTACGATGTTTTTTATTTGACTAAAACCTTTCCGCCCGCGGACGCTAAACATAGATACGATTTGGTATGGCCTAACACAATCACAGCAAAAAAGTGCAAAAATATACGGTCACGGCCAAACAAAATTACTATATAGAGAAAACACACAATCACAGCAAACCTACTAAAAAACACGGTCACAGCCAGAATTGTGAGTAAAAAAAACACACCACAGAGTTGAATCTAGGATTTCTCAGCAATGAGCCAACTCCCCACCACTAACAAAAATGTGGGCCAATAAATTTTTGCAATGGGCCATCATGAATCGAATAGGAACAAAGAAGATCAATTTATTGGCCCATCAACATTCTCCATGTTTCTTTCTTTTCCAATTATTAAACTATTACAAAAACACAAGTTTTACTTTGCCTTTCTATTAGCTTGGATCTATGTGGTAATGGATGTAGAATTCATCTTCTAATTGCTTTTTCACTGAACATTTTTAAAAGTTGTATATGTCATTCACTATATACAGATCAAAACTGTTTTGAACAGAAAATATATCTTGGGCTTGTCTCTATTGAAATATTTACAGCTCAGTTAAAAATTCTACGTATATTTCTACTTATGTTTAGAGCAAAAATTAAGTTTTAGATATTTTCCTGTCTTTCTTTGATCAGAAAATTCAGCCTTTTCAATGGACGATCCATCAATGTTTATGGTCATTAACGTATCCATTGTCTTTTCCTGCATTCTATTTCTTCTATTTGTTTTTATTCCATTCTGACGGGAAAAACCTCTCTCACAGTCTGCAGTCTGGTATGGTAGTATGAGGCAAATGTTAGCAAGTATAATTAAATTTGGTAAAGACTCCCTATGGTGTTTGTACAGTTCTGCCATTTCCCTTTTGTGCCAGTTTGATCTTGGTCTTTAAATTACTTAATGCTGGACCAACTGTAGTTCCTATACACGTGTATATTTGTTTATGGGAATATCTTCCTTAGCCATCCAAAATGTTGAGCGCATTGCTATTGTGAGGGGGTATCACTTCTTTTCAGAGCCTCATTTGTAGCCTAAAGTAGAAAATACAGCTTTTTGAAATTACTATTTGAGTTACTAGCAATACAGCAACTCCATCTAAATTTTCATTAGATTTGAGAAGGAAAGAGCTACTGTATAATGAAGGTAGATCTAATTACAATCACAAGTTTTCATTCCTTTCTATAAAATGCAAATATTCTATCATTATCAATAGATTGTCACATGTGCTTGGCGTTATCTCATAAAGTCCATAAAATTAATAGGGGCTTAATGCACATCAATGTACAAATGTTAAATATCCCTTTTCGATTCTGTTTTCCCAGTGAGTTTGTGAATTTGACTTCCGTGTATCACTTGAAACGTGCATTCACGTTGTCACATTCTTTTGTAAACATTGTAGGAGAAGAACAATAATATGCTCTTAACTATTTTCTTTCTACTCGCGATGAGTACATCAATCTAACTACTTTAAATGAAGCTTTAGATGGGAATAATCGGGGTGCTCTTGTTAAATAAAGGGTAATGAACACGAAATCTACGCCGGACAGAAACCAATATCGATTTTGAAAGACACATCACATACTGCGGTTTACGGGATGTTTGTATCATTATTCATTTTGCATTTCTATAATTATGTTCAATTTTCACTGGTAAAAATTAAGTTCAGTTTGTTTTTTTACATAAATTGACAACATGCGTGGGATGTGGCCCATAGATTTCTTTTATTAGCGCCAATTAGTTAGACAATGCGTGATCCCGCATCCTAGATGCAACTCTGTGACACTATCACAGCAAGCCTACTGAATAAATACAATCAAACATACAAAAATACACCATCACAGCCAAAATTGCTATTAAAAACACAATCGCAGCAAGCTAACAAAATCCACAATCACAGCAAACCTACCAATCAGCCATTTTTAAAAATGTTAAAAAATAAAAGTACCCCATACATGATAAATCCGACATATTGTTTAAGTATAATAGTGAACCAACTATTGACGTGATTTTATGACGTCATCAGTTTGGAATGTACGGCATGATAGTAGAATATTGTGGTTTATGAATTTGGTGGATGTGTGACTATTGAATTTTTATTTTGATTTTGTTTTGGACCTAGGCATTTTGTGTGTTTAGACATTTTATTATTAATTTATTTGTGTGTGTGTAGGACTTTGACAATTTGTTTTTTTTTTCAAAAAAAGAAAAATTTCACAAGAAGTGTGATTTCGGAAAAACATGGTGGCCCTGAAAAGGGCCGTTTGTGTAGAGGGGTTTAATGGCGCTGGCCACATCTACCCATACAAGCGGGACACCAATTGTCCCACTTGCGGATGTCTTCCAGGTCAGCACTGGAGTGCGTCAAACTGAAAGGAGGTTCATCGTCCTCGTCCCAATTCTCGGCAGGGGTTGATTCTTGGGGGTGATCTACCCAATCTTCTCCCCCGGACTCCACAACCACCTCCTCCATAACCCCCCGTCTCCTTTTTCTCCTCCCTCAACTCTTTCAAGTCGCGGCTCCTCCAGCTGCATTTCAAGTTGCTCAATATACCGCCCTATGGCGGCATATTTTCGCTTGATGATATTCTTGTAGTAGAATGAAATGAAATTGGTAGTGTCAGTGGTTTTTATACGGGTGAAGCGCGAACCTTTGAGATAACATGGGTGGTCAGGTGGTACCAGCGCGAACCTTTGAGAAAGCATAGTTGTTGTTGTTGTTTAAGTATTTTCATTTCAATACTTTGAAAACATAGGAAATTGTCTACGCGCTCCTAAAGAAACCTCTGTTGAGGTAGACAGAATCGCTGTATCTATCAAGATGGGAATTTATACCCGGATCTCTCCATATATTATGATGATGAGCTACGCGCCAATTATTGGCGCAACTTGTATTTGGATGAGATGAAATATTCAAGCAATAAAACGGCCCTTATTAGGGCCACCATATATTCAAGATAACTTTTATTGACTCTACAACAAAAAAAGTAAATTTTCAATTCTTTATTTTTTTAGAATAAAATCAGTAAAATAAATAACTCACAATATAATTCACAAAGTAACTCACAAATACTATCCACCACACAAAGAACAAAAATGCATCACTATCCAAAAACACTGTCCAACTCATCAATGGTTTGTTTCGTCCATTTTCTTTTTGTCCTCTCTCTTTTTGTATTTCCGTTTCTTTTGGGGTGGATGAATTTGGTTGGCTGTGTTCACAACGAATTGATCACTCATTCCTTGCGGTGGTACTTGTGGATTCTTTTGTGGACAGTTCGCTGCGTTTTCATGACAATGAAAGAATGTTGCTGATAAATGCTATTATTATCGTCAGCTTCATCGATTCTAGGATCATATTGAGTGACTAGAATGACTAGAGTGGTGTAGAGCATCCCCTTTTATAGGGTGCGTGAGCTTGACCTTGAATGCGACCTTGAACATAATCTTATAGATGTCATGACCTTGAACAGTGTGCAATCTTATAGGTGTGACTTTGAACATATTATCTAAAGGGGAGTGTAAAGGACTGTATGGTTCATAATCATGTCAGACACCGACAGTGCCAGTCATGAGCCTCCAACCAAACGAACAAATTTGGAGCATGTACGAGAGTATTATCAAATACAATCTCGCATGGAAAGAAAATCAAGGAAATTCAAGATGCAGTCTAGAGTGTATGATGTGACATTTCAGCCGTACGATCATTCGTTTGAATATACCAGCCGGCTGTTTCATGATATGATGAATCAACTTTATCGGACATGTCAAGTAAGATTCAATGATAGAGTTCGAATATCTATATGGCATCCTGATTTGGAATTCATAATCCATTTGATATGGCATCTTGTATCAATGAAGATGTTGTATTGGATGAAATTGAACGAGTGGCGCAGAGCAACTGTGAGTTTAAGATTCCTGACGGAGAAGCACAGATGGAGATTACACATATTGCTATGCCACAAGTCTCTGGAAACAAAACATTCCAGTCGGCAAACTTACTCAACATGGTGAAATCAAAGATAAGTGTAGTGTTTATTGACAATAGTAAGGATTCTATGTGTTTAGCTAGATCTGTTGTGGTTGGCATTTAAATCTACAACAACAAGAAGCCGGGGCATTATTAAAGCAAGAGGATATTTCATTGGATTGACCCTGTGGTATAGAAGAATACAACAAGTTACCAGATCACCTCTATCCCAGCTATGTGATTAAAATTCATCCACAACATTATGGTAGTGAATTAATATTCAAACCACCAGCGATGACTGGAAAAAGTCATGTGATTCACATTTCTCATCATGAGGATCATTATGACTGTATAGTGTCCATGACGGGATTTCTTGGACGGAGTTATTATTGTGAATAGTGTGATGTGGGTTATGATCACCGTGAAGCACACCAATGTCGAAACATTTGCCAGTGTTATGCCCACACCTATGCCCCGTGGAACAATTCAACCGATGTCCTGATTGTTATCGAGTATTTCGGAGTCAGGCCTGTTTCACAAAACAAAAAGTGGAAAACAACGTAAGACCGTCTGTAAGTCTGTGTGGAATTGTAGAAAATATGGACAAAACGTTGTAGAACGAAATGAAATCTTATTTTCCCAAGGAAAAATAAATGCAAGTTTTGTGAAAAAATAGTGGGACCGGATCATGAGTGTTATATGCCAACGTATGTACCTCCTAACAGAAAAGGCATGCAACCCGAAGTCCCCTTCATCTTTTTTGACTTTGAGTGTCGCTTTGATTCTGGAGAACATATACCCAACTTTTGTGTAGCTCAACGCGCTAGTGGTGAATGTATGTGTAAGTCGGTGCAAGATCCATGTGAGTATTGTCAAGAGGTGAATGAACCAAGACAAATCATATTCCGTGGAGAAAACACTTTGAAACAATTCTGTACTTGGCTATTTAACCCCACCCATTGAGGATATACTGCGATTGCCCACAATGCTCAAGGTTACGACGCCCAGTTTATTCTTAGACATGTCGTCACCCATGGGACAGCTAAACCGCAGCTGATTATGAATGGAATATAAAATCATTCTGCTAAGAGTGCATTGAATACGATTGATCGACTCACTCAGTTTTCTATGTATGCCACTTTCAGCTTTTCCTAAGAGATTAGAATTGACTGAGTTAGCTAAAGGATGGTTTCCATTTTATGCCAATACCTTATACTATCCAGATTATTTGGGACCTTACTGACTGCTTCACTTTTGCAAACCTGACAGTATGAAGCCAAAGCAACGTCAACTATTTCTAACTTGGTACCATGAGAAAAAAGGAGATGAATTTGATTTTCAAAAAGAAATTGAAAAATACTGTAAATCGGATGTGGACAATTTAAGACGCGGTTGCGATGAATTTCGTCAACGATTGTTAGCCAGTGATCAAATTGATCCCTTTACGGAGGCGACAACGTTTGCACAAGTGTGCAATAAAGCTTGGCGCAAAAACTCCATGCCACCTCACAGTTTGGCCGTGATTTCGGATGTAGGATATCCTAATAAAACTCGGTATTCCACGAAAAGCATACGTTGGTTACAAATGACTGCTGTGACTGAAGGGATTCATTTTCGTCATGCCTTGAATCACAGAGGAGGAGAAGTGAAGAGACAGACACCGTGTATGGATTCATGGGATAATGGTACCATGGGTGTACTACCTGCTTGCCCGACCGGGGTACCATCAATTCATATACGTTGAAAAGCATGCATCAAGCCTATAAAGACATACATAAATGACTTGAGGATTTGAAAGAACAGGACTATCCGTTTGTGGTGATGTGGGAATGTGAATTTGATCAACGTTGTCAAAAGGTAAGACCAGAGTGGAACGATTTTATGAGGGTCAAGACCCTATTCAACCCAGGGAGGCTTTGTTCGGAGGCCGTGCCAATGCGGTCCGACTGTATCATGCAGTAGAAAAAGACCAAGAGATCAAATATGTGGACATTTGTTCTCTCTATCCCAATGGTAACAAGTACAGAGCGTATCCGTTAGGTCATCCCATGATTTTGAGTCAAGAGCAAATTGATCCGCAGCGTATTGAGATATACAAAGGATTGATTAAATGCCGTGTTGCACCGCAAGATTTATGGATGCCTGTCTTACCTATGCACTGTAATAACAAAATGGTACTTGCTTTATCATTAAACACATAGTTGCACATGATTGTTGTTGTTGTTGTTGTTGTATGTAAAAACCAACAAAGTCAGTAAAATACTTTTGCTCATTCACTTGGTGTAAGTTGTGATTGTCACGTCATGGAGTCCAGCTTATTGTTTAAGCATCCTTGTAATATGTTTATCTCAGGTCCTAGTGGGTCTGGTAAAGTACAATTAGTAAAAAAGATGTTGACAAATCGGATCTGTTTCAACTGGTACCTGAGCGTATGGTATGGTGTTACAAAGAATGGCAAACAGCTTATGCTCAGTTACAAGAACAGGAACCCAACATTCGATTCTTACAGGGTATTCCAGAGGATGAGGAGGAGTTGGTGGAAGATACCTCCATTCCACATTTAATTGTATTTGATGATATGCTTGAGGAAAAAGATGAAGAGAAAATGAAATTATGGTTTGCACGAAAAGGTCACCTCCGAAAAACTCAACTTTTTTTGTCATGGAATGAACAAGGTGTTTTGGAATATGATGGAAAACCCATTCAAGGATCCAAAATTATTGATTTAGTCAATGATGTGATTCGTCATAGAAAAGGGTCTAGCCCTAAAGAATGGGAACAGATTTATCGTGGATTAAGAGAAGTCAACGTACCAAGGTCATGGATGCAACGACACGAGTCAGACTCTTAGGAAGATGAATTTTACGATAGTTTTATCGAACCTCCTTCTCCTTCTACTCCTTCTCATATGAAGGTTATAAAACAAGAAAAACTTTGGATCAAACCAGAGCCTGAGTGGAAACCCTACTAGACCATATGGACCCTCAAAGTATATACCGTGTTACAAAAGACATATTATGATCCCTTACATCATCCTGCTGCTTTTGGGGGGATACGCCGTCTCTATAAGACAGTGCGAGCTCATGGCATTACTTTGAATCAAGTGCGATCCTGGCTAAAATGACAAAAGACGTATACCTAGCATAAACTCATCCGTCAGAAATTTTCAAGACGGAAAACCAAGGTGGGTGGTATCGATCATCAGTGGCAGGCGGATTTGGCGGACATGCAATCCCTGGTCAAACACAACACACCCTATCGATATCTGTAGTGTGTCATTGATGCTTTTTTAAAAATATGCTTGGGTCGTTCCCCCATGATGATAAAACGGTACTCACCATGATTGAATCGTTTCGCTCTATTCTTAAAACGAGACAACATAAAGCTCTGCAGACGGACAAAGGCGCTGAATTCAAAAATCAAAGATTTCAAGCGTTTTATAGAAAGAAGGTATTCACTATTTCATGATTGAAAATCCTGAAACAAAAGACAGTGTAGTAGAACATTTTCAATGTACTTTGAAATCCTACATGTGGAGATATTTTACCCATCATCAAACACGAAGGTATATCGATGTATTGCCTGGTCTGGTGCAAGCCTATAATCATCGATTTCATCGAAGTATTCAAATGGCACCTGCATCCGTGAATGAACACAATCAATCTGATGTGACCTTGACCTTGTATGGAAAAACAAAGAAACTACGACAACACTAGGAAGACATTCGTGTCGGAGAGATTGTGCGTATCAATAAAACCAAACGTATATTTGATAAAGGCTATCTACCGAACTGAAGTGTTTGAAGTGACCCATGTCAAAGGAACTTCACTTCCTACCGTCAAATTGACAGATTAAGATGGAGAACCCAATTTGGGTTCGTTTTATCTCTCTGAAATACAACCTATAAAAGACGATGGTAACTGCGAAATTGAATCAGTGTTGGCTCGTCGCAAGAGAAAAGTAGATGGAAAATAAGACGAGAAATTGAAGTGCACTGGAAAGGATACCCTTCTAAATTTGACAGTTGGATTCCTGAAATCCATCTCGTTTAAATGCAACCTGTCTCAGTCTGACAAAGTTGTGGCAGTGAGTGCCTCAGAGCGAGTTAGACCAACTGAGCCTAAGAACAAGGTCATCTTTTTTGCCCAAATTGTGGTGGTGTTTATCTTTATTAGCGTATCGCTAATTAATTTGTGTTTTCAATGAGCCGATCGTGAATTGTGGCTCCTGCTTTTAAGTAGTTCTCTGCGTTATATTCTACCAAACACCTCTTTGAAATTCAATAAACCAAACTCAGCATGAGCTCGTTTTACATTACCCTTATGAGTGGCAGTTCGATGGATCAGTTCCCACACAATAAGCAATGCTGTTTGCGTACAAAACTACTCAAACCATCCTTCTCTATAAACAAGACTGGGAAATTGGCTTAGTGGAAATGATTGTGCCTAGTCAGGTCATCAATATCAATGAGGAAGAGCGACATTTTTACATTGTCACGCGGTATCCTATCCCGACAAAGACTTTGTTGCTTTTCCCCATTACAGTCGTTTCCATAATGATGAAAATGAAATACGTCTGTGTATAACTGTAGGGACCTATGTCACACCACAACATCTGGTAGACACCCTGGACAAAGTCATTAAAAATTACCAAGGTCAAATGTTGACAGAAAAACCTCTGTTTTAATGTGGGATTTTCGGGAACAAGTAAACGTATTACGATGGACAGTTCAGACAACTAGGCATTCAGTTTCATCCAGTATGTTTATACAACTAGGTGGTACTCCTATTGTACTCATATCTTCTTTTTAACCGACAATCCAGATCCATTCCTCACGGGGTAGACTTGAACATAGGTCAAAATCATTTGTTTGTCTATTCTGACCTGGCGGCTTATAAACCTATTTGGGAAATATAGAAGCCCCCATCTTACGCGTGGCTCCTTTTGATTCGAGAACCAAAGTAAGGACCAATCCAAATATTCATTTCGAGTGCCACTGGCCAAAGCTGACTTTGACACCATCGCTATCCATATAAGGGGTGACACAGGTCAGCCTATTCAGTTTATTTATGGGAAGTCTATGGTGAAGATACACCAACTGCAACGACAATGACGCCCATATACCAAGTTAGGATCCAACCCTAAAAAAGTGATATGAAAAAGAGGAGCCAACGTGTTGACAAATGTAAGCGAATCCCTGTTACGTGAAGTCACCAAAAAAAACCCCAAGAAAAGTATAAATACCAAACCAACCAAGAAAAGCCCTCATTCAAAACTTCATCGTCACCGAGTGGAGCAGGCCAGGCCGCTTTATATTTTCGATTAAATCATGATGCAACACGGTTCTTGTGAATGCAGTGCGTGTCTGTCGTCCCCCCCACGATGACCGCCATGCAGGAGGGATTATCCCTTTTCTACCCTGGACAATAATGTCCTAATTGAATTCTTGATTCCCGCACAAGTAGAAAAAAGGACAGATCTGAATCAGTCTTATCTGTATATAAAAATCAAAATTATACATGCGGATAATTCAGACTTGGCGAATGACAGTGAAATTGCCGCCGTCAATAACTTTTTTTTACAGCATGTTCAGTAGCATTGATGTGTATCTTAATAATAAACTGATCACCAACAATGCGGACACGTATGCCTATCGTGCTTACCTAGGCAATTTGCTCTCCTTCAATCCGAGTTGTTAGGACACTCAGCTTCAGGCATTAGAATAATGGGCCGTCGACACCCCTGGTCGGATAAACACTAAAGTCCATGATGGAGATAACAAGGGTTATGTGGAAAGGCGAACTTGTGTACATCAAAGCCGTGTGGTCGAACTGTGTGGCCGACTTCATTTGGATCTGGTGATGCAAGATAAATATTTACCTAATGGGATAGAACTCCGTCTAAGACAAAGACAAAGCGTCACCCGTTTCTGTCTCATCATTACTGCACCCGCTAAAATCACCTTTATGGAAATGGGTTTCAATGTGAGAACCGTGGATTTACACCCCGTGGTGGTCAATCAAGTCAATCAACACATTGCTCAATACAACATGAAAATTCCTATCCGACGTACTGAGGTGAAAACCTTTACTATTCCTACCGGTCAAAGATCCAAGATTGAAGATCATTTGTTTCAAGGTCAGTTGCCAAAACGACTGATCATTGGTATGGTGAGAAATGGAGACATGAATGGGCATCTGGCTACCAATCCTTTTGATTTCCGTCACTTTAATCTCAATCATCTGGAGGTCAGTATTGATGGAAAAAGTATTCATAACGGACCATTTCAACCCAATTTCGAAACGGGAGAAAGCCTACGCTCCTACATGTCACTCTATCTAGCAACAGGAGCTCTTTGACTCAATCGTTCCTTTGAATTGAGTTTGAATGATTATCAAAACGGTTACACACTCTGAGGACTGGACTTGACAGCCGATCAAGGTTGCGAGGAAGGGCAACTCCATCCTATAAAAACGAGGAATCTGAGATCGGAATTTCACTTTGCCAGAGCGCTAGCACAAGTCATTAACATGACTGTGTTTGCGGAATACGATAATCAGATTGAAATCAACCAATTTAGACTATGGATGGATCCAATGGAAAAAATGGAACACAGACAATGCTTTAAAATGCAATCATTGGATCTAGAAAAAAGAAAACATGGAACAAGCACTTTGAAATGCAGTTATTGGCGTATCCTTGCGGTACAAGTGAACGAACTGAAACCTTGCGAGAGGTTGAACCAACATGTGACAGAAGCACTTCAAACGTTAATTTATGATCAATTGCATGAAGACTGTTATCATTGTCAGGTGGATCATCTCAGTCAAGTACAACATGTGCTCTGCTTATACACGGAAACAGAGTGGACAGAACTGTACATTCAAAAAGCGATTTTGTTTGGTTTGGACGTGTTCAAGGTCATGGAAAAGTGGTATCCTGAACTCGTGGACTTGGCCGATAGTGAAAAAGGAGATGCATGTCGATTATGGATTCAGTATAAAAACGAACTCAGTCAGAATCAGTCAGAACTCAAAGATCACTGATAAGAGTATGGGCAGAACGTGTGAATAGAAATTGGCATTATGGAGACGAATGAACTTCAATACATCTTAGATCATTCACCGATCTTATCTACATTGCATGCTTGTGTTTGTGCAGAGAATCCTCATGATGTGGAGGCCTATATTGTGAATACACACACTGCGAATCAACCAGGAGAACAATGGGTGGCTATTTACCTCAAAGCCAATTCAATCGTGGACTACCACCTTTCGAGGAGATATTCTCTTTTGTGAGAAAAACATTCGAACACTTTCAGTGGAATGCATTGAGTATACAAGGGGATATTTTATCTGTGTGCGGTGTATATTGTTTATTTGTTCTGGACTTTATTTCTCGTGGCTGTGACCTGAACACACAATGAAGTTAACACATAAATGGTAAAAATTCGTATTTATGTGAGATTATTGTCAATATAGTGTATATGATGCCACTACGTTACTACGACGCAGAGTGTAAATGTAATATATTTTCGCTACCTGTCAAATTTGGGTATTGTGATTCGAAGTTCTCATAACAGCAGTTCAGGCAACATTTCTTAGTGTTATAGTAAATATGTATATGCTAACAACAATATATACATGAAAATGGATTATACATATCATCTGGCAGACAGAGTACTTCTCTTTACAATAAGTAGATTCCGGAGAGGCCTAATAAGTATTTTTCATAAAATTATTGTAGTTAATCGTATGTTGTTTGAACGATTGTATTTTAATTCTGTTTTGTTTTCGCTGGGGTTTGAGGTCGCATCAATAGCCAGAATCATTTTGGCAAATTTTCCAGTTTCAACGTTGGAGAGAGAGACCCCAAGGTGTACATATTGTTCTTCATGTAGATGATCTCGTGACCTCAGTTGCACTGTCCTTTGTGATTCATTTAGATTGTTGTTCATAAAGCAACTGTTGAAATATGTCTCGAGTCTCGGTACTTAGTCATGATTAAGAAGATAAGTTGGACACTTGTAAAAGTATGGTATCACATACAGTGATACCTTTTACCGGGAAGTTTAGTTTTCACAACGCAGCACCTCAGTCTGGAGAAACATTGTTCAGGGATCTTTATCAGAGAAACATTAGCCTGTGCCCTTGCAAATAACGTTCAGAAATATTCATAATAGTACTGGTTCTTGGTATATTGAGAATATGAGAAAAACGTCAGAATAACAACAAAACCCATTCTATTTAAAAAATGTTTTTTTTTTTCATAAGAACTTCTAAAAACAAAAATGCATAGAAATATGCTCCCAACAACGCTTAAAGTGTTCTCCTATAAATATGCCATTTATTTATTCATAATTCATATATTTATTCATAATTTGTATTCGAACGAATTTGGCACGTACATGAATATTAGTTACAATAATGCTGAAATAGGCTGCTTAGAGAAATCTTGGCTTCTGGTTTGGAAACTTCATCCGATACAAACTTGATATACACTATAGTGTAATTTGAATTGAATATTCGGTTATATTAGTGCATCAAAAATTTATATCAGGCGATATCTTTTATGACTTTACGTAAAAAAAAACTTCACAAGAACACAATTACAAATTACTGAACAAGTTCAAGGTCACATGAAGTGTAGATCATCTACCGACAAGATCCCGAGACAAAAACCGGACAAATAGTCTAAATTTCAACGACTGAAGAATAAATAAGTTTGACGTAAACACCATTCAATATCCCCACCTTAACTACTTTTTTATTAATTTGAAAGTTGCGTGAAATCAAGGGATGTTTGCAATTTTTAAGGACAGGAAATTTGTCTCAAAGTGTTAAAGATGAGATGTCACCAAATCAATGTTATCTATTGTTATGGTCATTGGATGTTTCATAGGACAACATTATCACGATTTTTTTCGTGATTTTATCACTCCTTATCAAACTCAGCTTATGTTGTTACATGGTATTCAAGACTACGGAAAACCGTTTTAGTTTGAACATCATTACACATGAATCACAATTTAATACGTCCACTGCATGATAGAAACTTCATATCAGTCAGATTTCTTGAATTTGTGTGCTATTTCCAAATGTGAGGTCAAGCACGTAGTGCTCGGTGAGCTATAGTGATCAGTCAGTCTACTCCAGCGTCCGTCGTCCGTTGTCCACACCTGGGGGTTGTTAATACCCAATTGTTCGTCTCAATGACATCTTGGACGAGTTCGAACATGGATCATCTGGGGTCAAAAACTAGGTCATCAGGTCAAATAGAATGGAAATTTTGTGAACACTCTAGAAATCACAGGTTTGATTAGATCTTCATGAAAATTTGTCAGAATGTTTGTATTATTGATCTTTAAAAATTAAGTGAATATGGGTTATCTCAGGTCAAAAACTAGGTCACCAGGTCAAATCTTTTGAAAACCTTGTTAACCCTCTATGCAGATTTTTTTTCTATCCATTTAGAATTTCGAATATTTACTTCTAAATCATGATACAGACTGTATATAGTTGAATGTTTATTTTTTCTTAATTTTCAGCCAAACTGTTATAGCTCCTTTACATATTACTGATAATGGAAATCTACCTAATTTGGCTAAAACAATCATATTAGGGGTTTGCGTTTAACTCCAAGAATATATTTACAAAATCGGATATGAAGATCGTGTAAATTCTTAAAGTTGTACACACCCCAAACTGCGGACCCGTATAAAAGAATTGTATTAAATTGTATCAAAGAGAGACAATTTAGATTTTCAGAAATGCCGTTTATGAATAATATTAACAATAGTGGTGATAACGGCTCGCCCTGTTTTAGACCGAGCGTAATCTCAAATAGTGAGACATCTCACTTGTGCTAGATAATTTAACACATGACTGCTCAACGTTATGTATACGCTTGATCATATTAGTCATCTTACAGTTTAAGCCTACTTATTAAAGCACGTGAAAATCGTCCCCTCTGTGAACATTTTCACCCTTTGTAATACGTTACGTGTAAACATTTCACGCTATTCCACCTGGATCGCGTGAGATTAACATGGACTACTCATGCAAAGTTGATTTTTTATTTTGGATATTTTTATTTTAAGCAAACTGTAGATTGCTTAATGTAATAAAAGTCAGTATCAGTTACTGAAAACGCCGTATTAGCAAAACTATGCACGCAGTACACGTTCAGAAAGTACAACATAGAATAAAACTCATGATGATACTTTAGCTTTCTAAATCTATATGTTCATATCATGTGTACATAAATTTGAAAATTTGGACTCTATCTAGATTTCAATTCATGTAACACACTGTCAACCCTGATTAAAAAACAACTGTGGACAGCCAGTACTCAGCATACCAAAAGCAAAACTTCTTAAAAGCCAACTGTACATACAGACCACAATTTTATTCTTTACCACTGGTGATATTTCTTCCCAAGTCTGACTAATAGGATCTTTGACTGTACAGATACTATGAGTTACAATATAGATGTCATTCAACCATTTAGATTTTCATTTTGTGCGAGAGAGGCCATACCTCATGACTCCATGCTTCTTACTGTCGTGGAGCTTCTATCCATGTACACAAAGATTTCATGCAAATAAATGGTTTTCTGATTCAAAACTTCAGTAGTACATTGTATTTGTCTCCACACACCAATATTTGTTAAATTTACTGTGTATGGACAAAAGTATTGTATTTTTCTCAATGATAAACTTTCACTAAATTATGAAGAAAAATGTATATTTATATATAACAACATTGTCACTTATCGCTGGATTTGTTACCTCTGTATAGTATGTACCTATGTAGAACCACTTACGGCTCTCTACAACTATCTGTAAGTTAGAGCATTGAGTTGATGCTACACTTTAACTTTAACTTTCCTTGCTGTATGTTCACATCACACTACAAAACAACAGTCAACCCTGTGTATATAGACTACATTTTGAAGAGTTTAAAGATTATGCTTTAAAACTCGTCTGTGATGGACAATTTTGGTTCTGGGGAAGCGTCCTTAATAGCGGGGTGACCTTAATAGTGGAGTTCAGCCGGAGAGGTCCCAAATGTATGTAAGTACATGTTATATATGCAGCAGTATAATGAAACTCATAGTAAACTGAGGTACATTGTGATAAATACTAGTAAATACTAATAATATCCATTTTGGACATCACACACCATATCCGCCTCATAAAACGTAAGATTATTGTTAGTTTCTGTGGGTCCGTCACATAGACATATCTAAACGCCTTAGACAGAATTTTGTTTAAAAAAACTCGCTGATTGTAAACATTTCAGACTTTTACCTTTAACAGTTGACGATAGATCCCCACTGTAATCAATAGGATAGGATAAAACATGTTGTTTTTTTACATACAAGGTTAGCGAGATTTTATGTAGAAAAGCTGATATCTTTGTTGAGAATCGTCCATGGAACGGGCACCAGTTTCATTGCTGATAAAGACTTGAAATTTTATCAACCAAAATGATAAAAAATAGTGCATAAACATACAAATTAGAATTCATAAGTTACACATGTTCAGGTCTCAGCTTAAGTGCATGTATCGTTTTTGTCTTTTTGATGTTTCCATGTTTATAAAAATTAAAACTGATGATACTAATTGTACAGCTTTAAAATCTGTTATAAAGTTGATGAAGAGCGATGTTGTTAACAGAGGAATTCATGTCGTTGTTATTGTGTTAATTCTTTGAAGTATGCGGTAATTCGGTAAAGTACCATAAAATGAAATATAAAAATACACAAGTAACTTAGTTCTCAAGAAATATGTTAGTAAAAATTGATGTCTTGGAAACATTGATGATAATAACAAATTACAGGACATAAAAATAACATACAGTCTATAGATTCTATAGATTCTATAGATTCTAGTTTCTACTCATAACAAAAGCATTCCGAGAACATGCTTCTTTTAATCTAAAACCCTTTGTTTGTGTCTCGTATTTACAGACAAAATCACCGTGGAATTACAGTAAAACCTTACCTTGTGATCACCTCAATATTACGACCACCTTGTTATAATGAACACTTATATCCTGACTGGCTTTCAATAACTTTCCTATAACTCAACTCGATAATAAGACACCACCTAAATATTAAGACTTATTTTGGGTACCCGACGGTGGTCTTACTATCGAGGTTATTGAAAAAAACTTAAGAACACATGAAAAAATCGGTCTTAATAATGTGGAAGTTTAATTGTCGTTCAAAATTAAGTTGATTTAACTTTCTCAGTACATTTATAATTATATGGTCTGAGGTTGAACAAAATAACATACAATATTGACCGCGCACTACTACAACCACAGGGGGCTAAACACGTTGAAGGGATGGAGTATAATGCTGTATTAGGCCTAAAATGGCCACATTGACCAACAACATGTATATCATTCGTATACATGTATATATGTAATATAAGTGTTTTTGGTCCTTGTGGCCATTTTGAGCCTAACACACCATTATACACCATCTCTTCAACGTGCTAGCTCCTTGTGACAACAACATTTCTAAAACAGTACAGTGTAACTTCTGAAATACAAACACCCTTGGGACCGGCCAAAATGTTCGGACTTTGGAAGTTTCCTTAAATCAGAACAACCTGGGCAAAAATGAACAGTTAAACGTCAGTGATTCTTTGCGGAAGTATAATGAGCCATTACTCTTTGTGCAGTACATTAATAGTCTGAAACATGACGGAAAAACAAAAAAGACATTTTGATATGAACCAAATTTTGTGAAAAAAGCGTTCGGAATTCAGAATTCAGAAGTTCCAGAATTTAGAAGTTTGATTTATATAGAAAACAGAAGGGTAAATTTCAGGATTAAAAGATTATTAAATTGTTCGGATTTTAGAAGTTTCCGGAATTCAGAAGTTACACTGTATATCTAGTCAAAACAGAATTTGACTTTTGTTATATAAGTATATTTACTATTCTTATCGCCATATTGATTGATAATTCATATGTTAAACAAATAAATGTATACAGAAATAGATTGCGTAAAATAAAGCTAGGGATGGATCAGACAAAACATTTACATTCATTTGTATGATGTGTTCGCTAAAATTAGGACAATAGTAAAGGCAATACGTTGGAAGTTAATATATCCTATTTTTGTGAGAAATTCGTACCTATTATCGTCTTGTTCAATAAAGAAAGTGTTTCTTGCCTTGCTTGAATGCTTGAATATGTATGTACCAATCTGCTGCTTTATGCTAGATTGTGTACACGTCTGGTAATACTAATGTGTTTTTTTTCATCATTTACCATTTCAAATGCTGAGCGCGGGGTCCAATACGTTCTTTCAAAATTATAACAAAGTAGTGAAATACGCGAACTTCAATTAGTGAATGATAATTAAAGCAAAATTATCATAATAAGTATACACTACGGTGACTTGTGCTTATAATCTTCAGCATACCAGCACGCGTTTACACATCCTACAATGTCGTGTGGTTGTGAATCTGTGAAGTATTTTCTTACATCCGTAGTTATTCATTTCCAAACTTGTTTGTGTTGTCCACAATAATTATTGGATAAACAGTTCAGTGATTATCCACGTCTTGTATGGAGACTGTAAATGATCTAATTGTACTTTATCCTTACACCACATCAAAATCTTTGTTGTGGAGATTTTACCATTGGACGTATCGCGACACGAAGTCCTTCGTATTTATCATCGTTATTGATATTCCATATTTAATTGTCATTGTCAAGAGTCCCATAAAAACAATATACAATCGAGATCGAGAGTCATTCTAGTTTCACATTGCTACTTGTACAGTTTAAGGGAGGGCTAATCATATACGACAAAAATCAATAATTGTCTCCCTTGTTGACTAATATTCTGAATGTTAGTAACACTTTCAAAACCATAATTTTATTATACCTTGCATCTGAAGCTGCATTAAATATATCTAAGACTTATTGTTCAAAGACATTGCCAACAAAGCGTACATATTAACGTTTATACTTTGATAATGATGTTATCTTTATATGAATCACAATGGTTGTTTACGAGTCTTATCATGTAAAACGCGAGTTGACTTTTTCCGTGATAGGTTTGTACTTTTGTGATTTGCGACGTTCATTTTTTAGTCATGATGACTGATTTATGACTATGTAATTTTTGTGCGTGATAATGTGGAGTGTTTCGCTTGTAGAATTTCTCATGTATTCTTTATATATTCAGAACATAATATTAGGTCTCCTAATAATAAACAGCAAACAACGCTTTTATATTTCACCTTATAGGATTGCACCAAAACTGGCTACGGGAGGCCGTTTTTTTCATATTCATAGGTCATCATTCGGCAAACATAATGCATGTGTAAAAAGAAAAAATATAATATGAATGACCTTAATACGTCACAGGCCAGATAAAGAAACAGAGATAAAACTCTATGTTTTAATATAAAAATACTCGAGAATAATGTGCCTGGCTCATTATTGTGAAAACTATAATAACATCTATCAAATACGGATACAATGTGTGTGTATTTTGACTAAAAATACAATCATTACGTGTATTTCTAAAATGTTAAACAAATTTGTTGTCTAAAATTATGTTTATCAAACAATATAAGACATGAATTTTTAAAACACGCTTTAGAATTATATTTTCCGTAAGAATGTATCCCATTTAGCTTTTGAATGACATTAATAGTTTTCAAATGTTTGAACTTAAAAGATAACTCGCTAACTTGCGGTGCATGCTAGAACTGATTTACATAAACTTTGTATTTTCGATCCTCATACAAAACATGCTGTTAATGGATGTTATGTGAACAATTAGCAATTGGTCAATTTTATATACTGGTATCATATTAAAGCGGTTTAAAATTATTCATATTTCTCTTTATTGTTTGACTCTAGATTGAACTCATTTTATTTTTCATCTTTTTAAATGTTTATTGTGTAAGAAAGGCAAGTAAATGTAGCAATGTAGTATGAAAGTTTGAGCATAATTTGAACAGAATGAGAACTGATAAAACAAACATTGTTTTACTATATCCTAACGGTCTTAATTACACCAAACTTTACTGTTTGTATTCGGGTCTTATTGCTAACATAATCAAAAACCAAGTTCAATTATCAATTATACAGTCCAACCTGTGTTTGCGGCCACCTCCGAATAAAGGTCACCATGTGAATAACGACCATTTTTAATAAAAGCAAAAACATCATTGATTGTTTAGAACAAACTGACATCCAAAATAAAGGCTACCTGTACATAAAGGCCACATTTTGTCTTTCCGAATTTGTTAAACTAAACAAAATGTTTAAACTACAACTACAAATATTTTATTGCATTAAAACAAATTACCTGTTTTATAGCATAAGTAAATAAATACATGATAACAAGAACATAATAGACATTGTTTGCTGGAAGAGCACAATCATGACTTATGAAATTTTAACATATTACTGTAAAATATAACTAGACATTTATTTATTTCGTACAAGATTAGCATAGTATATATGTTTTGATAGGTTCATAAGATTTTGTTTTACGGTTGTATTCATCAGATTATAAAATTTTTGTATTGTTGGCCATGTGTAATAGTATTTTTTAATATATTTTTTTCTTGTCTGAAAATATTTCGGGCAATTAAGTAGAAAGTAATATTCATTTTCTATAACTCTAGAGTTGCAATAATTTCAAATTCTTTCATGTCTTGATAAATTTAAATAACGACCGCGTTCAATAGCCAAATCGTGTGATGAGACGCGCAGTCGGGTAAGAGCTATTCTAAATTTCGGTTCTAGGATAACATCAAGATAATTTTCAAATTGAAAAGAATGTTTACATATGGAATAGTAATAAAGGCGAGTTGAGTTATTAATTGTCGTATACCAGTTTTGTTTGTATATATCTAGAATTCGATTTTTAAATAGTTTATAATTTATTAGCATATTGAATTGATTTATCCGAAGTGTGGACAGTCCTATTTGATGTAATATTGTCTTTATATTGTATGCCCAATTATTTCCATTATATGTTCGATTATCATTAGCGTCATTATATAACATTTTGTATGTCTTAGATAATATGCTATGTTCGTCAGTTGTTAAGATATTTACCCAGTATTCGATTGTTAGTATTTGTCTGTGTATTTTCATTGGAAAACGGCCGAGTTCTCCGCATAATGTATCTAAATTAGTAGAGGGTTTTTACATTTAATATTCGTGGCAGAATTTAGAGAATATAGTTTCTATATTTGGGCATGCGTGGTGTCCCCAGATCTCCGCAGAATAATTAAGAATGGATAATACTAGTGAATCAAAAAGAGATAATTTCTTTGATACAGATAGCTCCTTTTGATTAAAAACTATAAATGAATTATGCGCTGAGGACGAGGCAATAAATGTGCGCGTAAGTATTTAACTATTTCGACGATATCTATACGCGTATTGTATAGAAAAAAGTCATACGATGTGTGCCTTCCCTTTTCGAAGATCATAACTTTAGTTTTCTTCACATTTAGTTTAAGTTTCCAAGTGTTACAATACTGTTGTATATCATTCAAAATAGATTGAAGAGAAATTGGATCATGCGCAAACACAGCAGCGTCATCGGCAAATAAGAGAAGAACTAGTAGATCGTCAATTGTGACGACGACATAATTATATGTTAGTGTTAATATTATTAAAGTATATCGTTTAAATAAAATAAGCATAATATACTACTTGCTGGATCGCATTGTTTAATTCCTACTTTTGCAGTTAAAATACCTGATTTCATTGAATGATATTTTACATAAGATCTAACCTGCGAATACATTGATTTAACGGCGTTCCTGAATTTTGTGCTAAGATTTTCGTTAAGTAGTTGTTTCCATAATAGTAATCGATATATTTTATCAAACATTTTTTCTCAATCCAAGAATGCTACATATAATTTTTGGTTTAAGGACAACGTTTTTTGCAATGATGGCGTGTAGAATAAATATACAGTCCGTTGTTGATTTGTTTCGTTGAAACCTGTATTGATTTATCAATTATCTTATGATGTTTATCGGCCCACTTAATTAATCGATTAACGATTAACTTTGAGTATATTTTTGAAAGTATATCATTAAGAGTAATTCCATGGAAATTTTTTGCTTCGTGAGTCCCACCTTTAAATATTGGGATGATAATGCCTTCTTCCCATTCTACCGGGAAAGTGTCATCATTAAATAGTTTATTGTAAAATTTATTTACAATTGGTGAAATGATATCAAATGAATGTTTTAAAACTTCCGTTATTAATTGGTCGGTGCCAGGGATTTTTGAGTTACTTTGAGAGAATACTGCGTCTTTTATTTATACTTGTGTAAAATTTACATCCAAGTCATAGTCTAGAACATTTTTTTCGTGTGAATCATCGCTGTGATTGTCCTGGGTACATGTGGGTATATTACCGTATAAATCATGAAAGTGTGAGTGCATATCTTCAGTTGTTAAATTCTGTGGGATATTTTGTTTATTTTTATATTGTGATTTAATATTTTTCTAGAATGATTTGGGGTTTGATTTCGCTAATTTTGTGATACGCAAGCCTTCTGACTTTCTATAGTTTTTTTTGTTTTTGTTAATCTTTATGTGAGAATGCTTTTTGTTTAAAAAAATCATTCTATTTTCATTATTTCTATTTCTTATAAATCTGTTGCTAGCTTGACTGAACAGTTAACGCGCATTATAAAATTCCGCATTGAACCAAGTTTTTTTTTATTTTGTTTTTATATGGTGAGTTCAATTCTCTACGTTTACCAAAGTCTTTGAAGACATTATCATGCATACATCGTGTGAAGTCACGAATGGTATTATCAATTGTATTTTTGTGTAAATCAGTGGTCAGCTGATTTAAATATGCGATTTCATTGGTAAGATTTACACGAAAGACCGGAGTGTGTCGTCCCAGTCTAAAAATAACTCAGATGTGGTTAATTGACTTTCATCATATGTATGCTTATCCGAACCTATAAATTCAAATACAAAAATGTACGGCGTTATGGTCTGAAAGATCTGTTTGTAACATAATTTCAAATGCAGAGATAGACTTAAAATCCTCAAAATTCAGTAAGAGATAAAATCGCCAGTTATCATGACTTTACCTATAGTTTTATATTTCTCAATGCCTAACTCCAGTTGTTCGAACATATTAACATAAAAGCTTTGAAGTAATTTAGAATCGCGTGGATGAATATATGCAGAACATAAATATGCATCTTCATTAAAATGAAAAAGGGTTTTACATAGTCTTAACCAAATTATTCCATATTGGCATTTGTCAACAATACTTAGTTTATTTTTTAAATTACATTTGTAATAAATAGAAATTCCACCCGAATAGCGTCCTTTGCGAGTGTTCGTTGTTCCATTTCCATATAAATGTTCTACACAATATCCATCGATGTTTAAGTTGTAATGAGATTTTGATGATAACCAAGTTTCGGTTAGAATAATTATGTCATGATTGTTAATAACTGCACTAAAATCAAGGTCTGATGTTTTCCGAACTAAACTATTAATGTTCCATGAGATTATTCTTAAGGTCTGCTCTTCTTGACGTCTCCATTCGTTAGATGCTGTTGTTGGTACTTTATATTCACTTCCGTTGATAAATAATTTGTCACCGATGAACTTCACAGTGTTGCCCTGGTCATTCTCTTTCTTAGAGACATCATGCAAGTTCTTTCTGTTATCGCGCTGAACTCCAACACCGAGATTTTTATTTTTAAGGTCTTCTTTCAAAGTGAGTGATGCTTGTCTGATTTGTTCTCTTTGGTTGAAGTGATGAAATTTGACAATGATTGGTCGCGGTTTCTTTGATGTGCTTTCGGTGCCGAGTCGATGAGATCGATCGAATATAATTTCGTTAGTTTCTATTTTCAGTGTATCTTTTATGATTTCTTAAACAAATCAAGTGTGGCGAACACACCGTGAAAAAAACTATGATGATATAACTTTACACGGTGTTATACATCATTATATCCAAAAGTCATTCAAAAATATTTAAGAACGTATTACCTAATACAAAACTGCTTGAATTTATAACAACAGTGAAATTTTATAACGTTTGAAATAAGTAGAAATCGAGTGCTACAAACTTTACTCAAACGTCCACTGGCAAGCTTTCATGTGTATCACTTACAAGAAAATATTACTGTATTTTGTATAAAAGCGTTGTTTACAGGCACCATGACCGAAGATTCGATCAATATAATACTGTAACAAAACAGGGGGTGGGGAGTAAGTGATGTTATAACCTTGAGTGGACTTTCACGTTCTGACTTGGATGATGGTTGCCGTCAGGATGACTCGGGGTATTATACAAGTAGGCTATAAATGCATCTAGCAGCAAAACAAGTAGCTTGGAGGATTAGATTATTTGAAACAACAATAACAAAGCAACACGAATATGTGTTGAGATTTATTTTTTTATAAATAAACAACAAATAAACAGATCTAAGCGGCACACCAAAAGTTCCGTTGATAAAAATCGGTCCGACTGTGCTCAGAGTTCCTAAGTTAATCAGAATATATATATAAATAGTGGATATTTACATTTTATCCATGGATGCAAATATGTTTAACCTCCAGTTCCCAACGGTGAAAAGTCCCAGAATCCGGTCGCGCGGGTATGTATACTATTATAGAACCTTCATACGTGGCTACGCACCAAAGGTGGCGTCCTCCAATCAGATTCCACGAAACGCATTTTGACGGGGAGGAAAGTAGTTCCAAAAGTTACAAGGCGCATAAACATTTGAGATCCGAACCGCAATGCCGAACTCCAAATAAACGGTCCATGAATGGTCTAGCGAGCAATCCTTAGATTCCGTATTGTTTGACTTGCAATAGCGAATAGACTCTATCTGGAAGATTAATAGAATAGATTCCTCCTTACAAACATTCACCCGTAGTTCGTCCGGAACGTTCACACCCGGGTTTTATCCATTCTTAATAAATATTACGTCAACAATGTCAGGGACGATCGTCAAATTACATGGACAAATCTGTGGACTTCATTATACTCAACCCCACTCGGATCACATGTTACGTTTATTATACAGTAATAACTCGTTACTTTTATGTATTAAAAAGATGTAAATCTATAATGAAGCTAATGTTTCCTTGTTTATCATGAGTTTCCGTGGCTTGCCTAATTGTGACAATCTGGGAGAAACGCGGGGGAGGCTCATTACACTTCCCCCACCACTAATAAAATAACCCTCCTTGATTATTACACGCTGAAAATTTATTAAACTATATAAACAAAACAAAAACAAGAAAACACATAAAATTAACATCAAGAAATTGTGTTAAGACACGTTCTAATTAGTTATACCCAATCTCAATACCATCAATACAAACAATAATAATAAGTTTTAGTACCAATACAATCATGTATGTTGATTTCATTCTAGTAAACGGACCAGGTGGCTAAATAACATCACTTATTAAAGAATAAAAAAATATATGACCGAACTTTGTACCCTTTAATATCTAACTTTCAAATTTCACCAGTGTCAGTCCTTCTAGGAGAGCTTTCTAAAGATTTGACAACTGACCGAGAAACCCTCGAGTCTAAATTATCACCATTTATGATCCCCCTTAAAAACATCCCATAGTATTGTCTTAATTTGTCGCTTTTTTTTCAGATTCTTCAGTTAGTACATTAGGTTTGTCCTGACAATCTACCATTAGAAATCCCGCCTGGCAGGAGGACACAATGGGATCACCCCTTTAGAAAGTAACTTTTTGGCTCTATTTTTAATGAAAGCGAAGAATTACTTCCACGTGAGAATCACAACTAGTGGAACAAGTCGTTGTTTTATCATCTACGGCATTATTATTAATATCAGTCTCTTTATTTCCTCCTACCGTGTTACAATAATTGCCTTCCCCTTTCATTACATTACCACTTCCTTCATTAATTGAATCAATAGCATGGTCAAGTTCAGTCACCTCTATGTTATCTACATACACTAAGTAGTCTTTCTCACTTAACTTTTGTTGACCAACAGTAATATTACCCCTGTCCGCAAAATCACTTCTGATGTTACTGCTTGTCTCTGTACAACACTTTACATTTTCCGTTACCGTTTTCCTCCCTTTTGTCTCTTCACTGTCCGATGATAATGGTCTTCTTTCATTGAGTCTCTCCTTCCTCTTCTCTCTCTCTGCCACTGCTTCAGCATCACCCCTTTCTGTCACTGGCCTTTCTTTCTCACAGATCCCCTCGTGTCTTACAATCGACTCTACCTGTCCCCTATCCACTGGTGGAACTATTCTGGAAGTACTTACTTGCTTCTTAATCATATAACTAATTCATTCTACTCATTCCATTCTCTATTCCACTTGTCCAACCTATCCTTTTTATCTTCAAATGTTTCATTAATTCAATTAATTAATTCTTTCCTTATATCGCTGGCAACATTACTACTGTATGGTATGACACTGTCAATTACACGAACATAATCATTTGGACTCATGGCAAAATAGAAGCCTGCATTCCTAGAAAACCTATACCTTGGTTTGAAACCCGAATCCTTGTGTACTCGACTCCTGACATGGATATCTAAATCCGATATCCTAGTAAAGGTCTTTTCCTCTCCTCTGCAACATGGGCATACGACAGGCAAGCGGCAGTAGGCTGGACCAGTAAGATGTTTCTTTGGCTCGCCTGTCGTCCGGAACAGCGCCTCACAAAGTAACTTTCCCCATAAAGAGGATCCGTGGTTATTAAACTGCCTAAAAAGTAGCATATTTCTATTTGCGGACAGGCTTGACTATTAGTGTCTTACAGGCTCGGTTTGTCTCTCTTACATACATCTTAACCATAAGGTTTTCAATATATCTTCACAGTCCATTTTATAATAAAACAAGGGTTTGTTGAGATTGCGTATTCTTAAACACATTCTATCGGAGCGAGATTGGTCAATTGAGTTTACCAAACGAAATGAGTTAATGCATGGCATCATCCCTTCCGAAGGTGTACAGTCCAAGTATCATCAAAAAAGTTCCAGAGTAAATAAACATTTCATCGTCACCCAAATATACTTCGTTTTCCATATTAAAGTAAAAACGATGTCCTCTATATTAAATCTATCATTTTAGTAGGAATCAAGACTTTGAAATTCAATGTTAATCTCGTTAACCGGTCGTGTATTTAACAATCATAAAAAACAAATTGCTAAAAAAACAAGAACAACGTTCACGAATACAAGGAAATTAACAGCACAGTTCAGACGCGTTTAGTAACGTTAAAAATAATTATTGGCGATCTTTTGCGCATCCAACTTGGCCGCTTTACTCCGCTATATGGATATAAACGATCAATATGATAAGACTTCGGTTTGCCTTTAGAAGTTCTTTTCACCAAACAAACCAAATCGTCAACAGTCTTTGTAAGTAAAAATGGCTCTTTCCATTTATCAGTCAGTTCCGTACTTAATCCGACCTTCCTTGTGGGATTATTCAATTCAATTAAATTTTTTATTGTGATATTTTAGGCCACCGGCCCACACACAAACATAATAACATGACTGTTTATGCTCTGACATTGCAAATATCAATAAGATAATCTTGTCCTAAAACAGGGAAAATTTAAGAAATTTGCAGAAAAATTTATCAATCTTACAATTAACATATAAAAGCAATTCAATGATATGATAATGATACATAACGATCCCTCAATCTAACAGCATGAAAAATGTACATAGCAATATTACGCAGAACTTGTTTACATGAACAAGACATAGGGTTATAAAATGATTGTATACATGGATGGATCAAATAATGCTCTGGTATGTACTGTGTTCGTAATTCTGCATATAATGGGTGTATCAACACAAAATGGAGTTCGTCTTCAGTACAACCTTCACAATAAAAAACAATTTCTAAAGTCCCTCGATATTCAATAATATACTCCTTGTCCGATCATTAAGTCATGCGCTGAGCTTCTAAATGTGGCTAAACTTGACCTAAATTTATTAATATCTATGTCTGTAACATATTTTTCAGTTCTATAATCCAATTTAAATTTAGAATAGTGGTACAGTTTACTGTTTTGGAAACATCTAGCAAACCATGTCTGCTCATACTGATCTGTTAGCCGTTGTGTATAACATTTAAGAAACGTGTTTTTGTTTTCAACGTACTGTCTTTCCCAAATATACCCAAAACCATTTGCAAATAGACATAGGAGACCCAAATTTGTTTGACCAATGTTATCAAGGTGTACAAACATTTCATAACATAGACGAACATAACGATTTCTATTCGTATTCGAAATTCTTAACCAAAATTTTATACAACGTCCTTTTGAGTATATATAAAGAGGCAATCTACCTAGATCGCCTAACACAGCATCATTACATGCATATTTCCCAACATTTAAGAAAACTTTTACATCATAAATGTGAACCTTTCCTATACTACTTACATTATCTAAAGCCCAGATTTCAGATCTGTATAATAAAACGGAGCAAAAACTGAAAAAGGTATGAAATGGAATATTTGACAATTTACTTAAGGAATTCAGTATTTGTAATAACACTCTCTTTGCCTTAACTGACATGGTCTCTGACATTTTATACAATGATAATCTATCAGTGAAAAGTATCCCAACATAAGTAAAATTTTTAACAATTTCTATTTCTTTATTTTTGTAAAACCATTTCTCATTTCGAGATGAACGACCATCCTTCTTAAAAACAACAATTTTAGTTTTGTCAATATTAACATTCAGTTTATAACTATCAGAGAAGGTACTTAAGACATTTAATTGCCTTTGCAACCCTACGATAGTATCTGCACTTAAAGCAATATCATCTGCAAACGTAAATCATCATAAAAGAGCTGGATTCCACTAGTGTTCTTGTTTCTAAGCAATACATATGATTAATTTATAAATAATGAAAATAATATAGGACTTAAATTACATCCAAGACGAAGTCCAACCGGACATCTGAAAGTTACAGTATTCCCAAGCTTTGTTCTAATGACACATTTTACTTCCTCATAAATAGATTTGATAGATCTATACAAATTGCCCTTAATTCAAAAATTCAAAAAGAATATTGCGGTTTACGGAATCAAAGGCCTCTTGGAAGTCAATGAATGCAACATATATAGGTTTACCTTTTGAGTTCAGGTATTTACTGATAACACTATACAAGATGAAGCATTATGTATAGTAAATAGTCAGGTCTAAAACCTGATTGGCACTCAGTAATAATATTGAATGCAATAACATAAAAAGTCAATCTCTTTGTTAAGATAGATATATATATATATTTTACTTATACTATCTAGTAATGAAATTCCTCTATAATTATTTGGTACATCAATATTACCCTTCTTATGTAAGGAGATAACAATACTTTCAATCCATCTGGAAATTCACCTCTTGCAAAAAGACTATTAAAGAATTTTTGATAAAATTATTGAGTCAATAATCTCTTGTTCAGATATAGGTGCATTAAAACTCAATTGTTCAATTTCGTTAAACTCAGTATCTATAAGGGTGTCATTATGAAAAACGTCACGATTATCAGATTGAAAAAACATTGCTAAAGTATTCATACCAAGCATCTATTGTTATATTAGGAATATTACTTATATTAGGTCTTTGGTCAATGATTGTATTAATTTCTCGCCATAACAATTTAGAATTATTCACAGATGATTGCAATTTCTCGGCTTTATCATTATCATAACGTAAGCGCTTCTGTTTACGCATATCTTTGTATCGGTGTTTCAGAAGCAGATATTTTTGTAGATTGTTTTCACTACGATCCCTCCTGAATGATTTCAATGCCGACATAGATAAATGCTTTGCATGCTTACAATCACTATCAAACCAACACTTATTAGAAACAGATTTATGGATACTATTGTATCTGGATTTCTTAAACTGCTCAGAACTTTCCAAGAATAACTTTCTGAATTTCGCGCAGAATTTCCATCAGCAGTTATACTATGATCTGCTATCATCTCAAATATAACATTCAAAGTACCAGATACTAAGTACTCAGACAGTTGGTTCATATATTCATCACAGTGGTCACTGTTGATAATTATAGGCTATTGAGACTCGTGTCTGCTTGACGTTATTTGTTGAATTGTTCCTATGGATATTGTCTCCAAGGTGTAGTTTCAATGGGTGATGGGTGCTTTCTGTCTATAATAACACTTCACATGAATTGGTGATACTGCTCACAGCTCTAGATGCAATGCAATAGTCAATTACGCTGCTACCATTTCTGTTGATGAAAGTATAATCACCAAGACCAAAACGTCCATTCAGTATGTGGCAGCCAAAAGTTTTACAGAATAGCAACAAGTCCCGAAAAATTTTGTCTACTGTTTTATCAGTCGAATTTCGTGATATACCAACACCTCCGTCCAATACGTCGTGCAAATCTTTTAATTCAGGTACAAAATCATTATTTGCTAGAAAATCATCTTCAATCCCAGTCCGTGCACTAAAATTACCACACAATAATATATCATATGTCAATAGATTTTGACTTATTAAAATTGTCAATACCATTGGAGTAATTTATATCACCATAAAAGGGAGAGATATTTGGCGGAATATATTGTGAAATAAAAATCATGTCTCTTCCAGTTTTTAGCATAGACTTGTCGAAGAGTAAAATCACTCCAAAATTGAAAACTTGACAAATGTCTTTAATATGATGCTCCAAGGAGCTTTTAATCAATACAGTTACTCCCCAAATGGCCTACCACCTACTTTTGAGTTTTTGCATTATGGCAATGAATGGTATAATTTTGAAAAATACTTTTGAGATAGTCGCTGTTAGTGTCCCATGTCTCTGATATTATATGGAATTTACTAAGCTCTGTTACCAAATCACTTGACGAAGATTTAGTTCTAAGACCTTCAACGCTCCGTGAGATAAATGATCATGTAGCCATACAAGTTGGCCTTCGGTATAAACCTTGCTTTTGCGCGATTTACAATCATAGTGTTTCTTTCGATACATAGTGGTCGCTTTTAGGATCGATCTAACTATGGCGTGACAAGACTCCAAGCGCTCCTCGAGTTCAATAACAAAGTCGCTGCAATTTGTTACGTCTGCTTACGTCTTAAGCCGTCCGATTACTGCCTGCATCGGTACCGTTATTTCTAGACCAAAAAGCATTTTGCTGGGGTTACTTTAGTGCTAATCGGCGGAGATAACATTGCTGAAGATAACATTCCCAAGAGTTTATTTGTGTACTACAATGTGGTTTTAGCATTGAAATTAACGTTTTATTAAGTTTTGCGAGTTTACAAGTTTTGCTTTGAAACATTTCCCTTGACCAGTGTATATTTGCGATGGCACTCCGTACCTACTGATATAAGTATCCATTAGTGCCTTGGCAACGGTCCTGGATTCTATATCCGGTAAAGCAACACTTCCTATCCACTTGGTGAACAAATCAGCCATAACAAGAATGTATCTGTTACCGGCGGCGGTTATAGGGAGGGGTCCTAGAATATCCATCATAAGTCTTTCCATGGGCTAACCAACTAGATTTTGTCCAAGAGGTGCCTTGTCTGATGCCCTTGAGAGTTTCACAGCTGCACACACATCACATTGTTTGCAGTATCTCCTTATGGTATTGGTCATTCCATGCCAATGGAATGATTGTTGGACCTTTTCTAACGTTTTCTCGACCCCCTAGATGACCACAGGTAACGATGTCATGGTGGTACTTTGTAACTTCTTTCTGCTTTAAACTTGGTGTGACAAGCTGGTGCATGGGTTTACTATCGTTACCATCAATAAGGCGATAGAGTAAACCTCTAATTATCTTCAACCTATACCATTGACGCCATGATGTCTTCAGTTCGGAAGAACTAGAAGAAATACCTGCCCATTCTGGTCTTCCTTCTCGAAGATCCAGTTTGATCTTTCCAATGTTGACGTCTCTGGTCTGACAGGTTGAAATATCAACAGGGTCCCATCCATCTAATAGATAGTGATTATTGGTGAAACTGGACGACTTATCTTGTATTTGGCTCCTGATAACAGCCATAATATCTTGCTCGCTTTCATGGAGAAATCTGTTGGAAACTTTTCTGGAGTTCCTGTTGACGCTTACAGTGTTTGCACGGTTTCCTAGACAACGCATCGGCATTTGAATGACTACTTCCGCTCCTGTAATTTACACATAGATCATAAGTATTCAACTCCTGCAACCAACGAGCAACCTGTCCAGTGGGAACTTTTAGTGACCGCATCAAGCTTAATGGCTGCATTATCAGTTCTGAGCAGAACTTCTTGTCTGTAAAGGTAGTTATGGAAGTGTCTAAGGGCCCATATAACAGCTAATAATTCTTTTGCGCGTTATAGAGTAGGATTGTTCATGAACGTTCATTGACTTACTCATGTATGCTATCACTTTTTCCTGTCCTTCTTGAATTTAGACAGCACTGTGCCACAAGCAAACTCAGATGTATCAGTGTCCAGTATGAACTTGTTACCAAGTTTAGGATGTGCTAACATTGGTGTTGATGTCAGTACTTGCTTAAGACGTTCCAAACCTGCCTGGCATTCTTCTGTCCAACTAAATCTGTTGTTTTTCTCGCATAGTTTATGTAGTGATCTAGCTATCTCTGAAAATTTACGAACAAATTTCCTATAATACGATGCTAATTCCAGGAAACCACGCATTTCCTTGCTATTCTTGGGGGTAGGCCAGTCCTTTATAGCTCTCATTTTGACGGATCTGTCTCCACGCCATTTTCAGATACCACATGACCCAGAAAACGTTCCGTTTTTGAAACAAAATGTATTTCAATCGTTTTAGTCTTAGTCTGGCTTCACGTAACCGGTCAAAAACATGTTCTAATCTTGTCAGACATTGATCAACTGTTTCGCCAGGATTTATGATATCGTCCATATATAGCAATGATTCGATCCATTGTAAGCACAGTTTCCATCAAATTTTGAAACGTGAAGGGGGCGTTGACCTGCGCAAAAGGCATGACCTTAAAGTGAAAAAGCCCTTAACTGCTTGCAGAAAATGCTGTCTTAAATTTATCAACCGAATCCATTTCTATCTGCCTAAACCCGCTACAGAGATACATGCAATTGAACCATTTAGATTTGTGAAGCGAGACACTCATCCACTCTTAGTATAGGGTAAGCATCATGAACCGTGACCTAGTTCAGCTTCGAATTCCCAGTGTTAATCTTGTGCTTCGTCAAGTTTGTGCATCCTAGGTCATTGGGGTCTTGTGGTATCTACAGAGCAAAGAGGCAATTTTTTCTCTTTCATTTTCATTCAAATGTTCTTTACCAGCATCAAACATTGTTCTTAAGTCTACATAAGAATATCTATGGTGGACATTTCGGAATTTGAATATTCTCTGCAATGGCGGCACATCCTGTTGATATCGTAGACTCAGATTTTGTCTCCAGCTTTCTTTCGACAACAGGATGACATTGGCCTATTTCTTGCTTTTCTTCATGAATACAATCTATATCACTCTCATTTGTGATCCCTATGTAAAAGACTCATTATTTAGGTCAACTTTTCCTTGTAATTCTCTAACATCATGTCGTTGGTGTTCTAATTGATTTACATATGCTATGCTAATTGTTGTGTGTTTGCTTTCCAATTTCACAGGGACCATTACACAAGAATAGGCTGGAATATGTATATCTTTATCAATTCCGACCCGACATACTCTGTTTATGTCATCGATGGTTACACATTTTAGCTCACAAGAACCGATGGTTCAGGATGAGTTATTAGGATATGTAGTTGGATGCTCCGGCGTCCGTCGTCTGGCGTCAGCAATGATCTTCTCCTCAGAAACTACCAGTCCGATTTACTACAAATGTGCTGTGCAGAAGACTTTTGACGTTCTAACTGCAATTTGCTCATATTACACCAGTTGGCCCCTTTTAGGGGTCACTAGAAATTTTGATCATTTTCTTCTCGTGAACCAATGGATGGATTATCACTAAACTTGATCTGTAGCATCCTTCGATGGACTTTTATCAGATTTTCTGAAATAAAAATGGTTAGCCCTTTTTAGGGGCCGCTAAAAATAGAAAAAACCTTTAATCATCTTATTCTTATGAACCAATGGATGGATCATCACCAAACTTGGTTTGTAGCATCCTTAGATGGTTCTCTCTCAGGTTTGCCCAAATAAATTTGGTCGGTCCCTTTTAGGGGCCATTAGAGCTAAAAATAGAAATACATTAAAACGACTTTTTCTCATGTTTCTATGGATGGATTATTACCAAACTTGGTTTTTATCATCTTTATATAGTGTTTTATCAGATTCGCTGAAATAAAAATGGTTGGCCCCAATTAGGAGCCGCTAGCGCTAAAATAGAAATACCTAAAAATGACGTCTTTTCATGAACCAATGGTTGGATCATTACCAAATTAGGTCCCCAAATTGGCATCCTTCAGTCACCACGCATATTCCTTTGTAGTATCCTTTGATGGTCCTTTACCGAGTTTATTATTGTTCCCCATTATTTGCCCACAAGTGTACCTGTTATATCTTTTTAGTAACAAGTTAATTAACATTTATTCTGGTGAGCGATGCAGGGCCATCATAGCCCTCTTGTATAAGTTTCATCTCCTTTGTACACAGCTCTAATGTTCCACGTAGTTACATTACTCATAATAAAATTCTGACCTAAAAGACCCGACTAGGATATACCGCGCACTATTATAGAAATTTGAGCCTCATAAACTTAATTATAGTTTCTATTTCACCATGCATATTTATATTTATGTTAGTCTAACAAACTAACAAAACATATATAAAGTCTGTTCGGAATTGTTCGGATCCGAATTTTATGTATATCACTGACGATGTTCTGAGTAAATTTTTTGGAATATGTTCGGACGTAATTCCGAAATAGTGCGGAAATCTTTCGGATCCGATCTTCTTCGGAGGTCGTTCGGATAACATTTTGTTCGGAAGTTGTTTGGATCCAATTTTGTTCGGATGTCCTTTAAATCTAAAAAAAAATGTTCAAGCGTCCAAAGATATTCCAAAGCTGTTTGACCAGACATCTCTTATAATCCGATGGTCGATGTGTCAAATAATTAAATCAAAGGCTCTCCTCAGAACCTCAAACGTGAGTTCCCAATTCCGAAAGTATAACGAAATCCGGACTTCTGACACCAGTGTAATAAAAAATGGGGTTCGGAGTGAGTGATGTTGTAACCCTGAGTGGACTTTCACGTTCGGACTTGGATGCTGGTTACAACCAGGATGACTCGATGTATTATACAAGTAGGCATTTAGCAGCAAAACAATTATCTTGGAGGATTAGATTATTTGAAATAACAATAACAAAGCAACAGGAATATGTGCTGAGATTTATTTTATTTATAAATAAACAACAAATAAACAGATCAAAGCGGATGTTTATCCTCCAGTTCCGAACGGTAAAAGTCCCAGAATCCGGTTCGCGCGGGTATTTATACTGTTATAGAACCTTCATACGTGGCTACGCACCAAAGATGGCAACCACCAATCAGATTCACGAAACGCATTTTGGCGCGGATGAATGTAGTTCCAAAAGTTACAAGGCGCTTAAACAAATGAGATACGAACTGCAATTCCGAACTCCAAATAAACGGTCCATGAATGGTCTAGCGAACAATCCTTAGTTTCCATATTGTTTGACATGTTAAAGCGAATAGACTCTATGTCTGAAATCTTCTCAGTGGAAACAACCTTGTTAACACTGCTTTTGGTTTTCTTAGGCGAAGCCTTTTGATTGGTACTATTGCAAGTTAATTGTGTCACTGAAGGGGAAGTTTGACTCTGTTGGTCAGCCTTTTCTTTTGTTTGAATGGGTTGTGCGGCGGTTACACAGGTGCAAATATTACATGTCAAAACATTCACTACATGCACATGTAGTTTCTCTCGTAAAAATAAATCCATTTTCGTTGGACACAACACTATGGATATTCATTGTTCCCTTAATACTTTCTTCCTCTACTCTCTTGACTGATTCCTTGTATTCCTCTTCATAGACTTTGACACACTTGATTGAACTGTCAGCTTTAGAGGCCCATGAAAAGAATTCTTCAGCGTCTTGAATGATAATGCCTTTCTTCACGGCATTATCAGCGTTCCGCTTTGTTGTCCCCCAATCCCATCACAGGGACCCTTTGCGTGCCCCGCTTCGAAAAATTGCCATGATGACTTCAGATTTTGAGACATAATTTGTTCAGGTAATTGAATATGGTTTTGTTCCTATATTGACTGGTAGGAGAATCAGCCAAATGTGCATAGCTTCAAGATTGTCAACATAGTCTTTTGTTAACTCGATGACTTTATCTACAAATAACAGTTAATGCATGGGTGCATTATGATTTAGAACAAACACCACACTCTGGTGCTCTAGTTCGTCTATATTGTTTTTCTGTATATTACTTTTGGGTGAAGTGTCACAGTGGAGATGTTCCAATATGCGCTTTGAATTTCTTCCAATGTCTGACAACAATAGTTTTCCGCAAAGTCCATCTGGACAATGGCATGCGTTTTTTTGGTAATTTCTCCTTCATAAGCTTCACTGCAATATATTGCTTGCGGACTCTTTCTGTATGGCCAACAAAATCTTTGTACTGTTGATTCATGAGCTCTTTGAAATCTGTCTTCGTCAATTCTATGTCCTTGACGCGCATTTTCTCCATCTCGTCTTTAATTGTCAGTCTCTTCCACCCCTGAAATTTCACTTCTGTAGCATCGATTACTTCAAGTATCATCTCCAAAATGCTTCTTCTGTACTAAAAGTCTCCATAAATTTGTCAGGGCTAGTTTGAAGAAATCTTGTAGTTCTTTAGACGTCAAAATGTTTTCAAGGCAAAATTTGATGCTTCTGACAAAGACACACACTCTTAGTTAAAAAAATCATGAGCTATATCGCTGTTTTTTTACAATAAAAAGTTACTAGTGAAACTTTGTATGTTGATTCACTTAGTAATTTATCGTGTAAATTGTACATGTTGTCATTCAATACACGCTTTTGCACTTTGTTCTTACAAACCTTCACTGTATTTCCTTCGCCAGGCAACAACCTAGAATTATCTTCCCTTTCCAGAAAATCTTCTGTTTTCTCTGTTGATTGCATTATCTATTTCTTCATTTCGTCGACGTTTTCTGATTTCTACCAGTTTCTTATGCCCCTCCTGAAGTTTTCTCCTGTTAATACCTGTTGTTTGTCCAAGCCTTTTCTGAAGTCTATACTTTCTATTTTTTCCGTATATGATTGGATTCACAATATTCGGGTCATTCACTGTGGCTGCCTCTTTTATCTTTTCAGCTAAGCATTCTGCAGACACTAATTTCTGCTTGATCATGGGAGTTTTTGTCTGATCGATTCCATTGTCTTTCATAAGTTTGTTAGTTTTTCAATTTGGCGTTAATGGTTTTGGTATTGTTTCATGCTTCTGTTTTAACTCTATTCTAATAAGTTTTTTTTTCTTGTGGAATTGAGTTTTCTTTTCAGCGATTTGTTATCTTCTTCTTAACTGTTGTTTCGTCTATATTGTTTTGCTAGGGCTCTGGTTACTCGTTTTCTCCCCCCTGATTGCCGACTACTTTTAGGTAGATTAAAGTTCATTTTAATTGTCAACGGTTCTCTCATGTCGTTAGATGTGCTGCTTGCCCAATTGCAATCTTCCGTTATTGTTCTGACACTACTATTATCTATCTGAGAATTAACTGAAACTGCTCCTTCGCGAGCACGTTTGTGCTTTTTTCTGTATGTTTCACAATGCTTCCTGTTTAGTTCGCGCTTGTCTTCTTTGTCTTCTTAAGTTAATTCAGACATTGAACGTTTGTACTCCCTGACTCTTTCTCTCTCATGTTCAAGCCATTCCTCTCCGAGCAGAGCCTTCTTTCTCTGTGTATTCCTTCATGCGCTGTATCTTGGTTTTTGCCTTCTGAAATACAAATAAAAATACATGTACACTGAAATACACAATAAAAATAAATGTACACTGATTTTGTGAAGAAATTCGTTCTTCCTGCTTATTTTACACAAAGAAATGCAACCTCCAATTTGCAAAGTATGTTCCGTTCACCATCAGCCACCTCAAGCTTGGGATTAAACAAGATATATTTATGTATTTCTACAATTAAGAAAATAATAAGGAAACACCAGGTACGGGACAAATCATAACCAGGTACGGGACACTGTTTAAAATATATGGTATCAAGAACATAGAAATGCTACAATGCCTACTCATTTACAATAAAAGTCTGATTTTATTTCATGTACATCAAAATATATTTAGGTGAAATAATTCCAAACAATAAGGAAAACTTCAAATGCAAAATTGAAAATTATATATTTTTTCACCAGCCTTTTGTCTTTATCAGATGTGAAAAGCGTTTTAATGTGCGAGTTACAATAAAAATCCTGAATAAGCAAGCTATTATAAAGTTTGCAAAAAAATCTATGCAAGTAGGGTATCCCAACATTGGATCATGATTTAATTTCATGGTTGGCATGTACACTGGCTTAAAACCAGGTACGAGACACTAAAACCAGGTACGTGACGAAACTAAATGCTTCTTTCTGCAAAACGTGTGTCTTATTTGGCTTATCAGTACATCACCAATAAAAAGTAAACATTCAAAGATTGGTTTTAAATGTAACCTTCATAGAAAGCTTGTTAACCATTTAAATGCAGCACTCGTATCATGCTTGATACTGTTCGAATCTTTATACTTGAAAGTCAAATCTGTCGTCTTTGGATAGGAATAGACAGTTAGCATGTAACTGGTACTACAAAATAGAAATATACATTTCAAGCGTTGACTCGTACCTGTTTTCTTAAAATTACGCTCATAACTTTCCGGCAGTATGTCACTTTGAGCGTTTGTTACGAAATATGAAGCAGATATATTTTTCCCAGTTAATAGGTGCCGTAAATATGCTTGACGTGTGATTTCAATATAGTAATGTGACTATTAGTTTTAATGTATATCATACATATAGTGTTAGACTCGTACCTGGTTGACATTTTAAGACTAGTGAACGCAATGATTTAGTGTAAAGATTTTTTTGTATTACCACTCATACTACAAATTTCGTTTATAATACCTAATTAGATCTATATACTTTTAATTATTCAAAGAAGACGACAACGATACTTCATATTTTAGTTCCATTAGACAATAAGCCAATTCGTTAGACATTAGCCAATCAGGTTGATTGTAACACTAAGTATATAAAGCCGGTAATTGCATAAATTGATTTAGTCTGTTAGAAGCCGCGGAAGTATTGATACAGAAGATTTTAATGTAGCAAACTTATTAACTCTTCGAGTTTAAACGACAATAAGGACAATATCCTAAGTTGCAGCGTTGCTCAGACTTGGATATTGTTTGAGTTGTCATTCAATTTGGGTGGTTGGACACTTTCTAAATAACAGTGTATACTCTGACCTGAGAGTGATTTGATCATCCCAAGTAACCCCTTAAACAGTTAATGTCTCGGGACTGACTAAGTTGCAGTGTATACTCAGAATTGTCAGCCTCGAGCATTAACGTGCATATAATTGACAAAGACTGGGTTTGTGAAACTTAAGTATCTTATTATATGTAAAGTGATTTAAATTAGTCATCAGACCTTCAAACCTGTGATTGTTGTATATTGATTATTACATTGTCTACTGATCATTTATAACCAAGAGTTCATATAGTATTTTATGTTTGTAAATTATTATACTAATCATTTATATCAATCAGAAGCAAGGAAGCTCGAGGAAAATTATATCGTAGTATAGTTCATCTTTTTTTTTGTTTGTTTTGTTGTTGTTGTTTTGTTCTCATACATTATTAAATCAGCTTTGTTCAATACCTGGGATATACATATTTATGTATACATAAACCGCTCGGACCAAAAAATACGTTACATTAGTAAATAAAAGGATGCTATCTGGGGAAGAATCACACTAATTTTATACGGGGGGGGGGGGGGGGGCGGAAATGATGTAAAACAACCATATTTCGTTTATAGACGTTTTTAAATATGAAGATTATTGGTTTTTGATTTGTTGTTTTTTTTTTCGTGAAGACATGCTGCTTTTGGTCCCCTTGGTCCCTTTCATTGTGTGCTGCTTCGTCCTACGATGAGATATACTCTATTGTGTTCATTTATTTTAAATATCGTTACTCTTTACAGAAACACATTTGAAAGTTTTCTTACAACTGTTTATAGGAATTTATATTTTTATAAATACTGAAGACCGCGTTTGTCGCCCTTTAGTGAGAATGAGTGTATTGTGTTATACACAAGACATTTTAGCAAATTATACGACTGTCGCCGTGTTGTATTCAATCCCATGCATTTCTGATGGTACCATTTTCTTCATCTTTTTTAGCAATAAATCTACAAAATCAGGCAGGTCGCAATGCATGTTGTTTGGAAATTGTCTAATAATGCACATAAAAACCGTTCGTGGAATTTTTTGGTTCCTTTTTCATGAATCATAAATGCTAGCGGTACTGTCGGAGAAACTAAAAGTTTTTATACACTAAGGTGTAAAGAAAATGTTTCCACAGTCAAACGTTCTGTCCACATAAACAATATTTCACCATTTTCTATTGTAAGTAAATTGTAAATTAATAAATAAATCATTAATTGACTCTTTCATTCCTAAAACAATGGCCAATGAAGGATACAAGCCAATATAATGAACGAAATTCTCCAGTTGGAATGCCAAACGTAAAGTGTAGTAAATAGAATCCAGTGAAAGTCTATTTTGTGATGCTTTGGCTGCGGCTTACTACTTCTGTTAAACGTATTGTTATATCTCCGACATAAAACTTCAGTTTAAGATTCATTCTATTTATTTTATTCCTAGTCAAACAATGGCTATCCGATACCGGGTTTTGCAATACCGGCATTTATAGATACATACCGGCGTTTAGTACACACCAAAACAGGCTACTTCCGGTATCTGGTCACACCCCTTCCGGTCAGCATGTTTTCACGCTTCACCAAGACGGAACATGCTAGGTTTGGTAATTTGTTGTTCTTTTGAGTTGTCAAAGCTTCTCAATAGTGTAATTATATTTGCTGTGTACTTAATTTAATGAATGTTCGCGTCAGGTTATCTTGTATTTTTTAAATTTGCTTTTTTGCACCTGCTTAGTTTCATTATATTAGTGGGTGGGGTGCAAACCAGGTATTGAAAGGCCAGTACTTTTTTATGTAGTTGTTCGCACTGATGTAACAGTTAGAATTAACCTTTATCGCTGTGTCACTAAATCGAAGCTTTTTTCTCATGGTTAGACATGCTTACTGTGTTATGACGATTTATTTTGATGAACAGATTAATTAGTCCACATGTTCAGCTCATGTTAATTGAAAGCCTTGTTCAGATTATCATCATAATATCTCTTATTGTTAGTGATTTTGAACTTTCTAGTCAACTGTGTCAATTTTTAGTTTTTATTATTTTTTATCTATCATTTGACTACAAAGCTGAGATATATAAATAGCCAAATTAGTAATATTTTATTGGCATGTAAGTCAAAATCAGAAAATTGATTGCACATGATTGCAATGGCCTTGTTAACCAGGTTATCAAAAGCAAATATTCTGGTTATTAGATTGGCAAATGTCAGCTGGCGGACGGGCAGACATCCAAGATTTCTTTTGTATGCAATTCCTACATTTTCTCAAGGGAGTTCAACCAAACTTTCACAGAACTATAAGTATCTCAGCACAGTTTGTTGAGGTTCTGTGATTTGATCATTTTGGTGAAATTATGGCCCTTTGTATAGTTTGTGCACATTAAGGGTACATTTGTTTTTGTCAAAAATCAGTTAATTGCATTTTTGGCAATCTTTATCAGTGACTTACAGGTAAACAAAATATTAACATCAAATTCTCATTTTAATGTGTATATATTAGGCATGATGCTAATTTCTCCTATCAAAGGGACCTGTTACCTGTTCCCAAAAACCATGAAATGGCTATATTGCACGTATTGTGGGGCACACACCATGTGTTCAAACTAGAATATCTACAAGATAATTCAGCTGAAAAAATTCTGCTGAATGAACTGGAAATAATTGCACTACATTTTGCTGCTTGAAAAAATTCTTGTTTGTACGTTATATATTGTCTTTGAAGATAATAGTACTTTAAATAAGAAGTATAATACTTGCGTTAAACCATTAAATGTGGGATTTAATTGTCTTTTAAATTGAAGAAAGAATTCATGCATGTATTGTATTTAGATATAATGTGTGTTTGATTCTGTTATATGAATTCTTGTGAAGTGCTTTATAAATATTAAATGAAATAAATAGCACTTCTATGTGTAAACTACAAAGTGGTCCATGGAGAGTTGAGTTGAACCATGTGACAACTATATTATTTCAAACTTGAATCATAGCCCTCCACCATACCATACAATGGTGTAGCTACATTATTGTGTAAAACAAATATTACCACATTTCACTTAATGGGCACAGTATTGTTGCTAGAAATGTTCCAGGTTTGACCTTTTTCAGTGCCTTTTTAGTGTATAGTGTTTCAAGTTATGGTCTTTCAATTTGAATTTGCTTAGTCAGCAAAGTTCTGAACAGTTTTGACCCCCACCATGGTAAAACCTTGTAACTTCATGTATTTAGAGGAAAGTTGATGGTTCAGCTGCATAGCACTGATGGGGAAAATGGTTGCATGCAGGGCTTGAAGGGCTCTAAGTCCAGGTGGTAGTAAATGTTCTCCATGCCTGAGGTTACTTGTCCTTATCTTTTAGTGTGTGTGGTGTTTGTCAAGTTTCTGATATTTTAGTGTGTGGGGTGTTTGTCAAGTTTCTGATCTTTTAGTGTGTGGGGTGTTTGTCAAGTTTCTGATCTTTTAGTGTGTGGGGTGTTTGTCAAGTTTCTGATCTTTTAGCAGGTGTGGTGTTTGTCAAGTTTCTGATATTTTAGTGTGTGGAGTGTTTGTCAAGTTTCTGATCTTTTAGCAGGTGTGGTGTTTGTCAAGTTTCTGATCTTTTAGTGTGTGTGGTGTTTGGCAAGTTTCTGATGATAAGAACTGTTAGAACTGGTTGTGAAACCTGACATGCTGGTCTGATCAGTTCACTGGGATGTCTAACATAAACTGTGTTAAAATTAATATTTCAGTCTTATAGCAATGTCTTTTCCTTTATTTCTTTAATTTGCTTGTTAAAGGGAAGTTACTCTTAAGATGAATAATTTCCTCTTATACATTGATTGTACCAGGTCTGATAGTAGTTTATTGTGTTATTGTATTTAATGGTAGCCTCAGCTAATGAGTTTTCTGATGTTTGCTAGTCTGTGAAAAGACAATCTGTAATCATTATTATTGAGCTAAGAGAAAAAAACTAAGTCCTAGACTGAATATATTTTCTTTTCTATTTTCAGGAGATGTTTAACAAACTAGTTGGATTAGCCACTGGTCTAGATTTCTACAGCTTGTATTTATAATGCTGAATGTCCTGGATAGAACTGTACACTGTCTAGACGAGGGTTTATAAAACTTGACCTGAATGGCTGGAATATCTGAACTTGGAATGTACTGTCAACAAATGCTGGTGTTAAAGGTAATTTAAGCTGCTTGCTCTTTTTATTACCACTGCCTTTTAGCATATAGTCTTAACATGAATAGGGATGACCTGGATGTTTAGCTCACCTAAGCACGAAAATCTTAAGGTGTGTTATATTGATGGGTCTGTGTCCAATGTTTTGTGTTGTGCAGCATCAGCATTCACCTTGTGAACTCTCTAGAAGTCACATTTTTGGTCAAAGGATTATGGATTGGTCAGTAGCTGACAGGTTTGAAGTGTCAATCAGCACCAAATTGGGGACTCATTAAAAGGAACAAAACACGGAGTTATATCTAAACCATTCTATATTTACAAGAGCACGTAACACTATATTTTACATGATCAATTCCATGGAAAAATATTTATCAGTATAAGATTACAGAACATTTTCAATTCTCCATTCTTTAGTTAGATATAGTTTACCCTTGTTGTTGTAAGGGAGTCAACTCTTACTGTACTATCTTACAATTAGAGTATATGTAGAAATTGCTTCCCTTAGACTACTAGTAAGAAAATTGTCAGTACATTTAATTTGGAATCTTATGTTTAAAACTAAAATGTCTTTATTTAGTATTTTATTGTTTGTATACTTGAAATTGTTTTAATACTTTCCTGGAAAAATCTTACGAAAATGTTAAAATATTTCATTTAAAATTCTACTGTACAAATCACTTTTAAGGATTTCAAATGCAACGGGCATGTTTTAGTAGAGATAAAATGTTATTGTTTCCAGCATCTACCTTCATTAACTCACTTATTTGCCAAGTTTCAGCCAAATTCACTGTAAATTAAGAAATTTAAACGCACTTCAAGTTTATACCCCATGACTGCTAAAATGGCCGAGAATGTTGAGCACCATGTTAGATAAAAACCTGTCTATTTTATGTAAATATCAAGAAAACAAAATAATTTTGGTATCAGTGTGTTTGTTTTTTATTGTGGTTTACAAAAATATAAAAAAGCACATTCATCATCTGTATTACAAAGTAGGAACCAAATTTGTTTAAATGTTTGACGCCGGAAAGTGAAAACTTTCAACCGAGTCAAAATTGTACATCAAGGTTCTTAAGTTTTTTTCTAAGAAAGAGACTTGGGCAATGTATTATTAGGATATCAAAATTATCTAGGATACATAAGGACACAAATGATAAAGTTTCAAAAACTTTCACCGTAGTAATAATGAGAAACTTAACTTTTTATAATACAAACGATGTATAGATTTTTTTTGCATATAAAAAAATGAAAAATTGAAAAAAAAAAATTAATTTTATGACTAAATATGTTAATGGTGTTTCATTTACAGTATCTTATTAATGATTACAACTTGAAATCTTGTTATTTTGTTGAAGGAAATATGCACTTTTAATATTTTCAACCAGAAATTCTCGGATAAGGGTACAATTTTTAGTACTCCATGCTATAAAAATACAGTCCACTCTGCTTATAACGAGATTATTGGGACCATGGTGAGTACCTCTTTATAAGCGGGTCTCGTTGTAAGCGATATGGTACCAACGTTTACATCATAAAAGTGTTAGATAGTGGCAAAAAGGAACTATAGTGAAAAAGAAAAAAAATACTGGAAGTTCAATTTACTCCAATATGAAGAGTATTAATTTTCTGCAAGGTCACAATATAAAATGAAAAGTAACAGTAAAAAATGGTAAAAGTATGTTACTAAAACACTAAATACTAATTTTATTCCTTAATGCACTGGACAATAGAACACTTTCACACATTACATTCAATTGTGTTCATTGTTTTTTGACCATTATGTGTCATCTGATCACCATAGAGAGGTGTAAAAAAACAGTCAAATTATCGATGATCTCGTTATACCTTTGTAAAATTTGCCGTTGGGCAGATAAAAAGACCTCGCTATAGCCGATATTCTCGCTATAGACATCTCGTTGTATCGAAGGACACAAAATATAGACAAAGAAGGAAAATAGCCGAGATTTTAAAAACACCTCGTTGTATGCGGTATCTCGCTGTAACCGAACTCGTTATAAGTGGAGTTGACTGTATATTACTTTTCAAATTCTGCGCTACTAGACAATGACCAAAAAAGCACGTATTTAAAAACAGCAGTAAAATTAAAGATAATTGAAATCCCACAATTCTGTGTTTACATTTGCCCATCAGGTACTGGTTTGATGTCATTTATTACAACACAGTATTGGTCAAATTTAAGGAAGCATTCTATTATCATACTAATTTAGTAAAATCTTTTTCATTCAACATTAATTATTATCCATACATATACATATATGTGTCTGTATAAAACATATGCAAACTTATGTCATGGGGTGGTCGGCAGTCTATTGGTCATGCACTATAGAAGGTCACAGGTTCAAACCTCAGCTCTGCCTTTCAATTTTTCTGAGACACTTCAGTTTCCCAATCTGTACTACCAAGCCAAGTACTGGGTTAAGAAAATCAATGAAAACTAGTGAGATATCAGAGTTTTACACAGGGCATGTTAAATAACCAGGAAAAAATAAAGGAAAAGAGTAAGGATACAAATGCCCTGTTCTACTGTATCTCATCTCCCCTTTCTGCGGGGCAGTCCTTAAATGATCATAGATGTTGAATAAGCAGTAAAACTCTGCTAATTTCGGAACCACTGAGTCAAGGATGTGTGTGTAACTCGGGGCTGGCCTTCATAGTTTTTCATAATGAATGTGTTTGTCAAGCCATCTTCCCCATCAGGTTTATATATATTCTTTAAATGGTGCAGCTGCAATCCTGACCCTGTAATATTTTCAGCTGTAGATGCTTTACACACGTTGTTACAAACAAGAACTGACATAGTGGGAAGATTTTTTGCCTTATCCCTGTTAAACAGCACATTTTTGTACACAGAATGAACACCAAATCTATGATCCATTATTTTGTTCTGCTCTATGTTCAAATGTTTCACTAATTAGCCAAACAGCATCTTCCACTGCATTGTGAGCGTCGTATGAACAGTTCATAATATCATGCACCAGTTCTTCCTGTTTATAGGATTCTCTGCCAGGAAATAATTTTCCAAAAAGTGATAAGGATTAACAAAGCCATTACAGCACTCTGAAAATTTCTCATAAACACCAACAGATATAAGTGAGTTTATAAGGATAGGGAAGTCAAATTTCCTTCCATTGTGTGCAATCGGCACATTCTCTTGGTTTTCTCAAACCATTGACTGAATCGCTCTAATGCTGTTTTGATGTCAGTTGTTTTTACTGGTTGTCCTTGATATCTAAGAATATCCCCATCAACAGCAAGTCCTGTGACCTGCCAAGCCCCAATTGATATCGGCTCAGTTGGTAGGACATACTGAGAAAATGTTCACTTTCGAGTTATGTCAGATGCAGCAATTTGTGTGATCTGTGGCAGGTGTTGTCCTCGTACTGAAAAAGAAGTTACACTTTTAGACTTTATTCAAATCATTACAATGCAATCAAAGCTTGACTCGGCCATGAAATCAAGATTAGAACATGATTCAGGTCATGTAATGTTTCAGGTTTCAAACCTCAACCATAGCGTGGCAATACTTTGGTACTTATGAACTTGTGAAATATTTTGGTACTTATGAACAAGTTGTAATACATTCCCAATATGTAAACAAAATCTTTTCTATTTTTAAAAACTGTAAGTCTATAATGAGCGATGAATAAATTATACAAGGCAACACCAAATTGATATATTGTCACTGATTAATTATATTTAGAATTTGAAAATTAGTGGTAAATCAGATATCACATATGTGGCTCAATCCGAAAAACAAATAAGCAATATGGTGTGCCATGAAATGAAAAGAACCATTTCTTACTGAGGTCAGTTGTTTCCAGACCGAATGACACAAATGCTGGTTCTTTGAGTCGGACTGGCTTGAATTCGCACTTAGCTACAGGCACCGGGATTGCATCTATGTCTGCATCTGATTCATGACCAACTCCTAAAATTATAGATGACAAAAAAGTTTAAACAATAAATTCATTTAACAGGTGTTACACCAGGAAAGGGATAAAAAAATTCTCATAAAAACGTCATCCATATGAGTTACTTTTAAGCTCAAGTAACTAGTTGACAATAAAATGTACGAAGAATTCAAAATAATTGCATAATTATGCACTTGATAAAACCCTAGCTAGAAATAACAGAACAATAGTTAAACATGTTCAGTTTAAGACTCATCCTAAGCCTAAAATACTTATTCATTAAACTAGATGGCGAGTGTGGCCCTATAATCATCAACCAGAAAAAAGGCTGTGGCTACTTTCATCTTAATCCTTGATTTGAACAGTGTAACAATGGCAAACTGTTTGAATTTTAAGGTGACAATAAAAACACAGTGATATCAATAGTAAGACTTTCAAAACCAGATAAGCTAATAATAACCTAATATGAGACTTCTTCCATCACCTTATGTGCACTCTTAACTACCCGCTCTCGTTTTAGCTCCAACCGTCAACATTTAAATGAAGGAAGCGCCATCTTGGCCTGGACACGCTTAAGTGTCCTCTGGCACTTTTCAGCATAATTCATAAAGTGTGGATGCCAGGTGACAACTCTGCTTGTTCATTTGCCTGCATTTTTAAAAAAAGTTAATAAATAAATTATAATTCAACATAATTATAACATACTAAAGTTATCTTATTTATATAAATAGGCATGCATTAAGATTTACAGACAATACAGTTCTAGTCCTACCTTGAGAATTTAGTTTGATTCTTGGCTGGAGCATTTTTTAACTCTTGTCAGGTCAATTCAAGAAATTTTAAAGAGGAAAACAATTACTGTAACAATGATTTCAAACATGGAGTACAATTTATTTTACAATTATTACATGTATACAAAATAAAACTTACAAAAAGGTTAAATTTGATTGGATTAACTTACATTTACAATGTAACTTCATAATTATCCAAGTGGGAAATTTGGAGGAAAAATGTAAGGAACACAACAAACAGATCTGGTAACTAGTCTTTGATATCGGTGAAATATAAAAACTAATTGTAACAATACAAACAGTTTTAACAAGCTAAACATGGCTTTTGATATGAACTCATTTAAGAAGGAAAACTTGTATTTAATTTTATATTTATAAATGATTATATGAAAAAAATATATGCAACAGACATTGTTTTCATTTTTCCAGCAATAATCATTATTTGCTTGGTTATATAAACTAAAATGCATCTATAATAATAAAAGCCATGTTTTTAATAAACAGAAGAAACTCCCGGTGACTCGCCTTTGATATCTATGAAATAAAAACTAGTCAACCGTAAAAACAAGAACAGGTTTAACAAAATGCTAACATGTATGTAAATGAACTAAAAAAACTTAACATGGCTTTTGACATGAACTCAGTTATAGACAGAAAACTCAACTATATTTACAAATAATAAATAGACACTGTGTTCATTTTCTCAAGAATAATCATGATTTATATGCTTATATAAATGAAAAATACATCCATAAAAAAAACAAAAGCCATGTTTTCAACAAACAAAACACTTGCAACTGAAAATAAACTCACCTCAGCAATATATTTTCTTCTTTCCTTTATGCAGGCAAATGTAGCATGAACCCTGTAATCCAGAGACTTTGTGTTTCATAGTGGTAAGTCTTCAGTGCTCTTAGTGCCACTTCCCTATTTGCCTGCTCTCATGCGTGTGAGGAGCCGAGGTCAACATATTGCTCTGCATTGTCAGCTAGGGGTTTGAATATTTTTTCCAAAGCAGCTCGCACCTTTAGTGGAGCCTTATAAGGCAAACTCCTGTAGACATACCGGTATCTTTCTTCTAGAGAGCATTTATATCCACAGAATCTAGGATGGCATATACTGTGATCTGAGAACTGGTGGGGAACAATAGCACATAGAATTTCTTTTAGGAAATCAATATTTCCAGCATTTTTTGCTAATGTATACTTAAGACATTTCTGCAAATGGGCTAACGTAACTTTGCTTAGTTTGAAGTTTTTGAATGATGAAGAGCATAAAGCTGTTTATCAATATTTTTCACCACATGGTTTTTGTCAAATCGTTTTTTCAGATTAATGCTCATGTTGTTTCTAACTCTTGCTAAAAGAGTATTGTCTCCATCTCCCTCAAACTATTTAACTGGTATTCCTTTTTCAAGCAATTCCTTTATTCCTTGTTCACCATTTACACTTTCCATTAGCTTCACACTGCCCTTATGGTTCCTCACACACTGATGTGGCCGGATCTACTGGCCTTTCTTGTTACAGCTCCACCAATTACGTTTTTTAATGTGGTGGGATTTGCCGTAGGCAACACAATTCACAAATTTACAATCAACATTGTCACACTGAATGTATAGATATCCTCCAAGTCCCTTTCTTTTGTTCACCCACTATATTATAGACAGTTATAGGCACTGGTCCAAGCCCACATGCTAGACAAAACTTAAGATTCTTTAATATACCTCCAAACTCAATGATTCGTCTACCTTCCTTCTCATTGAAGTATTTGTCTATTTCAACTTCGGTTGGGTTATATAAACATCGCTGTCTGTTTTGCACTATTTGGTAATTATGATCAATAACAACTCGAGATTTTTTAACCTTTATAAACTTATTTGGTTTACTGAATCTACCACGTTCGTCACTGATGAGCGCAGCCATTTTTGTTTACAAAATACAGTGGCGGGTTTACGCTTATGAAATTTAAGCGGTTTTCCGATAATTTCCGGTATTCCTCTGAATTACATAAAACTACGTAATTTGTCACAATGTGTCAAAGTTCTTTGGAGTTAGAAATTCTTAAATTGGCATTTGCATTGTATTAACTCACTGATGAAAACAAATACTATTTAAAAGCACAAATATATAATCATCTTTATGTTTCAAAATAGTTAAAAAACAAGAATGGTGTTAATGCATTTAATGTTTTGATATTTTCATAAATATATTAAAATGTGTATGTAAATATAATTTACAAGAATACAGACTAGCACCTTTTTCTTGGTAACCGCTTGGGCCCCTAACATTTAAAACTAAGGGGCCCACCTAATGATATTTAAAGAGTGATTACTTTCAAATTATTTGTGAAATAAACAAACTATAATGGGTACAAAATGTCTAGATGAATGCCACCTAAAGTAAGCTCCGCAAAATCTTCTGTTTTGTATGTTTTTTCTTGTCTTAAATAATAATCTATTACATGTATATACATGTTGTTATATGATCATTATATACAACATGAACACATTACACAATACAACATATACATGTTGATATATGATCATTACATACAACATAAACACATTACACAATACAATATATACATGTTGATATATGATCATTACATACAACATGAACACATTACACAATACAACATATACATGTTGGTATATGATCATTATATACAACATGAACACATTACACAATACAACATATACATGTTGATATATGATCATTACATACAACATACACACATTACACAATACAATATATACATGTTGATATATGATCATTATATACAACATGAACACATTACACAATACAATATATACAAGGGAAACAACTCTGTTTCATGGAGTAAACTCCAGATAACTGGAACTGGTTTTGTATGTCCCATCTTGTTTGAGCCATTGTTTTTGAAAATACGTAATTTACCAACCAGATTTGTCACTTTGTCATTTATGATTAATTCACAAATGTTCACTTTGTTTTAGTTTAAGCTTTATATTAATAATATGACCACATTCATTTACAAGTATTTGTTATAATTTGAAGAGGCAACAAAATTACCTTCTTATTTTATTGTAAATTTGACTCTTTGGTACAAATTTGAAAAATTGCTCATTTGAACAACAGACAAGAAAATGACATTTTCTTTCTGCTACCCCTGTAATGTATATTACATTCCTATTATTTTTGTTCTTTTTCAGTTTAGATTGGTACTACCTTAGTTTTGAAGGATGTTATAAACAAGAAAGGAGAAGATGGTCATTTTATTGTTGTTGCAAGTACTACAGAGGTTTATATAACCCCAGCAATAGAAGTGCCAGAGCAGCATTAAGCTAAGCTAAGCATTAAAGGGGTAAGGTTATTAACCCCAATACCAGCAGAGACAATAAAAATCAAGGAATCCTTAAACTCTCCACCATAGAAAAAGGTGTCAGTAAAAGGCAAAATCGTACAGGTAAATTTATTATAATACTTGTAACAAGACTTTATACAAATCTCTTTTCGATTTCTTACCTTTTGAAGGTAATGGATATATGGAAAAATACTGAATGTTTTTTCCGATAACCTTTAAACTTATTAATTACAGACATTTAACTTGGTTCTTATAACTTAAATTACTGGTAGAACTCTTCAATATTTTCTTCTTGTTCAGTATAAAATATCTTTACTCTGTTTTCCTGAAGTCATTTTACAGTATATTTGAATTTATATGACTTATTGTCACTGGGGTTTAACACCGTTTTTCAACAATTTTTCAGTTAAATACAGCGACCAGTGCGCCTAACCAGTTTTCTATTTGTGACTGCGAATCGCTGTTAAATCGTCATTTTCGTCGAAATCGTGTTTATAATCATGTTTTTGACACATCGAACACTTTGCACACAATATACGTAAGAAAAAAATGTTCCTATTCGAAGTGTTCTCGTAAATACCGATCCAACATACATCATGTTTTTTTTTTTTGTTTATTATCTGATTTCCATTCAATATTAGCGTCTGTACACATTAACCACTGCATATTTATTAACAGGTATGTATATTTTACATTTTTAGCATTTCTATATTTTCACACAACCTTTAATGAGAGAGTAGGCAGGGATCAATTTTAGGTACAAACTGTCACTATCATTTTGGCTTGATTGTCCGACTTCCCTTGTTTGTAACATTCGAGGGGTGACAAAAATTAATTGACTTACAAACGTTGTACACATTATTGTACTGAAAACGTCATTCAGCATTAAAATACCCGTCAAGTGCCTCAGTGTTGACACATTCCAAGGTGACATAATGTAATTGTCGCGTGTAGCAGAAAATAAATAAATTTATGCATATGCAGAATAGTTGGGATCAAATTTCAACACATAGTGTTAAATAGTAAGAATGTATTGTTGTAATTGTTCGTTGTGAAAATCTCAAGAACTGAAGAAATTAAATAAATTGAAGTACTGGTCACACAGCATTATGCCTAAAATTCGACAATTTGTGTTTCATAGTCTTTCGTTTGTACAATAATTGTTGTGTTTGCAAATGATATGATTAACTTGTAGCTAAATTTTATTGGCGTAACTATCTCGTATTAATGCAAGATATCGCTGTTTTTGATGAATGAACTTGCATATAGAGCTATCATGATGTTCTTCGTTCACATTACCAATGTTATAACTCATATAACAACAAATATCCGCTCAACCGGAAAAAGTCGAGAACGTCTTTGATGTTCATATTGTCTATTCTATGACAGAAATTATGGCTTAAATGTTGGCGAATTATTATAATCAAAATCACAATCAGGGTGACAAACACAGTCTTGGTGACACGATCCATACTGATAACAATTAATGAAAGAGATTTACTGAAGAAAAACAGTAAATGGTCTTGCTCATTACCATATATATATATATTTATCACCCGTTGTCTTATGGATGTACATTGTTTTTACAGCTGTCTAGGGACCAAAGATGTTCTTGTAGATCTTATCAGTCAAGGGGAGTGTAAAATTAATTGAAAAACAATAGGCATCCACCAATCAAATTAATGTAATTATTAGTGAAATTGTATTAATAACTGATAATTATCAGTTTGTGTGAGAACACCAAAGCATTCAGATATTACTTTTTAATTAATTAATCGGTTAATCATTTTGTAATTATGGGTGATTTGTCTGTTTATCTTAGTGACTCTGATATGTCTGATTTTTTTGGTTCAATCCATCAGATATTGACTCAGATTTAGAATTTAGTTCAGATTCTGAATTTTCTAATTATGACTCTGATAGTTCAGATGAGGGTCGTGATCCTGATGATGTCTGGACAGACAATTTTACTATGCCTATGGTGTGCATTAACATCAATAAATCTACCATCATGAGATTTTGAATTAGAAGTAATCTTTCTGTTGTTAAACAAAATAAACAACATTGACTACTTTCTTCATTGGTAAAATATAACAGATATGCAATCTGTACCACACTAAAATCAGCACCTAAAAGTCTGGTTGTCACGTAGAACAGAAGTAATATAACTCTTACACTCTATAAAGATTTACAGGAAATAAAAAGTTTACCTTTTGATGTTGAATAATGATAATTGTATGTGTAAGCCAAAAACCACAAATTTTAACAAAGTTTTTAATGTAGTTTATTTCTTTCTACTTGCAGATAGAACCATTCACCGAGGAGCCTGGGCCTAATCTACCCAACGACTTTGATGCCGACACCGCCACTCCACTTCAGTACTTCATCTTGTTATTTCCAATGCGCCTGATCCATCTCCTGGTCACGGTGACGAATGGTTATGCGATGTGGCCTATGGCTCAAGCAAGGGTTTAGTTAGACAGTTGATCAGAAGATGTCACAGTGGAAGAAATGCGGGCATTCTTGGCCATCAACATCATCATAGGTATCAACCAACCACCTGATTTGACGATGTACTGGTCATCCAATCAAATCATTGGGAACTCTGCTGTCATGTCCTTGATGACCTGCAAAAGATTTCAGCGGATCTTGTGGTATTTCCATGTGTCCAATAGAGCGACTGAGCCAGCCCAGGGTCAACCTGGTTATCATAAGTTGGTGAAAGTCAAGCCAATCATCGACATCTTGTCAGAGACCTTATATGCCAGTATATGCCTGCTAAGCCAATCAAGAAGGGATTCAAGGTGTGGATGTGATTCCAGGACATCGTTTATCTCCCACTTTGAAGTCTACAATGGATGGCAGGGTGACCAGATTGAACATGAGCTTGGGCACAGTGTGGTGCAGAAGTTGACAGACCATTTATGACACACCCACCGATTCCTGTTCTTTGACAATTTCTTCACTGGAATACCACTGATGGAAGAACTACTCCAGCATGGTTTGTATGCATGTGGAACAGTTGGAGTGAACAGGAAAGGTTTTTGTCAGGCTCTGAAGAAACCGGCTGGTGTGCGTAACCGTGGGGACTTCAGGATTCTCCAGAAGCAAGATTCCAACTTATGTGCTTCTGTGTGGAAAGACATGAAGTTGTCCTACTACTTGTCAATGCTGAGCAACCCACAACAAGTCCTTCTTGCTCAACGTTGATCCGGGGCTACCATTCTGCATGTCAACCAACCTCACAGTGTCTGTACATACAATTGCCATATGGGAGGAGTTAATGTGCATGACCAGTACAGGACAAAGTATACAGTCGGCAGGAATGGAAAGAAGCCATGGCGCTACCTCTTCTGGTTTCTTCTGAACTGCAGTATAGTGAATGCATTCATAATGTACGACACAGCATCCAGAAGAAACACCCGTCAAAAGAGATTCACACACATGCACTTTCGCCTGGAACTTGTGAAGGAATTGATTGGTGGGTTTAGGAAGAGGAAGCCTCCACCCACCCAACAGGAATATCAACCACTTGTAGACATTGAGAATGTAAATGGCCATGTCAGTGTTCGAATGGAGGGGAAAAGGAGAAAGTGTTGATACCGTTCTTAACTTCTACCAGAGAGGAAAGATACATCATATGGCTGTGCTATCTGTAATGTTTATCTATGCTGTCATGAGTGTCATGCCAGATATCACAACATGGGGCGCTAACTAGTGTATGTTTTACCACTGAAATTGTGACATTTCTTGACCTTTGGACTAAATTTTGGATTTTTTGGACTTAACAGTGAACATTTATAAAATTTATATTATATTCAAACATTGTGAATTTTGAGGGGGGGGGGGGTGATCCACGATAAGAGCACCTCCTCGTGGTGTGGCTGGAAGTGGCTGGATGATTTATCTATGAATTAAAAAAAAAAATATTGATTTCAAAATTTATAAATCAAATCATCCAGCCTTAACTGAACACTCTTGTTTTATGTTATTTGAAAATGTGAAATAAAAATATGAAAAAAAGAAAACTAAAAAAAACTAAGTCTTGACTACCCCAACAGCACACATATAACTCCACCACAGAAATAGTAACAATCATCCTTGTATAATACTATTTGGTCATCTTGTACCTCCCATATCCTCATTCAAACTTACCCTACAGCAAAATCTGTACATGTTCAGAAAGAAAATGAAATTCTTTCAATGTTGTGCACAAAACTAATTTGATTCAATCTATAATAATTCATATTGTTAATATTATAAAGAAAAGAGGGCAAAAAATAACTTTCATGGCATGGATAATGTGTTAAAAGTGGTGTTGTTTTAGGCCATAATATACTTGCTCTAACTTTCTTTAAAACCCTATCCACAGATAAAATCAATACATCATTAGAAAGAAAATTTAATCCCATAAATCTTATACATTTGCACTATTTTGATTAAATCACTAATTAATGTATTTATTGTCTATTAAAAACCATGTGTCAAAAATAAACTTATATGTTAGTGATAATATGTCTAAACAAGTTGTTATATTATCTTATACTAGCAACAACTTTCTTCACACCTTGCCTACAAATAAAATAAATACATCATCAGAAAGAAGAATTAATTTCCTAAATCTTTTACACTTACAACTTTTTTATTAAATCAATATTTAATATAGTTATAGCTTGTTGAAAAAAACATGTATAAAGAACAATAGCTGATCCAAATAACTTATTGAAAATAAGACCAGCACTGGTACTGAGCCAGTATTAGTTACTGGTTATCAGTTTATCTTATCTATCATCAGTATGTAGTAGGCAAATGGAATAGGGGCTATGAGGTAAAGGGTTAAGTAGTCGAAAGCATTTAGTAAATGTTAATAATGCTACGTCTGATTACAATACTATTACCAGCGGCATACCCCAGGGTAGTATTTTAGGTCCGTTACTGTTTTTATGTTATATAAACGACATGTGTACGAACGGCGACCGTGGTCCAGTGGTTAGTGCGCTGGACTTGCAGCCAGGAGATCCGGGTTCGAATTCCAGTCGCGGCAGGTCATACCCTTCCATGAAAATTTGACAAAAATGTCGAGTTTCCTCCACATGTGGAGAAGTTGCCGGTTCCTTGTGGACGGGTAAGTTAGTACTGGTTAGTATACAGTCCAGGAAAACTGGTTAGGTGAACAGGTCGCCGTATATAACTGAAAAATTGTTGAAAAACAGCTTAAACTCAAATACAACCAACCAACGACATGTGTACCAGCATTAGTGAAACGTGTAAACTGATTTTATATGCTGATGACAGTACCATATTATTTTCCCATAAAGATTCAACTATCATAAGAAATGTTTTAAGTAATGAAATGAATAATTACAGTAAATGACTAGTGGACAACAAATTATCTCTTCACCTTGGTAAAACAGAATGTATTCTTTTTGGACCCAAGAAAAAAGTTTGTAAAATTGATGATTTTTCCATTGTTTGTAACGATTATGTAATCAAGACCAAAATTCTGTGAAATATTTGGGAAGTTTCCTAAAAAATGATCTTTCTGAATCATTGTGAACAATATCATAAAAAGGAGAACTCCAGATTAAAGTTTTTATATAGATACAAAGCCTGTCTTAATAGGTCCATCAGAAAATTGCTGTGTAACTCCCTGATTTTATATCATTGTGATTTTATGTCATTTTGATTTTATGTCATTTTGATCTTATGTCATTTTTATTACACTTGTTCTTCTTGGTTTGATAACCTTACTTAGGACTTCTTTAATGGTTGATGATTTTTGTGGCATTGGATGGCTTAATATTGAAAATTGTGTTAAAGATCTACGACCGAGTCATGCACATAAGATATATTATGACAAATGTCCATCTTACATGAAAGAGAATTTTGTTTTAGCCTCAACACTGCACACACACTGAAATCGAAAGCAATATAATTTTTATATACCACAAATAAAATCTTACACTAAGAAATCATTTTATTATCAATGTATTAAAGCTTGGAACAGTTTGCCAGACAACATTAAACTAAAATCCAACCATCAGTCTTTTAAGACAGCTGTTAAACAACATTTAAATGATGTGGTGTGCATTGTTGAACACTCGGATTTTACCTTTATTAATGTGATTTTAAATTCTTGTATTCTTATTGTATTATGTTTATCACATGTTTTAAACCATTATCCTAGATTTATTTGTGAATTTGCAAATGCTGAATTACAGTTTTTTGTCTAATTTATGTCTATCTATTAGATATGTTATGTTTTATACTTGTATCAGTAGGACCTCATTGGAAATAGTCTTCGGACTTAATGGACAATCCTGACGATGCTCTAGTTTTATTCTCTGTGATAGTTATGTTAAGATACAGCTATTATTGTTACCAGAATAGAAAGCATCGCAAATCCATCCATCCATCCATCCATCCATCCATCCATCCATCCATCTTTACAGAAAGTTGAAGATCCTGAAGATAGCAAACTTGTAACTGTTGAGGACATAGTAGTGGATGATGGGGTGTCAGATTTGCTGACCACTGAGGGTGATAGTATAACTGTCCCAGCTGAATTACTACAACAGAATTCAGGGGATGTTGAAGCTGTAATCATGGAAGGACAATTTTCTGCAAAAATTTTGATGAAAGGGAATGAATTTTACAGATGGTGTTGCTTGTAAACTTCTTCTAGGAAAGGAAATTTGTGTCTCATATACTTCACAATCAATGAGATCTCAGATAAGCTGAGGTACAAACTACAATAGCCTTTAGCAGGTCTGTTTATTAAATATAAATAAATTACATTAAACGTAAGCCACATGTTCATGATAGATAAATTTCATCCTTTCATTTTTTTCCATGCATGTTTTCTAAAATTCAATATTGCATTGGTAGAGAAATCACATTTACCAACATTTCAGTGACTAATCTATGTCAAAATTCCCACACTCAACATTTGAAAACTAAATTTTGTTAATTTTAAGATTCCCCAGTAAAGCATCCAACCAAGTTACCTGCACTGACAAGCGGAGAAGTCAAGCATGTTGACATACATGAAGCCCCAAATGGAGACACTTAAACAGTTATCAGAAGGTATAAGTTTATAAATGTATAATAAAAGTCTTATGAAATATTTCTCTACAGGTTTCTCACACTAATCATGCAATGTTGTGTATGTGGCTTTTTGTTTGTTGACTGAAAAATAAACTGTGCATCATGTCCGTAAATGGTTGTGTTTACAATAATAACATGAAATGCTTACCTAAATGGTACTAAACGATGTGTGAGATGAACATACATATTTGTTGATTGTTGACATATATATTGATTGTTCAAATAAGGTCTTGACCCATAAATATTTTTGTGTTTTCAATTGTACACTGTCATGTCCAAAAATCGTGTTTCTGACAAGTGGTGAAACGTCATAGTGACAAATAGTGAAACGTATGTTATGTCGGTAGCGAAATGAAAAAACGAAAAACAATCAATGACATTCGAACTTTATTATGTGCATGATAACATTTAACAAAAAAGCAGCAGTCATCACAAAAATACACAAATACATAAATCCATTTCATTAGCTAAGTCATTGATAATCGTTAACTTTTAAATCATTAGTCTTTGATCTTAAAATTTCACTGCAAACTTGCAACAAACATGTTTGATTGTCTTTTTAATACAAAGTACACAATTAAGATTTGCTCTTTTATTGTGTAACTTTAAAAATGTGTTGAAAACACATCATCACAGACATGCAGGTGTGATTGATATCCAAAATGACCCCCCGATGCGCATAATCAACATGGAAATTTATATACAACTAGGAACAAAAAATGACTGGACTTCAAGATCTTCTCAAGATAAGTCTAGAGCTCATGATATCAGTGCTTGTTCTAACTAAGCTTCACTGTATTTTTTTAAAAGCATATTTATCTAAAGCTATATTGTGTGCGAATTTTTCAGATGGAAATGTTCTTTGAAGGCTTGAAAAAAGAATTTAAAAAAAAAATCAGGTAACTTTTGTCTTATTTTAATTACTTATTAATTACTTCCTATCCAGTCAGTGTTTGAATAATTGATGCTTCAGGAGTATTGGGTTAATAATTAAGAGCCATCAATACCGTTTGATTCCCTAAATAGGGCTTCAACCTCACTATTGTTAATTATTGGTTCATCATTGTATATGACCGATGATAATTAACCTAATTAAGCTGATAATGATATTAAAATAGATGTTGACCTTCACCTTCTTGATAGTCAGGGCTGGTGCCCAAAAGATCAGAATTATTATATTTTTGTTATCTACATTTTTAGAATTAATGAGTGGATTTTAATCCAATCTTCTGGTTGTACGCTTCGAAAAAAAAATAAAAACTTTGACATGGTGGCTAGTAAACAAGGTTGTTTAAGATCAGCCTGTATTCTATGTACAGCCTGATTGGCCAATCCATCAAGAAACTACCTTCCAGATTGAAATTCTGAGGTTATCAGGGTTATAATGTAGGTTCTTTAGTCTTCTGACCTCTTGTACTGTACATGATTCAGTTTTATTTTCATATTACTTTCCAGTGATGATGGACTTTCATTGGTATATTCCGTTGAAGATTACAGAAATCCCACGAGAAAAAATCACCGAAACTATCATAGCATAGAAGTCTACAAAAAAAATTTCTGTTGGTCTAGTTTTATTTTGGAACCAAAATACCGGTATATGCTTCTTATGATCTTTCAACTTCATGTAAAACATATCATTCTAACCTTTGTTCTGAAATTCTTTTTAATTCCTTTACATCTGTGTTTATTTGAACTAAGAATTATTTTAAGTCTGTATTTAGTGTGGGACAATTACTTTTTTTAGAATGGCTAAATAGATGCAAGCTCACTGGCGTTTAATGTCTCACCTACAGCCGACTTTTCCAGCTTTAATGGTTGAGGAAGACTCCAGGCATACACCTGGGTAGAACCATCGACATTCTGTGAGCTAAATTGACAGCTTCCTCACTCGGGATTTGAACTTGCAGTGGTGTGGAGCGTGTGATTACTGATCATAGACTATAACCACTCAATTATGTAGGCCCCTCAGATCCCAGCTAAAGTCTCAAGTTTGTGTCCAATATTCTAATATTTTATTTTTAATGATTATTTTAATATTATTACAAACAAATTGATACCATGGACGTTAGTGCTTTACCTCAATATCCCAATATTACAACACTCTACAATTTGTTTAAACTTTAATATGGTTTAATTAATTCAATAAGATATTAACTTCGTCTTGATTAGCAATGATAGCTGATATGAACTAAAAAATGATGAATGAATATGTTAAGTTTATAGTGTATGATAAGTGTATGGATTTAGTGAGTTATTGGACATAGTGAATTATTTTCCCCAACCACAGCCTTTTTTAATTCAATGTAACAGATATAGTGAAATTTGGATAGTGAAGTATATGTTTGGGTCTTGAGGAATTCCCTTTAACTGTGATCCACTGTATATACTATATACAGTCAAACCTGTGTTTGTGGCCACCTCTGAATAAAGACCAACCTGTGAATAAAGGTCATTCTTTGAAAAACCATCACTGTTTATTTAGAACAAACTGAACTCCAAATAAAGGCCATCTGTCAATAAAGACCCACTTTTTGTCTTTCCCAAGGGTGACCTATGTTCACAGGTTTGACTGTTTAGTATCAGTTCTGTATCATTGTGTTCTTTGCATCATCAACTGAAACATGAACTTTGATTTTGTAGATGAGATTGATCGATGTCCTGTTTCTGATGAAAAGATAGACTTGATTATTGAAGGTTTTGAAAGTAATTTTACAGATGAAGCTTTGGACTGTTAAACTGATTATCAGACTTGTAAGTTAGTAAATTATTGCATACATGCTGGTATAACATACAATGTACAGTAGAGCCTCTTGAAATGATCACTTAAATGTAACAACCACCTCATCATAACAACTACTTTTAAAGTAGTTTTCAATATTTTGGCTCTTTGTAGAATGGTAAGTCAGTTCTGGTTAGTAAACAGTCTAGGAAATCTTGTTAGGTGAACTGATCACTGTACAAAACTAAAACATAGTTGAAAAATGGTGTTAAACCCAGTGACAATGTCACCTGAAAACAATACCTACATTTTGTCCATATTTCAAGTTGATAATGTGACCCTTGTTTGATGTCCCAAAGATGCTCTTAATTTGATGTTTCTGTGGTAACTATGGTCTTCTTTTGGTCATGTTTATTTTTATGTTTAAGTCAAACCATTGTATGAAGTTCACTGTTGATGCATGTTGTATGTTAAACCCTTTTCCTCATAATACCGCAATTAACCACATCTGAAAAAGACGACTTTTGAAAGCATTGTTTTGCTAAAGAAGCCATTGCTTGTTTAAGTTATGGCTTCTTTTGCCACTATGTTTTCCACTCTGTCAGAGAGAACTTACCCATTTTTCTTAAATAAATTGATGTTTTGTATATGTTCTTTGAATTTGGAAGAGTCCAAAATATGCATATGAAACAAATGGTTGTCATTGTGTTTCTTCAGCTTATGAAACTGTACAGTTATCCAATATTGTAGAATTCTGTTATTTTCCTGCAAAGAAACCTTTTATATCCACTTTCATATTGAGGGGGGTGGCTTAATGAGGTAAAAGGCAAGTTTTTGCTTATACAAGGCAATCTTTATTTGTCTTGAAAGTTTAACCAAAGGGTTTAGTCACCAACTAAGATAGTAATATCCTTAAACATTAATCAGACTAAAGCAGTTCTTACTTATTTGGGGACAGTTGAAGATTTTTATACACTTAGTACATACACTACTATCATGGGTGAAAGTTTTTCCCACTTGTGATGAAATTTCCATTTTTTTGTGCAGGTCGAGACCAGAATGGTTTTATTGTTTATGTGTCACTGAACTTAGGTTTACCAGCTTTTTTCCCCAAAACTTTCAACTTTGACCTGTATACTTTTCACTCTCAGTTTTTTATATGACTATTAGGCTAATTTTTTTCAAACTAGAGTTTAACGTTGCACCAACAGTCTGGGACACTTGTCAAATTTTCCAGCTTTTATGGTGGATGAATACCTGGGTAGAACCACTGGCTTTCCATAAGCCAGCTGGATAGCTTCTTCACATGTGAAATTTGTCACCAATGGAATTTGAAATCATAATGGTGAGCAGATAATGATTACAAGTCAGAGTCCCTACCCACCAAACAACTGAGACCCCTGACTCTGCTTAAGTATATTTTATTTCTTTAATTGCAAACAAACATCTCTCTCTCTCTCTCTCTCTTAGCTGATGATGATGATATTGACAAGCATTCAGATGACATAGTGAAAAAACTTTATTCGTATGTTGATGGAGATAAGCTTTTCAAAATACAGATTTCAATAGATGCATTCAATGCTAGCTATTGCAAAGGTATGGCATTGAAATAACCAACCCTTACATTACTATGGGTTTGACTGATTTATTATACCCCGCACAACAAAGTTGTTGGGTTATACTGGCTTCAGGTTGTCCGTCCGTATGTGTGTTAGTCTGTCCAACTTTGTCCAGACCATGACTTCCCTATGCATCAATGAATTTTAGACTTGGGGCAATTGTTCACCATGATGAGTCTGTGCATCATGCACAAGATCCTTGACAACAGTTTAGAGGTCAAGGTCACACTTGGGGTGTAATGGCAAAAATTGGCATGTAAAACCAATAGACAACTTTTTCAGGATGATAACAAGTATCTTACTGGGTTCAACATGTTGCCATTTGGTGACTTCTAGATTTAGGAATATGTTACTGTCATATGTTTTTATATCAGCAATTTTTTAAGTATTTTCAAGTATTTTATAATCTGAATTGCCCTGATAAATGCCACATGACAGTTTCTGATTTTTTTTCAATTTGTTGCAAGATTTTTGGACAGTTTGTGTATAACTTGACAGAATGCGAAAAATAATTTTCTCTTTTCCGCTTTATCTCGATCTATAAAAAAATATGAAAAACGACCCTGGAATGAAATTTGGTCAAATGGGGTCACTTTGGAAGCTGTAGTCTGATATCAATATCTTTCAATATATTTCTGAAACTTTGGATTAATTTGTTCCATTAAAGTTATTTCTTTTTGTGAACATGCATAACATTTCCTGTATTTGCACAGTCTACCTTGATGATTAAATTTGTTTTTTGTTGCTTGATTTGTAGCCATATTTTTCGGTGTATCACCTTCATTTGTCATATTTTCTTCATCTTTAAGGCTTAATTCATCATCACTGTCCTCATCTTGGTTTGGGTTGACTATAAACAGATTTGTTGTAGGAAAATGAATATTGTTATTTTCATTAACTTTAGTGTCAATGTCATCAACTCTGACTGGTTTTCCCAGCTTTGTTTCAATGTCATCCATTATATTACGCTCATGATTTTTAAAGTCAACTGTACAACCTATGCGTAAATAAGCCTTTATTACCGGATGATCCACCTTGGATGGAATCATGTGATCAAAATTAACCAATACAATGTTCTTGTTTCGATCATGTCGGAACATGTTCCAACCAAATTTCCATTCGTTTTCTGTCCAAGATCTCATTCCATCATCTGCCAGTTTTAGGTAACTTTTTGAGAGGATTAACAGGAAATTGCGAGAATTATTAATAGCTGTGATCACCTCAGCATTGCGCTCAGAGCCAAAGTTTAAATCCTTCAGAGCTACAAAAACAGAGTATCCACTTTCGCGTAAACGTGGTTCCAAGGATTTTATAACCCAAGAAGTCACATGGCATTCATTTTCATTAAATGATACCATAACATCGTATGCATATGGAACTATGGCATTTTTTTTTTGGCACCTCATTCGCAGAAAGATAATGAGAATTTCGTATCTGTACCAGTACAGTACAATACTTGTAATGATGAGTATCAATGTGATTGCTGCAAGAATTAATCCCATAAGAAAGGGAAAAGGACTGGAGAAACAATGGAGGTTGGATACGTGAAAGTCCATCGCAGGTCGTTTGCCAATATCTTGGATGTCACACTGGAATAAGTTGTTCATATGGCATTCTTTAGAACCAAGCCATGTTTCAATCCATGATGTGTCACAGTTACAGTCAATTTCCAGATTTCTCATATATGTGTTACATACATTCCTGTATTGGAATGTCTGAGGTAGTGATCTAATCTTTTGATTGTCCGATATATCGATGTTTGTACAATTTTCTAGTTGTTTCGCTGTGCTGTCGCTTATATCATGCAGGTCATTTCTCGAAATATCCAGTGATCTAAGTTTGGATAAATATGACATGTTGGTTATTTGCATTATTTGATTTCCAGAGACGTTCAATGAAACATATTTAGAGTGATTTGAAACGGGGATAGGAGGAAGTTTGTTTAGATATTGATTGGAACAATCTATATACAGTGTATCCTCCTTTGGTCTGTCCACACATGTGCATTCTGGAGATTGGCAACCTTTGTCTTGTTTAATTGGACAGATGAATTCTTCAGTTGGGACATCTATGACACGTTTGCCTGCATTGTGTTCAGGGCCTGTACATGTAACATCCATGTAATCTCTCCATATTACTTTTATGATGCTTTCAGCTAGGGAGAGAAATGGTTCCAAATTGCAGTCACATATAATTGGAATCCCTCGAAAATCGAATCCAAAACTGAACAATTTTCCCAATTGTTCCCAGCTGTCTAAACGAAGAAGATTCTTAAAGTTGGGAAATACTACAATTTTAACATCTTTTAAGTCTACGAAACCTGGTCCATACGTCTTATCCATCTCCAACTTGAAGTCATTATCATTGACAATTTCATCAATTTCATTATTTGAATAATCTATCGTACAAAAAGGGTGCAAACTCATTGCATTGGACACGTCTAACTTTAGTATGTCATTGTTGCTTAAATCAGCAAAGAATAAACTCAATTGTGGCGATGTGAGTATAGATGGGTCTAAATTTTTCAGTCTGTTTCCTTCAAGTGAAAGGACTCTAAGCCGGGTTAAATTGGTAAAAGAAGTGTTGGATAAATTATCAATATTGTTGAAGTTCAGATAGAGTTTATCAAGTCTAACTAGGCAGTTGATGTCAGGTATTGTACGGATTCTGTTTCCTGTGAAGTTCAACTCAACAAGATTCTCCCAAAATCCAGTCATATTATGAAAATAATCATCATACAAATCAGCCAGATTTGTTTCATTGTCCCAGTTACAAATATTACTTGGTATCTCTGTCATTTCATGATATTTATGTTCTACCTTGTAAACATCTGAGTTGTTGGGAGCTTGATTTGGAATAATTAAGCTTCTTCCTAACACAGATACATATTCTATAAATAGATCTTTCTCAGAACCTTCCCAAGTCATACAAGATTGGCAAGTACAGCATTTGTCTCGTTCTCCATTTTCTGTTGCATGTCTAGGATCGGCTTCTGGACATGCAGATTCACTGCAGAGCAAATCATCTCGGTTTTCTTGCGACCATTCTGGTTGCCATGGTGTTCCATCATCATGGCAACTACCGTAAACATAATTGTTGGTTACTAAAGAACCTAACACAAGGAATACTGCAAAATACATCATTCTGAAATCATAAAAGTAAAATTGGAATATACACACTTCATTCTACTGTATACAATGTAAAGTGAAAACTTTGTAACTCAAACCAATTTTTTTCTCAAACCTACGAGCCACCCTTGGGAAAGACAAAATGTGGTCTTTATTGACAGGTGGCATATATTCACAGGTCAATTTGTTCTAAATAATCAATGATGGTTTTTCAAAGAATGACCTTTATTCACAGGGTGGCCTTTATATGGAGGTGGTATCTAACACAGGTTAGACTGTATCCTTTTTTCAATATCTTTTTTACCAGAGATACTCTTATTTTGGGCTAAAACTAAATTTATTTTATCTTGAAACCACACAAATCTGGATTTCTCCCAGTGTGGATTAGTGAAGTTTCACTGAGCTTCAAATTGTCAGTGCAAAACCATTCCTAACTTTGGACTTAGACATAGTTTGCACTGAGAAACAATACAATGCATTTATTTTTTTCATTTCATGAATCATAAAACACTAAAAGAGTTGTTTTTGGCTTGTCTATTTAGAAGAAAAAGTGGAGCTATTACGATTGTTGCGGCATCATTGTCGTCATCATTGTGCAAAAAAAATTAATGTAGCCCATTACTCATACACTTTCAAAGATACCAACACGACACTTGAAATACTTGATAATAATGACAACACACAGTTGCAAGACAAGGGGCATTATTGTGAAAGATGTATTTTTTCAGTGATGCCTCTTTGTAACTTAGAATTTTCTCTTTTTGACTTAGAATTTTGGTCAAAATTGCTCATTAAATAGAATGATGTAAAACAGACGAGCATTGATGCTGCTCTGTGGAGCTCTTGTTTAATAAGAAAATAAATCCCTACCTACTGACCTTATTTTTTCAGAGCTGGTAGTGGAAACAAGCTTTTTTTAGGCCTAATGTACAGTAAAAACAGCTGAACTTTCATTTAAGTTAGAAATTGTCATTGACCTGTTGTAATTAAAAGCATGATGTATCATAGGTCTTTTACATTATTTACTCTCACAACAGTGGAATATTTCTAACAGGGACACCTCCTATCCAAATATGATCTAAAGTTGAAACAATTTGTCACGGTGGATTTTTTCTCAATACCTTTTAAAATCACCTTTGTATATTTTTGTCTGAAAATTAAACACGTGTCTAACATGATTTTTCCCTTGGTCCATACAAATCTAGAGCAGGGATTCAAACATAATTAACACTGATCTTCACAATTTGTGAATACCATAAAATTGGCATGAATGCAATTATGATTATATTATGAGTGGTCATTTTTTATGCCTGATTTGAACAAGATACATTTTATATCCATTTCATATATCAATATCATCGAGTTTAGATGGTTTAAAAATGAACAGTTATCAGAACAAGTACTTTTACCCAAGTTACCTAAGTGTACTAAGAAAAAATTTTGTAACAAGTTTAGCTCCTTACTGAGACATTGGCTTTGTGTTTGTAAAATATTAATTGAAGTAATATTCAGTAACCTCTTATAAACTACTTTTTTGTGTCATCATAATGAATCTTATGCCAAAAAAACTTCTTAAATGTAGAAAGTAAACAAATCAAATCTTATTTTTTGTGTAATGAAGTGGAGTCATTGAAGATCAGACAGATGAATTAAGAAAATCAAATAAATCAACAATTGTACCATATATTCCCTTATAAACGCCCCTCCCCTAATAAACGACCCCCCCTTTTTGGACAAGAGAAAACAAAAGTGACTTTCCATGACAGGCTATTTTGATACGAGATAAACAATATAAATTAGTAGAAAGCGCTTTGTAAATCCAAGGAATAACACATTTTCAAAAATGTAACGCCCTGGGGGCATTTATTAGGGAAAATACGGTATATCTACGGTTAGGATCAGTCAATATCTGGTGTTCAGGGTTGTTGGGGGTTGGGGGTTGTTAACATTCTGTAGGTCACAGTTTTGATTGAATCTTCATGAAGCCTTGTCAGAATGTTTGTCTAATGATATCTTGGAAAAGAACGAACATGGGTCATCTGGGGTCAAAAGTTAGGTCAATAGGTGAAATCAAATGAAAACCTGGTTAACACTCTAGAGGTCATAGTTTTGATTTGATCTTCATCAAACTTTGTCAGAATGTTTTGTATTAATGATATCTCGGACATGTTTGAACATTGGTCATCTCGGGTCAAATACTAGGTCAAATCACAGGAAAACCTAAGAAGTCCCAGTCCTCATTCAGGTGAGCGAATAAAGGGCCATCATGGCCCTGTTGTTATTAAATAAGATTTTTCTCTGGGATTTAATGTATCACCAACAGCTAGGCTCATTTGGAGATTTCTAGCTTTAATAGTGGTGAAAGAGCCCCGGCATACACCTTGGTGGAACCATCAACCTTCCATAAGCTAATGGGATAGCCCCCGCCCAATGCATATTTTGTGTAGTCACAGGTGGGATTTGAACTCACAGAAGTGAGGGGGCTAGTAAATACTAGTCGGAAACAATATTAAACTCGTTTAATCTGAACTTTGTGATATGGGAAAATGGTAACTCACTTTTGATAATTAATTAATTTTTCAAAATTCTTTTCTGTGCCCTGATGTCATTCAATCAATATCTTAGTGTTGAAAAAGAAATTAATAAATAGGCCCTCTGGGGCACTCATAATGGAGCATTTTAGAACAAATTTAGAGCAAACCAGATGAATTGAATAAAAAAATCTTTTTAAACGTCTGTTAAATCTTGTATAAAACATTTTACAGAAAAAAACGCACAAAAATGAAAACAGTGCAACCTCTGAATACCGTACTCTCTAAATACCGGAGCTCTCTGAAAATCAGACAATTTTCAAAGCCCCGGTTCTCTCTATATAATCCTATGTAAAACGCTTTCTCTCTAAATTCCGGAAACTGGCGATTTTCCTGACGTGGACTTTGTATTGTTCTTTATTTATGTTCTGAATATTGGATGCAGACATTTTCAAGAGTGAAAACTTTGTGTACTGACCAGGAGGGTCCACATTATTACTGAAGCAACATGATCTTGGCCCCCTAATTAACAAATGGGTCAGTCATCTATTGTTTACATGAAGCGGTCAGTGTAATAATAGATGATGTGTGAAAAACACTTTATGGTACAAACAGATGTAAATTGACTTTGATGTTCGTTCTACTTGATGTGTAACACTGGTCTAATTACTATTTATTACACTGATGCACTTTATTACAAGTGCTAGATTAAAATATATCTTTTTATATCTCGCACTCTTAATCAGATATAAAATATTTTAAAATGGAAAAAAAACATTTTGTGCTGTATGCAAATACTAATGGCTTAATATATACATAAAATACACTACAATTACTGTATACAATTTTAATGTAACATGCACACACATATGATTGGTTCATGATCGTGTAATTATTTGAATTGAAAACTTCTGAATACCAGAACTCTATGAAAACCGACTTTTGACCCGATCCGAACAAGGTCTGGTATTTGGAGGTTAAACTGTGGTTTGCTTACACCTGCATATTAATTCAGTTGATTAAATTACTGACAATGTTAGCATTAATTAAAATTTCTAAAGCAAAATAATATTAATGGGAAACGGAATAGAATAGAACAGAACAGAATATTATATTCATTTTTTAACTTGAATGATGTTCGTCATTCAGTAATGTATATACATACATTTTAAAGAGTAATATTTAAATAATTATGAATAATAATACATGCATATTAAATCATAATTATTATTAAATTTGAAAGACATTGACTAAGGCATATAAATAAATAATAAATATATATAAAATAACAAAATAATCAGTCAATATTAATGGCAAACAGAATGGTTACAATTAAGAAATTATTAATAGTGTAATAACTATTGCAGTGTAAATTATATTATAAGTAGTAACAGTCGCATTTCTAATTAATTGATATTATTGAAAATATTTACCTTGTTATAATGTTATCAGACCTCAGTGATATACCAGCAAAGTCCAGTTACAATGTAATGGATATTTAAAAAAGAGCTTAGCTGTTATATGGGGTTCTGCTTGAATTATTACTGCTGAATATTCATGTTAGTGGCCAAGTTGGGGATTTTGGAATATAATTTACTGTTATTTAATATAGTCGATAAAATCACCCGTAATAATAATTTTTGATTACACAATGAATTGATCTAATGCAATCTACGAATTTGTGTGTGAATGAAATATGTTTAATCATTAGGTGATTAACTGATTAACTGTATTGTAATCATTAACCATTTGCCTCTTAAGCATATTTTAGACTCTTTTTCTCTCTGACAGAGTGGAAAACTTTGTGGCAGAAGAAGCCATTTCTCATTATAAGCAACAGCTTCTTTTGTTACGATGTTCTCAAAAGTCATCTGCTTCAGATGTGGGGAAATGTAGTATTACGAAGTAAAGGGTTAAAGAAATATGGAGATTTATTCATTGTTGTAGTTTTAATCACAATAATATTGTACATTTATCTGTTTATTACTCGACAATTATAAGAACTACCACACAATATCTGTTGATTTAGATTTAGTCCTCAATTAAACAAGATTTCTAGCATTATGTAACATTATAATAATCGTAAGGTTACAGTCAGACGTGTAAAATAAAACACTTATACTTGTTTGGATCTTAGATAGATGTAACATTATAATAATCATAAAGTTGCAATCAGATGTGTATAATAAAACAGCTATACATGTTCTGATCTTAGATAGATGTAACATTATAACAATCATAAAGTTGCAATCATACGTGTAAAATAAAACAGTTATACATGTTTTGATCTAAGATAGATGTAACATTATAATAATCATAAAGTTGCAATCAGATGTGTATAATAAAACAGTTATACATGTTCTGATCTTAGATAGATGTAACATTATAACAATCATAAAGTTGCAATCAGACATGTAAAATAGAACAGCTGTACTTGTTCTGATCTTAGATAGATGTAATGCCTTGATTTAAGGATGTTTAAATTACCAATAAAAAAGATCATAAAATCCATATACAGCAAAACTTCATTATTACGAGCATCAATATCACGAGTACCCGACTCATCTTGAGGAGTTTTTAATGTCCTGTCAACTTTTGTTCTTAGTTGTGTATAATATTCAACCAACGAACAAATATCTCGTTATTACAAACACTACATTCATCTTGGGCATTTAATCTGTTCCAATGACATCTCGAGATAACAAGCTTTTACAATATTTTTTGTTAAAGACATTTTCTTGTAATGAATTCAGAGATTAGGTATTAATAAATTAGGTATATTAGCCTAGAAATCTCATGTACATCAATTTCACAAAGTTTAAATTTTAAAATTGTGCTTGTCAATCCAGGTTCAAATCCTAGATGTGACAGGTCATACCATTCTGTGAAATTTTGACAAAAATGTCCATTTTTCTTCAAATGTGGAGAAGTTGCTGGCTCCTTGTAGAAGGTATAGTCAGCACTAGTGTATAACTGAAAAATTGTTGAAAAACGGCATTAAACACAGTGAAAAAATTAATCAAAACATTTAAGAATTCATTATTATAATGTCGCTCCATCCTGTTTAAAAGACAATAAAACATATTGCAGGCAAGAATAAACTACCATCAGTATTCTAATTCTTTTGAAAATTTTCTTGTCAATACTGGGGGAACGATTGTGTGTATTTTGTTTGGTAGAATTTTATGCATTCTAAACCCAACAGGAGCCAGCAATCTACCACACCTTGTTTGTCATGAGTGTTTCTTTGATGAAATATGGGTTTTATTTGCCTTCAATTCATTTACATTTATATCAATGAGTACGAAAATACAGCTATATAACAAGTTTGAGCTTCGAAAATGAGAACTGTTATCTTTGATTTTAATTTTTGTCTTTGTTTTCAATTTTTGTCTTTGTTTTTAATTTTTGTCTTTGTTTTCAATTTTTGTCTTTGTTTTTAATTTTTGTCTTTGTTTTCAATTTTTGTTTTTGTTCATGCTTAGGATTTGAATTCAGCCTTTATATAAATACAAGGAAGCACTGATTTGACTGATATGATTATAATACATTACTAAAGGTGTCATAAAGAAAGAGAAAACAGCTAATTCAGGGGTGATTACGCTTGCCAGATTTTAAAGGGGACACATGACGGCTATCCCCCCCCCCGAATCCATGCTTGTAATTAAAAAATTATCTTAGTGGTTGCGGGTGTTTCATATTACAATGCAACCTCTCCAAAGCAGCACTCTTTGGGAGAGGCAAAATTATTATTATGTTGTTGAGAGGTTGCTGATGTAAAGAGGTTGAATTAATAATTAAATCATTCAGTTAGAAAAATCATGTTGTTGTTGAAGGGAGGTTGTCGCTCAATGGAGGGCTACTCTGTAGAGGCTGCACTGTATAACTGTATATGTTAAATATATCCCCCCTGTCAACTTATAATTAAAATTAAAACTTATAATTTGGGAAGTAAAGTGGTGATGTTTAGCAAGTACATCCAAGCTTAAGTCCTTATAATGCAGAAAGTTCTCTTTAACTAGAACCACTTATCACCTACAACAACCAGTATTTAATTTATCAGTTTAATGAGAACAAAACAAAATATAAATACAGTCAACTCTCATTATGTTGATTTTTTCAGGCCCGAAAAAATACCTCGTCGTAACAAAAATTCAACGTAAACATTGGACGATTACCTGTATTGTATTAGACATTTTGGCCATTGTTAGAATCACTAGTTCATGATAATTGGTGTATGTGTTGTAAGAATTACTTATTTGTGATATTTTATTATTATATATTTACAAGTAAATGTATAAATAAATAAATGATATTTACTTCATGTATGGTGATTTATATAAATTACAAATCCAACGTTTTGTCCGCTATTAAGTAACATATGATGATATGTTTGCATTTAAGAGTTAACAATAATAATCTCCCTATTGTTATTGACTAAAAATAAGATTGATCTTGTACGCTCAGCGAGGTGTGAAAAACTGTGGGAGCAAGTGCATAATATTATCTGACTTCGTAATAAATAACGCAAATTGGGTTCAAAATTGTTCATTCAGACTTCAATATTAGTTCGACATAACGAAAAATTTCAATAGCAAACTTCGTCTTAAGCGACAGAATTTTACACTTTTTTAGAAGGAAAAAATGGGGACATAAAAATACTTTGTCATTACGGAAAATTCGTGTTAACCGACTTCGCCATAACCAGAGTCGACTGTAATTTATAACAGCTTTAGCATGATCTTAAACATGATGCATTAATATGTATGTTTGTTTCTAATTTTATCTGTTTTACTTCATTAAAAAAAGTGGGGCCGAGACCATGGTCCAGTGCTTACAAGTATGCTGGATTCGGGTTCAAATCCCAGTTGTGGCAAGCCGTACCCTTCTACTAGCATTTTATACATTTTAAACACATTGATTGGATGTGTATAAATTTTATGTCTATTTTAGAAGTCTGTTAACTTATTTTCCGATTAGGTTTTAATATTTGCTTATATATTAATATATGTTTATAATGAGGACACCTCAATATTAGGACCTTATTTGCGTCCCAATGGAGACAGTAAAGAAATAGAAGTTTTTGATTAACCCTTTATTTTATTTTATATGGTTTCTTTGCAGGTGTATCAAAAGTGAAAAATCTGAATCAACATTTGGACGTTCTGTATAAACTTGCCCTTTATGTCCATACACTGTTACAGTCCACAAGTGTGGAGATGGTGAATACAGATACAGTGGTCCAGGTAATTGGTCTTAACCCTTTGCCATATGATCATATTTTGGACTCATTCAAAATTCAAAGCTAATATACGAAACATCAGTTAATTTAAGAAATTTGGGTTATTTCTCTCTGACAGAGTGGCAATTATTGTGGCAAAAGAAGGCATTACTCATTACAGGCAATGGTCTCTTTTGCCACGATGTTTTCAAAAGTTGTCTGCTTCAGATGGTGGGAAATGCGGTTTTAAGAGGAAAAGGGTTTATTTTTACAAATATTTCAAGTTTTTGAAGTGTGGCCCATCCATCAGTTGAATAATGAACTGTAGGAAATCAATCTCAAAACTCAAATCACTGATTGGCTGTTCTGTACAGATTATTTGAACTGACCAATGACAAGGCTGTATTCTTAGACTGGTTACTAGAGAAATTATTTTTAAACTTGAACTTTTTCAAAATAATGTATATCTCAGTAGCAGACCAGAAAATATGATGTGACTGCTTCATTTTTATTGCAGATAAAAAAAGAATGGAATAAATTGTCTGAGATAATCAAGTCTGTCCATATGAAGGTAATAGTAATTTATTGCAGTCTTCTATGAAATTATAATGAATTGCAATCAGGCATTAAAATGTTTGTTTGTATTAATGCTATAAAACCTTTCATTGGAACTTGAAACTTGATTGTGCAAATACATCCTAACTAGCTTTTATAGTGAAACAATTAATCGTTGAAGGCCAGTTTTGTGTTCAAGTTTGCTAAATAAAGACAGTTTTTCATGTTTTTTTTCTTCATTTAATGCCTTTCAAAATATCCAGATTTAAGTAAATTAGAAAACAGTCATTTTATATCTTGATTTTACTGAAATACAGTGCTACCTCTTCAAAGCAACACCCATTGGGACTAGCAAAGGTATGTTGTTGTAGAGAGGTTAAATTAATTGGCCTTTTCAGAAAGTGGGTTATCTCCCATAAAAAAATCTGTCACATTTGGATTCCTTCAGACACTGGGTAGTATTTTTGATAATGGCGTCTCGAGACTAACAAAACTGGTATTGAAATGGACTGTTGTTGAGATATCATGGAAGGCATTAATTAAAAATAATTGATAAACACATCAATTAACCATTTAAAAAGATTTTAAATCCTGATAATGATTATTGATTGAAGTCAAATTAATTCTACTACCTTGTTCAATGTTTTTATGTAGAACGTTTGACAATGCCAAAAATAAATTAATGAATCATCATATTACTGGGGTGTAAAACAGTTCTGTTGTAATTTCTGTTAAGTTCCTAGTAGTACTTCATGACATCCATTGAATGCATAAATGTCGAACCCAGGAGTTGACAATTATTTTATAGTTTTAATTAATAAGGCCATACCAAATCGCGTCTATGTAGTGTAACATCGATGTTCAAAAACCTATCTAGCTATCCAGAAAAAACAAACTAGTGCCTCAGGAAACAACACAGATTTCCTACTTAATTTCCACAAAATATTAGCTTCTATCAAAAGTTCAAACTGTCACTCAGTGAGAATAAATATGTTTCATTTCTTAAATCAAAACAAAAGCATAATATTGATCGATTTTGACAACTGGAAGGCATATTGATACAAAGCAAATCGTCCCAGCATGTAATGGCCCAATAAGGATATTTCAAATGATCAAATATTCAAAATTACAATATGTTTTTTATTTGACTCAGGTGACCAAAACCTCTCCATCCACGGATGCTAAACATAGATATGATTTGGTATGGCCTAATACTATATACATAATACATTTGTGACACTTAAACAGATATGAGCAAATACAAGATCAAACAAATATAATGGCACACATATCTACAAGAATGTATTTCATTAACGATATATATTACATAGCATTTATTTTAAAAAATTGACAATATTGTGTGACCTCAAAAATCAATGAGGGATCGAATGGCCTTACAAAGTATCAAAGGTTCAAAGTTTAAAATGACCAATTCTTTCTTAAAAAACTTTTAAAAATCCTGCCATTTTATTTTTATTAGCATTTCTCAACAAATATTAACAAATTTAATAAACATTGTGAGAATGATAATTAGCAGTTGTCACATGCCATGATTATAGAACATGTTTGACACCCCCCCCCTCGACAGCTGTAAAAACAATGTACATCCATAAAACAATGGGTGGTATAAATATATATATATGACCAAATACTGTTTTTCTGGTTTAATTAATTGCTATCAGTAAGGATCATTTCACCCAGACTAGGATTTGACAACTTACTGATATTAAAGCTTCAGATTTTGCTGAGATAAAATTAAGAGACAGTGTGCCGAATTTGCAAATTTGTGAGAATTAACAGCCATCAAGATAAATCACAAAGATAAACATTTTCATTCATTAATGTAAATCAATGTCTTTTTTTCTACAAGCAAGATTTAGCATATTCTCTTGCACGCAAATGAAACGAAATATAACACTTGGCTGGATGTGTGTCTTTTTTACCCCAGTGAATGTAAATTAGAGTACATGCGTATAATGTATTGTTGTATATTTTATTATATTTTAAAGATTTGTTCTTTTCAAGTGTTGGAAGGAGATAAAAGGATAAACTCTAATTAATGCTTCTGAGTATCCAATACAATTATTTTAACCCTTACATTTGTATTGTGGGTCCAAACTGTCAGATAAAATGTTTTCCATACAACATGGTTAGGTCACTGTTCCAAACACTAAGTTGGACTGATTATTCTTACAATACTGAATTCAGACCTTTCTTGGGGCATGAGCACCTTTTTGTCAACTTGTTTCCCAACAAAGGTCTTTCTTACCCATTGGTTAGATAGCATAGCTATTTTTGTCCATTAAATCAGAGTGTTCTATCCCTTTGAGAGTTCAGCTTGATAAACCTCGCCTCCAGGATATTCCCACATGGCAAAATTCACTATTTTGGGCAGTATAACTTATTACACAAAAATCTTGACTGTTCAAGGTTCAGGTGAGCAAAAAAGGGCCATTAGTTTGCGGTTTCAAAAAAAAAGTCCAGCTATTTTGATAGCTGCAATTTCATTGTTGTGCAAAAACTTTATTGTAGCCCGATACTTTTTTGAAGAAATATTGAGAAATATTTTTTCTTTGGTTAAAAAATAAGACCTACTTGTTCAACATGGGCCAATAAACATAACTTTGTGGTCTCATGTATTGAAACATTTGATTTTGCTGAAATCATTAACATAGTGTCTGATTATTTTCTAATCTTAATAACACATTTTGAAAAAACTTTCACTATCTATTTATGAAAATGCCAGGATTCAGTAAGATTTGTTTCAAAAACTGTAAGGTACTATTATTTTGCAAAAAAAAATATTTTTGCCTATTTTTCTTGGGCTGAGCTTCATGTAAATTCATAGTTTTCACTGAAAGATTTATATAATTTTGGTATGACCTCAAATAGTGACCATCTCAATATTACAACCACCTTGTTATAATGACCACTTTTTTTTGGTGCCAGATTTCAATAACTCCCCTATAATTCAACTTGATGATGAGACCACCTCATTACACAGGGGGCTAGCACGTTGAAGGGATGGAGTATAATGGCATATTAGGCCTAAAATGGCCACATGGACCAATATATATACAAGGGTTACAACTTCCGAAATGACAGTTTCTGCACCAAGTTTGCTTAAAACTACGTAACTTTTTAAGGAATTGCTCAATTTTCCAATAACTGGTGTCTACAGATAGCTAATACATTATACTACACATAATTAATAAGCACTTTGTCAAATTCAAAACTATGAAGCAGATATTTAATCTTTTTCCTCCGAAAAATCGTCAATATCCTTTAGTCGCAGTATCATGATCGATTTTTCAGGTCCAGAAGGTGATCTTATAGTCAAGGTTTTATTTTATATGTGTTTCAGACATTGTAAGCCTGTCCTGTGATGATAAAAGTATTAAAAGATGTTTCTAGTTTCTTTCAACATTTTACGAACTTATTAAACTGAACTTTTTGGAGAAAAATTGCTGGATATTAATGAGTATACAGTATAACCCCTAAAAACCAGACCTCTTGTGGACTTGTGGAAGTCTGGTTTTTCTGAGAATTCCATTTTTCAGAGAACTATTCACCTATTTAGGGGGTTTTACTGTAACATGTTTTATGTTTTATCTAGTTATTTACTTTCAACTTAAGTAATTCAATGTTCAACCTTGTCATCAGAACAGTTGCCCCCTATATTGTCAATTTGTCCCAGCTTTTCAACCCCCATGAATCAAGTCTATATGTTTAGGGGTAAGCATAGAATTATGTACAACTAGTCTTATGTATCATGGTACATTCATATGATTGAAATTGGTTGTAAATTCTTCCATTTTTGTTTGAATTGTAAACAACTTTAATCATCAGGGCTTTCATTTGATCCTTAAAAACGGCATTTTGACTCTCGAAATCAGTAAAATAAAGTCTTTGACTCTTGAAATTAGTAAAATAAAGTCTTTGACTCTTGAAATTAGTAAAATAAAGTCTTTGACTCTTGAAATCAGTAAAATAAAGTCTTTGACTATAGAGAATTTTTACCAAAGGGTCAAATTTATAATACAATTTGAAGGAAAGTTTGCTGACTGTTCAAATCATCATGAGCCAAGGGTCATCTTTGACCCTCAACTTTTGACATCTTGTGAAAATCCTGATCATATACAGTTGATTCTAATTACCTCAGATTCCCTGAACTGTAGAAACTAGTTTCATATTACCAAAATTTGAGATAAGCAGACATTGTATAATTCAACATAAGTGCGTGTCTTACATTTAATACAATGTATGTTCATGTATGTTTATCTTTTGCTTGAATCAAGCATACATTAGTAGAGAAGAAACATGGCTGCAACCATGGTGTCCAGTGGTTAGTGTGCTGGACTTGTAACCCAGCGATCCAGGTTCAAATCCCACTTGCTACAGATCATACCCTTCTATGAAAATTTGACAGAAAAATTTTTCTCCATATATGGATGTAACTCCTTGTGTAAGGGTAAGTTAGTACTGGTTAATATACAGTCCAGGAAAACTGGTCAGTGAATCAGCCATTATGTATAAAATGAAAAAATTGTTGAAAAATGGCGTTAAATCCAATAAAAAAAAAAAACAAGAATAGGAAAAAGAAGACATTCATCTATTCATAATAAAAACGCAGCTGATGTGGTTTATTTCCCATTTTTAAATCTCAATATAATTGTCACATCTGAAGAGACTTACCCCTGATTACAGTAGTAAAATTGACTTTATTTGTTTATATAATTATTCTAGTACATACAGTGGACAGTAAGTTTGGTTGTTATACAAATCATACACACGGTGAAGTATTGGATGATTCATCTGATGTAAGGTGTTTTACCTGTAACGTCCACAATTAGTATGTTAATATGGAGCATCATTTTGTCAGGGTGCCATGTTATTAAGTCAGATTATTTGATATAACTGACAGATAATAAAGTTTTCAACCGTTTCAAATGACAGTAGAGGCCTAAAAAAGAGGTTTGTTTATGGTTACATGTCCAAAAAATATGGTTGGTATGTAGGGATTTTTCTTTTATTTATGTTGTTTTTTTTACCTATATTGGCAACACTGTATGGAAATATGTGCGCTGTTATATTAATGAGTTGTGAAAATTACAATATAGCACTAAGATTTGGATGCCATAAAAATATTGGGTTGGTCGGGTAACAAACCTTTTTATTTTAGGCCTTATTTTATTCATGTTTTGCAATAATTGTAAACTCATTGACATGAATTGTAACAACTGTATCTTGTAACAATTGTAAATAGTTATGAAGACCTAATCTGAATTGTAAAAATTGTAAAATATTTTTCGAAATAACCCAGGTAAAGTCCCCTGACATTGCTTTTCAGGAATGATTCAGGTTTTGTTTCATTTTAATGACTCCTTTTGCTTTGAGCATAAATATTAGGAGATTGTAATTATTTGTTTGTTTTTTTTGTTTTTGTGTGACTTATTTCGCTGGGTTTTACGCCATTTTTCAACAATTTTCAGTTATATATAGCTACTGGTTCACCTAACTAGTGTTCCTGGACTGTATGCTGACCAGTACTAACTTACCCATTCACAAGGAGCCAGTAACCACATATGGAGGAAATTTGACATTTTTGTTAAATTTTCACAGCAGGGTATGACCTGTGACCAGGATTCGAACCTGGATCTCCAGGTTACAAGTCCAGTGCACTAACCACTGCAACCTATAATTATTTTCCATCCTTTTGTACCACATATCAAAAACACATGTACCGTGTAACTTCTAAAATCTGGATACTCTGAAATCAGAAAATTTCTAAAATGTGAACAATTTTTTTGGTCCTGAAATTTACCCTTCCGTTTACTTTGTGAATGAAACTTCTGAATTCTAGAACTTCTGAATTCCAAACACATTTTTCACAAAATTTGCTTCATATCAATGCAATTTTACGTCCAAATCCGAACACTGCAAAATGTTTGATCAGTTACTTGACACAAAATTGTAAGCCCCACAGCAGATTTCATAGTCTATCGATAGTTTACCAATTAGCAGTGTCCCCTTTTTTACCATGCATCATAACCACAATGTGTCATACAGTTAATGCATAGATATCAAGATAAATACATAGACAGATAGGGGTAAATTTACGAGGTGATAAATTTGAATTGCGGTGTTTGAATCAATTATCCTCGGATATTAAAGCGGAGATTAAAGAGTAATTACGGTGTCGTAAAAAGAGTGTTATTAATTAGCTATAAAAATAAAATGTCTTGTTTGTTTTTACATCAAAGTAGTATTAATGTACTGCATAAATAGTAATGGCTGGTTATACTTCCACTAAGAACCACTGATGTTTAACTGTTCATTTTGGTCCAGGTTACTCCAAACTTATGGATTTTGGAAACTTCCAAAATCCGAACTTTTTGGCTGGTCCCAAGGGTGTTCAGATGTAAGAAGTTACACTGTATTTCTTTTTTCTAATGGTTTGCTTATATCTTGGCCTGTTATTATTACTGTAAACTCAGTATTATTCGCAGTGTTTTTATTTTTGCTATTCTTGGCAAATCTACATTTCAGATTAAACACACACGTAATCAAAACCTCCAAAATTAGCATTTCACGAGTATAAGATATAGAACCTCTTCAAATTCTAATTTCTGACCCTGCTGTCACAAATTCATTAATTCACGAAATAATTCAGGGTGCAGGAGTTCGCGAAATAAAGATCATGCAAATGTAATGTGATTTACAATATCAGGAGTGGAAAATTATTACATCAGTTCTATTTATATCACCCTTGCTTTGTTTCTAATTAGGCCATACCAAATTGCATCTATGTTTAGCATAACACCGAGGTTCAAAAACCTATCTAGCTATCCGGAAAAACAAACGTACCTCAGGAAAAAACTCAAATTTCCTGCTTAATTGCTACAAAATATTAGCTTCTATCAAGAGTTCAAACAGTCACTCAGTGGGAATAAACATGCTTCATTTCTTAAATCAAAACAAAAGTATAATATTGATAGATTATGATGACTGGAAGATGTATTGATACTAAGCAAGTCATTCCAGCATGTAATGGTTGGATGAAGGCACTTCAAAAGATCAAATATTCAATATTACAATATGTTTTTTTATTTGACTCCGGTGATCAAAATCTCTCCGTCCGCTGATGCTAAACATAGATAGGACATAGATTAGGCATGGCCTAATTGATCATGAATTGATTTTATCCACAATAATTGTGCAAAATTATGATATCCTGTTCACATGGAAAACTGCTTAAAATCCCCTTTTGTTGTCAAATCTTGGTAATCATAGCATGTAATTATTTAAAACAAAGAAGTGTATTACGTTACTGAATAATGTGAATAGTTTGGTTCAGTCCTTTGTCTTTTAGTTTTGTCTAAAAACAATAATTGTTTCTGTGTTTACTCAGCTCTCAAATTTTATAAATAAAGTCAAACCTGTGTTTGCAGCCACCTCCAAATAAAGACCACTCTGTGAATAAAAGCCATGTTTGAAAAAAACATCACTGATTATTTAAAACAAACTGACCTCCAAATTAAGGCCATCTGTCAATAAAGGCCACATTTTGCCTTTCCCAAAGGTTACCTTTGTTCACAGGTTTGACTGTATTCTAAAATCGTAGATTTATGTTCAAATTTAAAAATGTTGACTGCAATTAATAGTGCGCACACAGTTTACAAAAAAAATAGACTATGCAAATTCATATCTTAAAAAAAGATTTTGAGAAATGACACTCGGGTAACAAGATCTGTGTCCTTGTTCTGAGTTAAGGCACATACATGTCACATCTTAATTGAGTTATAGCCCTTATTAAACTAAAATAATCATTATCTGCTCACTTATTTAACTCTTTGTCTCATAGTACAGCATTTCCCTGCATCTGAAGCATACAACATTAAAAAACATAGTGACAAAAGATGCCGTAACAGGTAATGGCTTCTTTTGTCACAATATTTGCCACTCTGTTAGAGAGAAATAACCAAATTTTCTGAAACAAATTGATGTTTTGTGTATTTGCTTTGAATTTCGAAGGGTTCAAATCGTTTATTTTCCAAACTTCATCAAACTAAGTCTTGCTGTTAATGATCATAATATCTTCCTAAAGTTATCAAAATTTTATCTGACATGCTGGAGTTATGCCCCTTTTATTTCTAAGTAGTAACAATATTTACTAACTGAAGTAATTTTGTCTGATATTCTACACACTTGATTTTATTCTTAGGGAACAACAGTTATCTTAGCCATATGAAATAACAAGGCTAGTTAATTTGCTATCAGCATGCTTCAATTGTGGCCCTTTTCATGCCAAATTAAGCCTAAAAAAGGGCGGTTTGTTTCCAGTTACCTGTCCAACCAGTATTTTACCTGCCCACTCATAAGTTTTGATGGCATCCTTATCATAGTACTACATTGTAATTTTCACTACTTATTAATATTATGGTTCACATACGTCCATACAGTGTTGCCGATATATGTAAAAAAATAAAATAAAAAAATCCCTACCTACCGACACATATTTTTTTGGGCATGTAACCGGAAAGAAACTTTTTTTAGACTTTATCACAAAGGATGCTTACATACTAACTTACTTAACACACAAGTTTTATATTATTAATTATGTAATATTTATAAATTTATCTAATATTATTATTTCTTAATATTTATATTGATAAAAAGTATGTATTTTCTGATGTAGATGAGCCCACATGGATTGACGTAATTGTTGAGTTGATGCTGAGTATGTTGTTAGAAAAACAAGTGATGTCATACCTGACAGATCATGTGACCAGCAAATCTGTCTGAAATTGTGAGATCAAAGTTTTTGATAATGATACAGAAATAACCTCTGAAACATTGATTTGACCAAATAAGGTGAGTATAAGCATGAAATATAATCCCCACTAATCCCTTGTCATTTTCAGCTATACACATTTGACACTCGCATGTATTTGTTGATTATAGCTTGCCGTTAGAGGTAAATCACAATCATTGGGAACTGATATGGTGGCCATTATGCATTAGTTTGGAGTGGACTGGTTGTGAGAGGTTCATTTAGGTTGAAAATGTATGGGGGGATTTAAAGCAGCCATTGTTGAGAGGTGACTGTTGTTGGGAGTTCAGGGATGTTTCACTGTAGTTGTAGTACAATTTCATTCTGGACACACACACACACAACACTTTCTCCTCTTGTCCCAATGAGGTCCCCGAGGTTTTAAAATATTCCAAAAGGGGAAATAAGTTGAGAGGGGCTGAAACAAATGACTAACACACTGTATTGATTGGTTAAACTGATACATGCATGGTTATCTTCAGGCTCTTGGACAAACAAGTGCTGGAGATAACGAAGAGATGATTGGTGTCAATGACGATGACAGTGATGATGAAGAACTGAATTCTGATGATGAACATGGAGCAATGGAAGTTGATGAAGATAGTGAAGCTCAAAATAGAGATGCTGATTATGATGATAATGAAGAAGAAGATGATGGTGATGCCAAGGATGGTGATGATGATGATTCTGGAATTGAATTTAGATGTACCAGATACTCTGAAAGCCAAAGTGAAGGCTGCATTAGGTGATGCTGCTGCTTCATCTGAAGGTGATGATGAAGATGTGAGACATGAATATTTGTCAAATTATGGGAAAAAAAGATATCAAACATTTATTATTTGTTACATTCATAAATTCAGTACAGAATGTTACTGTCAAACCTGTGTTTGCAGTCACCTCCAAATAAAGACCACCCTGTGCATAAAAGCCATTTTTTGGAAAACCGTCGCTGATTATTTAGAACAAACTGACCTCCTAATGCAGGCCATCTGTCAATAAAGGACACATTTTGTCTTTCATATTGGTAGCATTTGTTCACAGGTTTGACTGTATTGCATAGTTTGATGGATTCTTCTAATGCTGTAAATCTCATATTAGCATCTTTTTTAAGAATCTTTGACATTGCTTCCTGTTACATGTACTTAGGAAAAAGATCATGACATTGCATGCATTATTACTTCATATAGCACTTTTGGATTTAGGCGTGTAGTAATCTAATCGCAAAGGCAGATAGGCCTGAGTGAAAAATTGTGCTGTATGAAATAATAGTACACAAAACGTCACCGGTGTTACTTGTTTACGAGGGGCATTCGAAAAATAATTCGATTTGAGCTTTATCTCGCTTCAAGCGTGCAAACCGTGATAAAACTCACCATGTGTCGATAAAATAATCACTCATGTGTAACAAAGTGAAATTTTTCTCTCATAACTTCACTGACCTCGGTACAGTACACGTTATTCCAAAGGCTACTCGTTAGACTGCAAACAAAATGACTGGAAAAAGAGCTGAAAATGTGCTCGAAATAAGGGCATATATAAAAGGTAGGTCACTACTTGGTTTGAAAGGTGCTGATATTTACAGAGAGGTGTGCGATATTTATGGGGAGGGGCAAATGTCTTTTAGTATGGTTTGTAGATGGGTGGCTAAGTTTAAAAGCGGGCTGCAGCAACTTAAAGATGCTGGTTGCCCTGGTCGTCCTGCAACAACAACGACCAAACGTAACATTAACAAAATCAGCGATTTTCTCAAAAAAGATTCCAGGTACACCGTGAAACATTTAGCATGGTTCACAAACATGTCGTTATCACAAGTTCATAATATTTTGAAGAAGCATTTGAAACTTAAGAAAATTAATGCACGCTGGATACCCCATTTGCTGACAGATGAGCAAAAGAGGACCCGGGTCGCAGTGGCCAAAAAACTGCTGAAAATGTATCCAGAATTTAGCAAAAAGCGTTTTGATAGCCTTGTTACTTGTGATGAGACCTGGGTTTACTTTTACGAACCTAAGCGAAAGTGTTCAAACAGAGTTTGGGCCACTAGAAATGCAAGGCGCCCTAATATTGCGAAAAGAACACGAACTGTCAAGAAGATAATGTACGTTATTTTCTTCAATAGTAAGGGTCCAGTGCTGCAAATTCCTGTGCCAAAAGGAAAAACTGTCACAGCAAACTTCTATAGAAACGTGGTTTTAAGAAAATTGAAACAGGTCTATCAAATCTGTCGCCCCAAAACAGGACTCAAGCACCTCAGACTCCTGCATGATAACGCCCCAGCGCATAAGGCACGCATTGCAACTGAGTTTTTGTAATCGGAAAAAGTTAAGGTCCTTCCTCACCCCCCTTACAGCCCAGACCTTGCCCCTTGCGACTTTTTCCTATTTCCAAAACTAAAATACCATCTATCTGGTAGAAAATATAAGTCTAGAAGCTCCCTTGGATCTGCTGTTTATCAGTATCTAATGGGTCTCTCTGTTGAAGAGGATGAGAACTGCTTCAAAATGTGGATTAACCGTCTAAAAGACCAAAATAAATTAGAAAAAGTTAAATAGTTACTGAGAAAACATGCAACTCGCATTATTTTTTGAACGCCCATCGTACACGGAGACGTCACGTAATGGTAAACAGTATCATGCAATATCGCTTATTTAAGCACATTACATTCATGTTGTGAAGTCAAGGCTAGTGTTGAAATCATATTTTAATTTATACAGGATGACAATAATGAAGTTGAGTTTTCTGAAGTGTTGGCATCTGCTTTCAGGAGTATGTTAAAAGGAAAGAAATCTAAAAAGCAGCAAGAACAACAGCTTATTAGTTTTATATCTTGGTACGAGTTTAACAACTTGTTAATTTAAATTAGGTGACCCAGTCTCCCATAAGTGTGACAAATGCCAAGTCGAAAATTGGATTTTTGAAGGTCTACAAATCGGCAACCTATGTACATTTTTTGTCACATATATATCTGCATGTGTTAAATTTGAAGTTTTACCATTACAAGTATCATACTTTGTAAGATAACAACCAGCATATATATATATACTTATATCTTTCGCATTTCCACCAAGTAGATATATATAACTACAGGAATCATCAGTGATAAAATGACCCCCACTTGCAAAATATGTAATTGACAATACATTTTAATCATTAATTTTTACGATAATTGGCCCATGAAAATGCCAGAGCAATGATTTTGTAAGAAGTTTTTGCCATTAAGTATTACAACAAAGATTTCATGTAGATAAAAGTCAAAGGGTAAACCTCAGAACAATTAGCTTTTCACACAAAAAGTAAAAAAAAAGCAATGTGATAAAAGCTGTTGCTTTATTTCAGCATAAAGTTATTTTTTTATATTTCAGAGTCCTTGAACTTGTAGAAGTTAAAGGAGACAATAAACTTTCAACATGTACCGTAAGTCATAATTATACCTCTTTTGTTGAAGAATCAGTTTGCCAACTGTAACCGTGACCTCTTTCTCTTCCACATTTCTTAATAAAGCAACCAAACATCTTAATAAAGATCAACTGTTTTTAAAGACCAACTGTTCAAAAAGGCCAACTGTTTATAAAGATCAACTGTTTATAATAACAATATAATAATAATACAATAAGTTATAATTGAAAACTAATTCATACCAAATTATCTGAACTAATGCCCACCCCCCTCCCCGGAATCAAAATTAACTATTCTTCAGTTTGTCTGATTTTCTGATTTTTGCAGCACTGTAGATATTTAAGAGTAATTCATTGTTACAGTTTTAATTTTTAAAAAAAAATCATATGTTTTGCTTAAGTTGTCAAAAAGTTAATTTTTATTTCAGACAGAAGCAGGGGAGGCTACTGACAAAGATGAGTGGATCAAGTTGTTTGAGGAAATCATGAAATATTCCAAGAAAGGTAACTTCAAGTTATAACTGTGACCTGTGAACAAAGACGCTATATGAACAAAGGTTGATATTTACTGCATATTTAAGGTAAGACCTGGGTAATGGACAATATCAAGAACCTAACATTGCACACTGTATTGTTATTTTGCATCATATCGTGCATCTAAATCCAAAATATTAAAAAAGATTACCGCATTGTTTAACAGCTATAAGCATTTTTTGTAATTACCCATTTTCAACTATTTAGCGACTAAATAGTCTGACGGCATATTTACACAATACTATATTTTTTCGTAAAAAAAGAACAAATCAATATGTTTCAACAAGTATTCTATTCATCTACATGTAAATATATATTGTACAAAAAAAACACTTGATGAATGATAAATTAGGGTTCAAGAAAATATTAGCAAAAGTATTTCATTATAAAGGCTCGAAATAGTGCTTTTCAGGATTTTGGTGTTTTCATCAGCATTTCAAATTCATGTAACCATATAAAATTTAATTTGGTACCAAAATTTTCTTCAAAGTGTATGTAATAATATCTGTAAAAATAAAACACTTTTACTGTCTATTTTTTTCAGACAAATCGAAGAAACAAGCCTACTCCTTTAAATTTTTTCATGCAAAAAATGTCTTAATCAATTGTGACTAGACACAATTTTTCGTCTAAATGAAATAACTAGTAAAAATTGAGGTATTATCATTTTCTTCTACGAAGATGTGTCTAGATTCAGAAAACAATGCTTTTTTTAAACCTTCAAGTATTTTATGGGATTTTTGAAGGTTTTAATGAATACTATAGTAACAGACAAGTAGTTTTTTGAAGCCATTTCTGACTATGTTTGCCGAAAGCAATAAGACTTAAAACTTAAAATATTTAATATTTTTTTAATTGCAGAAATGTCATAACAACAAGGAAACACAACTTTATAAATCGAAATTTACATATTTATTGTAAAGCAACAATTGGTTGCCATGGCAACAAAAATATGTGAAAAAACCAAAGTTGTGTCATTTTGCATAAACTGCATCTAAATCCGATTTATATTGCAGAAATTGTGTCCAAAATTAGGACAGTTATGTGAAATATACAATCATTTATGCTTCACAGATCAAAAACTGAAGTGTCTGTCAAATGAAGACCATTTAAACACAAATGCAGTCACTACAGTAAAATCCAAGTTATGTCGCCTTTCAGCTGTTTTTGTTGAAATTACTTGCTACCTAGAAAATCACTTGTACATATATCTGCACTATATACCTTTGTATTTTATATGCTTCCTTACATAAATATGGTGCAGTGATATTTTCCATCACTTCTTAGAAGTTACATTTTGCACGAATGGTTGCTATGGCGACAAAAATGAGAAAAAGCAACAAATTTGCTTAATTTCCACAAAAACTGTTGAGACAGTGTGATTTCTTATGCAGTAATTGTGTATCAAATTAATTGGAATATGTAGTTATTAATAATTCATGTGTTACAGTAAATCAAATGCAGGCCTTCCAGTGTTCCTGCTTTTTGTACTTTTTCTTACTTTTTTACTAGCTTCCTACTTTTTCTTATTTTTTTACTAGCTTCCTACTTTTCCTACTTTTTTACTAGCTTCCTACTTTTTTTACTAGCTTCCTACTTTTTCTTACTTTTTTACTAGCTTCCTCCTTTTTCCTACTTTTTCTTACTTTTTTACTAGCTTCCTCCTTTATCCTACTTTTTCTTACTTTTTTACTAGCTTCCTCCTTTTTCCTACTTTTTCTTACTTTTTTACTAGCTTCCTCCTTTATCCTACTTTTTCTTACTTTTTTACTAGCTTCCTCCTTTATCCTACTTTTTCTTACTTTTTTACTAGCTTCCTCCTTTATCCTACTTTTTCTTACTTTTTTACTAGCTTCCTCCTTTATCCTACTTTTTCTTACTTTTTTACTAGCTTCCTCCTTTATCCTACTTTTTCTTACTTTTTTACTAGCTTCCTCCTTTATCCTACTTTTTCTTACTTTTTTACTAGCTTCCTCCTTTATCCTACTTTTTCTTACTTTTTTACTAGCTTCCTCCTTTATCCTACTTTTTCTTACTTTTTTACTAGCTTCCTCCTTTTTCCTACTTTTTTACTACCTTCCTACTTTTTCCTACTTTTTTACTAGCCTCCTACTTTTCCTACTTTTTTACTACCTTCCTACTTTTTCCTATTTTTTTACTAGCCTCCTACTTTTCCTACTTTTTTACTACCTTCCTCCTTTTTCCTACTTTTTTACTAGGCTCCTACTTTTCCTATTTTTTTACTAGCCTCCTACTTTTCCTATTTTTTTACTAGCCTCCTACTTTTCCTATTTTTTTACTAGCCTCCTACTTTTCCTATTTTTTTACTAGCCTCCTACTTTTCCTATTTTTTTACTAGCCTCCTACTTTTCCAATTTTTTTACTAGCCTCCTACTTTTCCTATTTTTTTACTAGCCTCCTACTTTTCCTATTTTTTTACTAGCCTCCTACTTTTTCCTACTTTTTTACTTGCTTCCTACTTTTTTCTCAAAACCTCCTACTATTCATCCTTTTCGGAAAATTAATTCCATGAAAAAAAGAAAATAATCTTTTGCTAGTTATATTTGCTGAAAATGGACAGAAGATGCCTGCCTGGCTGGTTTCCTTTGTTGGAATGTGTGGCAATCATGTCTCTCCTTGCCAGGCATGTAGCTTCTATTAGTCAGTACTAGGCAATAGCCTAAATTCAATTTCCAAAAATGATCTTTGACCATTTATATAACTTAAACTATTACTTTGTTTTCATTTCTAATGGTCATAAAATACCCCAAAATAGCTGTAAAATGCACCTACGACGTTACAGTGCGAAGATAGAAACCGTCAGGGTGGGGAAGTCTGTATTTACGTACGGAGTGATCTTGAACACGAAAAATTAGAAGCCACTTGGATTGAAATTTTTTACCTAAAACCAGACCTATTGTGTGCGGTGTTCTATATAGACCTCCAAAACAAATGGATTTTTATACTATACTTGATAGTGTCTGTTCTTGTAGTGATTTTACAGAAATTGAAACTATTTTATTAGGTGATCTCAATACTGATGTTTTATCACAAAAATCAAGCACTTTGCTTTTAACTTTCAAGCCTTTTATTGACATGTTTGATTTTACACAACTTATTTGTAATTATACCAGAATGTGTAACAAAAGTTCCACGGCCATTGATCTGATTTTAGTTTCTGATAAGGAAAGAATTTCTCAGTCAGGGGTTATCAATACATGTTTTCATGACCAATGTTCAATATTTTGCACAAGGAAAATTATCAAAATACCTATTGGTGCTCACAATACTGTAAAGTTATGTTCTTTGAAAAATTATAACAAAGTTGACTTTCAAGCTAGCCTATTATCAGTAGATTGGAGTTCAGTCTTGTAAAATGACAATGTCACTGATGCATGGATCAATTTTAAATTTTTATTTAAGTCCATTGTTGATAACAATGCTCCTGTCAAACAAATCCGTATTAAACAAAGGACTGAGTCATGGATAAATTCTGATATTTTACATTTAATTAACCAGAGAGACAAAGCTTTTAATACTTTTAAAAAGAATAAATCTGATGAAAAATTTGAAACTTTTAAACCTCTGAGGAATAATACTCAGGATGTTATATGCAATGCAAAAAAAAAAAATTTCTTTGCAGATACTCTTGAACTAAACAAAAACAATTCTAAATCTCTGTGGAAGTCACTTAAGGATCTAGGATTGTCATCCAAGAAAGTTTCATCATCATCCAAAGCTAATATTAGCCTGAAGGTAGACGAAAATATTTGCTTTGATAAAAATATCATAGCATAAATTTTTAATTATTTTTACACCACTGTTGCAGGAAAACTTGTAGAAAAATTGCCTGCCAGTGTTCATAGGTAAAATTGTTGTAGGCAAATTTTATGCTGACATAGGGGTTATTTTAAACAATTTTTCATTTTCACTTGTATCTGAATACGAAGTGTATAAATACATAACAAAACACAGTGCTAATAAGGCAACTGGTCTTGATGATATTCCATCTCGTTTTGTTAAAGATGGTGCATCCATTATAGCTAGTCCTTTGGCTCGTATTGTAAATTTGTTATTGGTACAAGCTGTGGTGCCGGATGAACTAAAATTGGCTTGGGTTCTCCCTCTTTACAAAAAAGTAACAAAACACATGTTGGCAACTACAGACCTGTTTCAATTTTAAGCATTGTGTCTAAAATTTTTGAGAGAGTTGAATATGACCAAGTGGAGTCTTATTTCAAGGAAATGGAGTTATTTTATCAATTTCAGTCAGGTTTTAGAAGTGGGTTTTCTACTGATACATGTTTGATTCATTTAACTGATTATATGAGATTTGAAATGGATAAAGGCAATATTGTAGGTAAGATAATTTTAGATTTACAAAAAGCATTTGATACAGTAGAACACACCATCCTTCATATGAAACTTCAATCATCAGGTCTAGGAAATGATATCCTTACATGGTTTAGGTCTTATCTTTCTGACAGACAGCAGCTGGTGGATGTGGCTGGTACTCATTCTACTACTGCTTCCATAACTTGCTGTGTCCGCCAGGAGTCCATATTAGGTCTGCTGTTATTTTTAATATATGTAAATGTCATGTCTGCAGTCATAAATAATAAGCTACTGCTATATGCTGATGACTCTAGTATCCTTGTATCTGGTAAGAAAAAGTCTGAAGTTGAAGAGAAATTATCTCATGACATGAATCTTATAAGTGGTCGGTTTATTGACAACAAACTGTCACTGTACTTTGGTAAAACTGAGTCTATCCTGTGTTGGTACAGATATAAATCAAGATCAGACCCTAACCTCCAGGTCACATGTAATGACACAGTTATTAAGCCTGTATACTCTGTTAAGTATTTAGGTGCAATGCTGGATCAAAACCTATCATTTGAGGTCATGGCTCATAGCATTCTACAAAAGGCCAATGCAAGGTTACAGTTTCTTTTCAGAAAAAGGTATTACTTTACTCAGCACACTAAAACTTTATTGGTCATGTCCTTGATACAATGTCATTTTGATTATTCATGCTCAATATGGTACCATGGTGAACACAGGTTTTGAAAAAATAAGCTGCAAACTACACAGAATAGACTTATGAGATTTGTGCTGGATTTAAACTGTATATTACATATAGGTGCTGAACATTTCAAGCTGCTCAATTGGTTACCTGTGAAACAACGTGTGGAACAGATTATGTTATGTCATGTTTTTAAAATCAAACTTGGTTTAGTCCCAGCCTGTATGGGAGATCACTTTATTTCTCAGGATACCATTCATGGCTATAACACACAGCTTTGTGACAAGGGCGCCTTTTCAGTCCCTAAAGTTAAAGATTTTGGGTTAAAATCATTTTGCTTTTTAGGTTGTTCATTGTGGAACAGATTAACAGCTAGTATTACCTGAATTAAAACTTTGCTTGCTTTCAAACTTGCGATGAATCAGTATCTTTTAGATAATTTGAGCTAAATTAAATTTTATCATATGTTTATTGTTGGCAGGATACATTTTGACATGGTTCATACATGGCTTATATGTGATACTTGTGATTAAGAGTGCTCATTGTAAATATAATTCTAAGTCAATATCTGATAAAAAACTTCGTGATAATCATTATTCATTGTGATTTTATTGTGATAATTGCAAATGTACTAAACATTGCCTCTAAGTCATTCCATCATTACTAAGGTACCACTATGGAAATAAGGGTTTACCCTTTCTTGTGTCATTCCTGGTATTGATGTACATGTCATGGTGTTTATATTCATGCTGTTTTATGTTGTGTATCACTACATGTTGTTTTATTGCCATGTATGTACTATATACCAAAATAAATCTTATCTTAGAATTTCAAAATTTTCAGGGGGGGGGGGCATGCCCCCGGACCCCCCTAGAATTTTGCCTAGACTCTCTTTTTAGGCTAGCTACGCCTCTGCTTGCTCTACATCATCTATCATATATAAAGCAAATATTTATGGCGAGTTTTTATATAAACTGACCAAGCATTCAGCACTTAATACATGACCGTACTCCATGTGGACACAGAGAATGGTAGGATTTTACATTACGAATGGCTTCTCATGGTAGGTTAAAATGCATTAGTATTTAGCTAAAAAATCCTACTTTTTCCTACTTTTCTATCAGAAAACCTCCTACTTTTTTCCTGCTTTTTTGTGAATGGCTGCTGGAAGGCCTGCAAATGCCAAAATCAAAGTTTTTTGTGAATAAGGACCAAGCACAGCAGACACGAGCAAAATCCAAATTCTGTTGGATTTCACTCACTATGAAGAACATCACACAACAACATATGTCAATGTGTTAACAGATATTATATGTATTTTACATAGATGTGCGTTTACAATTCTATCAATTCATGAAATACCTATATGCTATAATGGTTGCCAAGGCAACAGTGATAAAAAATGAACAAATTTGCTTAATTTCCACTACAACTATTGAGATAGTCTACTTTATATTAGTGTGACTTAGTACAAAATATACTAGAATATGTAATTTTCAATTCTTAATTTGAATGAAATGCCAAGAAATTAAATTTTGTACATTGACATGTGTTCCCTAACAAAATAAGTTGCTCTAGTAATATCATACTTCCTTTGCCTTTCAACTGTTTTGTGGAAATCACTCAATCTAAAGAACATAACAAAACAACATGTCTGCATTACGTATTATCAAGTTTTATATGCATTTTATGAAGACATGTTGCAGTAAAAATTCTATCTATTTCTGAAAAAAATGTATATTGACAATAAAAGTGAGACGAACAAGAGCTGTCACCAGACATTATTCCAGATATATAGTTGCAAGGAAGACTTAAATACAAATTTTCTAAGTACAAAAGTGCCATAAATTTGTTAAAATGCAAGTCAGAGTTATGCAAAAATAAATTATTCAAAATTAAGTTTTATTCAACTCTGGGCAATGTTTGTGGAGATAAAGGATGCACAAGGATCTCTTATGAACATTATATGTCAAAAATCTTTCCACACATAGAAACCATCATTCATGTAAAATAACAGCACTTTGGTCTCTACCTTCTATGGCAAGTTCAACAAACATTAAATGAGTATTGTTGGTTTTATAACACAACAGTCAATGCTCAGTCACAGTGGTTACAAGTACTGACTAAAAAACTTCTCACTGGAGTCAGTTTAAATGTGTGTATCATAAGACTTCAGTTTAGGATAAGTATTCTGCTTAATTAGTAAAAATACATGCAATGTTTGGCATGTACCCAATCAATTTGTTGTTCTTATTCTGTTCTACTATGGACTCACCAAAACTGGATTTGAAGTGGTCATAGAGCACTGAAGTAACACTGTTTGCCCACTTTCCATAACTAGAACATCCACCAAGCAGAAATTATGAGAACCTGCTGTAATAAAACTGTCTTTATACTTACATATAAAACACACAAAATCACTAATGAATAACATGTATTTGAAAAAAATTTAATGAAATTTTCATTCCAATGAATCAGTGAACATTTACAATTTGACAGTTGAAGTACTATGCAAATCTATTCCACTAATTTAATATGGATGTCTACATTCACATTATGCATCAATTGGTATTGCATTTCAACATATTTAATCCCCTAATTTAGAAATTTGGATTGTGTATTCTTGGGTTTAGCAGAAGCTGTTATCAAATATACCAGAGACTTAGCACATGATGGATACATAAAAACATGTTACCTTATTACACTTTCTTATGGTTGACTGGATCTAAATATTCAAATATTTCAACACAAGTATTTGCAACTTGGAAAATTTAACAAGAACACTTTATTATCAAGGTGACTTTCCCTAGGTAAGCAAACTTAAGGATGTTGGATTTTTTTTATCTGCCAACAGGCACAGAAAAGTGCTGGCAACATAAAGGTTACCGTAGTCAACCAACTTCCTTTGAAAACAAAATAAACATGTGTTAATTAATAATACCTTTCGGGGATATTGTGGGTAGAAGACCTGCTGGGCTTAATCAAGACTATAGTGACAGGTGATGTCTTGACTGCATGGAGACTGTCCTGAAAAATAGGATAAGTATGTGTAAATGACTTTTTAAAATTGACATGAAGGCTTTGATAAAATGCATTGAAAAACTACTCAGATATTTATGATGATGACGACAACTATATTTTCATTCTGAGTGCAATACTAATTTGGCCTCGTGCTTTCAGACATTCTAACCAAAACCATCACTAATACCAGGTAATTTTATGTCGAGCATGCTAGAAAATATATACTGCAGTATGGATCCTGAAACTGAGCTACCTAAGCTTCATGAGTGAATATTGATGATCCTGAAACTTAATATGATATGTATTCAATACTCAGTAAAGATGTGATAAGATGGTCGTAATTTTAATATTGACAGTTTAAATTGACGTTACCTGAGACTAACCCCATCAAATATTGTGATGACAAAAACACTTCATAATAAATATAATGTCATGCATGCTGTGAACCATAACACAGATTTTTAAGTAATATTTGAACATTTTCTTGCTGTGAACCATAACACAGATTTTTAAGTAATATTTGAACATTTTCTTTTTTGCCAATTCATCATTTGACAGATTGTCTGTAAACTTACCGATATTTCCCAATGATGAAATACAGGGCAAGTCTCTGAAAGGATATCAACTTATCTTCCAAAAAGGAATAGTAAATCTGACAGACTGGTACTGTGTCTTGTCTAAAGTATTTGTTAATATTTTTTAAATTTTATCAAAATATTAAAATCTTTAATTGAATTCAATTGTCAACATGATTTTTTTCAGAGACTTGAAATAAGGGGACTAAGGGGACCATGTGTGGTCTTCCAAACTGGAATTGAAGCACACTAACAGACAGTTTGTGCTACCAAAAATAATGATTAGTTTAAAAAAACTCATGCAGTCTGCTTATTAGGTAAGTTACTCATAACTGCAACATTTGAGCTTTACAGGTGTGCCATTATCCAACAATGATGAAATATTATATGTTCATTGACATAAACCCAGTTTTGTATGTAATAAATGAGTTTATAAGCCAAAATGAACCATACTCTTGTATATGTACATGAATCTGTCCAACTGGAGACATATTTTATAAAATTTGTACACCAGCCCATTTGTGTACCAGAATAAAACATACATCATTTGGTCAGTTTTTAACTAACTTTTCACTGTTTTTTTTTTTTGGTACACAGATGCGCTGTTATGTAATTCTTCATCTCAACTGTGAAAAAATATCAAAAATATGTATTTTTAACAACACTTGAATTGTACTTTTTGGTGCTTTTAATTTCCTTCAATTTCCAGGGCAAAATAGTGGTGTTAGTGAGCAATGCCCTTTGGTCTGTGGCATCCTTCAGGCATCACGAATATTCCTTTGTAGTATCCTTTGATGGTCCTTTATCGAGTTTATTATTGTTCCCCATTATCTGCCCACAAGTGTACCTTTATTACATTTTTATCAACAAGTTAATTTACATTTATTCTGTTGAGCAATGCAGGGCCATCGTGACCCTCTTGTTTGATACAGTAAAGCCCTGATTTTTCGACAACGGATTATCCGAAAACCTGGTGTAATCCGAAAAGAAATTTCGGTCCCGATTTTTCCCTATATATTTCATTATAAAATAACCCCGATTATCCGAATTGGCTAATCCGAATATCATGGCTTATCAGAAGTGATATTCAGGTCCCCAAACTGGTTTGTATGCATATTTTCACACCTGTAATCCGAAATCGACAATTAACATCCGATCGACCAGACTGTCTACTGAAGGATTTCTTTAACGTGTCAAAAGGTGTGAACAACAACTTATGGAATTTATTATTGTTCGTTTGATTTATTGTTTGCAATTTTGGGAAGATAATTATCCTAATTATGATGCGAATTCGGTTGGATGATTCACCCCTAATTTTTGTTTTATTAATAAATTGCTTTAATAGAATAAGTTTAATGACGTCATTATTTGACTTTAATATGCAATTAACATTAAAAGTGTTCACTTTATTTTTCGTAGTTTATAAATTGTCACGAAATGCAAAAAAACAAACAATACATAGGATTTCCCATGATTGTTACATACTTCGGACGACAAAGATATGAGTGATGCTGGTTCGTGTTTGTAACTATGTAATGGAATTTTGTTTTGGACTTTGACTTTATTTCAGTGTTCGTTTTTATTGAAAACGTATGCATAAAATATTCTTATAACATGTGTATACATTGTATTTCATTCACTGACCAAATTTTATACGTTTACATGTTCGTCATAATGTATTTTGGAGTATTCTCCCTTTATTTTCATATAAAAACACTCTAGATTTCCATTACCCCGGATTATCCGAAACCTCGGATTATCTGAAATAATTTTTTGGTCCCGCCAATTTCGGATAATCGAGGTTCTACTGTATTTTCAATTTTCGCCCAGGTTTCAGTGGATATGACTTATAATGTCTCTCTGAGTCTTCTCAATAAATCATTGCTCTAAATTCCAGATCATTACTGTGACCAGGATCCATGCTGGGACATATCATATCTTGAAACTTACCATGGAGAATTAATCAAGTATGTTGGAAAATTTTATATGTGATGGAGAAGTGATACGTCAAAATTCCTGCATTTATTTTAATATTGTGGTACAGAGAATTCTATCCAGATATTATTTCTATTTGTATTGGAGGGAACAGTAAGACCCAAGTGTGGATTAGTAGTCATATGTTCATGTCAGTCTGCCAACATCTTGAACAACCAGTATGATATCAGGCTGTTAACTTATTCCTATATTTAAGTATATCTTAAAACAAAATTATTTGTTTTTGAAAACTCACAAGTCCTACATTTCTTATATTTTTGAAACAAATTCTATACTTTTCTCAAAAGATGTTCTTATTACAAAATTAGAACTTGTTGAGCCAAGACCATGGTCCAGTGGTTAGTGCACTAGACTTATAACCCAGCGATCCTAGTTCAAATCCCGGTTGCAGCAGGTCATACCCTTCTATGAAAAGTTGACAGAAATTTCAATGTTCCTCCATACGTGGAGAAGTTGTCAGCTCCTTGTGAAAGTTAGTACTGGTTAGAATGCAGTCCAGGAAGACCGGTTAGGAGAACTGGTCACTGTATATAACTGAAAAATTGTTAAAAAATGGCATTAAACCCAGTGAAAAAAGAATAGAATGTGTTGTTTCTGTGTTACTATGCTGCCTTTCAAAATGTGTTGTTTACAGGCTGGGCTGTCTTCTGTGTTCCAAAACATCATCTATCAAAAGTACTGTTGTACGTCCATGGACCATTAGTGTTGTAACATGCCGCAGCACTTTTATCTTTGATGAGGATGTCGTTGGAGTGCTTATTATAAGTATACAAAACAAACGATGTTATTATTTCAAGTAAACAACTTAGGTAAATAATTATCTGTTTTATTTTATTTAAAGACATTTTCAACCTGAAATTCCTATATTTTATCCTCCAACTGCCAAAAGTTCCTATATTTTGGTTGAAAAGTCTGTGTGTTATTCATGACTCGTAATTTCCTGGAAAAAGTATTAATTAAGGTACTATTCACCTCTGAGAAAGGATATTAAAACTTTTGGGTAAAAGTTAAAATTAAGTCCATTACTAATGCCTTTGGTTATTGGACAGATGCAGTGCCTGTTCTTTATTTACCAGGGGGGGGGCTTAATCACCCCTTTGCACTGTGTAATTACATATTCTTTTTTCAGAGATATAATTAATAATAAAAAATATTAAATATATAAAATAATGTTAAATATTTTCAGGAATGTCTTACTTTAGTCGTGTGAAATTCAGAGTTTTTTAGGTGGAATTTTGATTATTAATAAATGTAGTGCAGTTAAATTGCGCTCTGACAAGGAAATAGATTGGAAAAATATTCTGATATCATATAAAAAAATTTTATGTAAACTTTAATGTTCACCTATTCCAACAATTAGTCATTCTTTGGACTGAGATTTAAGCTTTAGATTTTTAGACTAATGTAATAATTTTTTACCTCAGTCATCTGTTTGAACATTTCATGTTCTTGGTTAGCCAATACATAATGATCCTTTTTTTCCAGGATTTGAGTTAATGGATAATGTTAACATTGAGAGGTATGGGTAGTAGACAGTGTAGTGCTTACAGTATGTCATATAAGGTCATATAATGTAGAATGAAAAAATCTAATTCATCCACTGAATGTCTTGCCAGAGAGCATGATGGAGCAGCGATTGTGGATAGTTGTAGTGGTGAAAACAATATTCTGCATCCATGTAAAGGTGGGTGTATTCATTGTCTTCAGATTTTCTAAATAAAGCTTAAAATGACGAGTCTCTTTAGACCCTCCATAAATGGAGATAATATCTAAGTTGTTATAATTGATTCCATATACATTTTTCTCGTACACCTGAAAAATTTTCCATTCTTTTGCCTACAAGGATTTTACCTTTAGTGACAGACAAAAAATCCTTCAACCAATCTAATAGTGTAAACTCTTTTTATTTACAAACAAAGGTTGCAAGATTTGAAAAAGGCCTCATGTGCACACTTTGTATCTACTTGATTGTCTTGCAGTGACATTATGTTGATGTATTCCAGATGATATCCCAGTATGCAGTAACTCGGGAATGGTAAAATGGGTGAATGCGCTTATCCTGATGTGTACCGTGGAGAAATATTCTGTTGGTAATAATTCTTTTTTGGATATATACGTGACCAACAAACTACAGTAAATGTTTTGATCATTTTTATTAAACCAGAAAAATAAACAAATATTCATAGGCCACGTACCCAGCCAGTCACTTTGTTTTCTTTTTATGTGATATTGTCACTGCGTTTAACATCATTTTTCAACAATTTTTCAGGTATATAAAAAATTATGGTGACTGGTTCACCCAACTAGTTTTCCTGGACTGTATACTAACCAGTACTAACTTACCCTTCAACAAGGAGGCCCTATCAGTTATTCACATATGTTTACATACTGTAACATAATGTAAATAATAACAATATAAAATCAAGAGTTTGACCATGTTGAGAACTGAAATAATTTGTTATACTATGATGTAACTATAAGTGACCTTATACATTGGCGACACATGACTGCTATCTCTGATAGGTACTGTATTTTTTAAGAACTTATTTTGTAGGAACTGAGACACAACCTGTAACTTGTTATTACATAACTTTTGAATTATATTGATTTTTATTGATATTTTTATACTTAAGGAATCAAACGGTCAGGAAAGATTTACATGACTTTGTTATATGTATAATAATCCTGTCTCGTGTAAGCGAGGAAGACTGTCCCACAGAAACAGTGCTTAATATTATAGCTTCTGACTGACAGCAATATGATTATATAAATCAGAAAGATGACATGAATAACTGCTTCACAGATATTTATTTTCTTTTGATTATTTGATTTGTTGTTTTCTTAATATTTGTTCCTTAGTGAATGTACAGTGAAACCTCTCCAAAGCAACACCCTTTGGGAGAAGCAAAATTATGTTGTTGTTGAGAGGTTGTTGCTCTAGAGAGATTAAGGTAATAGTTAGTAGGCATGGCTTAAATGTTTTATATGAGTGTCATGCGGCAGGTGAGGAAGTCTGGAGATAGAGGTTTTAATAGAACTGAACTAAATCCACCTATAAAACAACATAAACTAACTTGTTCTTATGTTGTCTTCAACCTTTTGCCTCATAAGCATATTTTTGACTCTCCCAAAGTCGAAGCAAATATACAAAACATTAATTTATTTAAGAAAGTTGGGTTATTTCTCTCTGACAGAGTAGTAAACACTGTGGCAAAAGAAGCCATTACTCATTGCTCGCCATGACTTCTTTTGCCACAATGTTTTCTAAAGTTGTCTGCTTCAGATGTGGGATATGTGTGCAAATGGCTAAATACAATGTACCCACAGATACAGACGTTCCACCAGTGACAACTGGCGCTCTTTCCTTTTTTCTGCATTTGTTCAGAGTAACAGATAAGCTGCGTGTTTGCATATTTACTCCATTAAAGTTACAAAATACACAATTGAAACTATTTTAGATGCATATCAAAACACAATTACAAAAACAAAATACCGATGCCAAATCAAAATATTTTTGATGCGTATGGAAATTTATTTTCATGAATATACACGCATATCGTCATTTTCGTCTGTCAGTCATTCCTCATAGTCTCGGACAAACGTTGTAGCGATGTGGTCCAAAAACAACCAAATGTGTTCAGCTTGGAAGTGTGTATTTCTTGGCCCTAGCAATGGGAAATAAGATAAATAATTGAGTTTACTTCCTCAGGTTTTTAAATTATTTCATTTTATCTTTTTATTCTTTGTGCAACTTTGAGGTAAAATAAGTTGAAAAATAACAATTAGACCCCAGGGTCGAAGAATTTGGATCCAAACTTTAGCGACAATTTTTATCGAAATTTTGATTAACTTCACATTGTTCAAAAACACATTTTATTAGAGGTGAAACGATTCAAAAAATTTCGATTCGATTTCGATTTTTCATCCCACGATTCAATTTTTCGATTCGATTTTCGATTTTAAAAGGAATTAAATACGACAAGAATAAAATAGCTATCCCACTAGTTTACAATGGAATGTATTTTCTTAAATACTGTAAACAATGGAACAAACGAAACATAAAACTTGTGAATAGGAAAAACTGAAACAGTAAAGAGCCTGACGACACGAGAAGAATGCTGATCTCGTTAGATTTCAGTCATTTTGACTCGCATACTACGGAAAATGAAAGTAGGTATTACCAAAAAAAAATCGAATCGAAATTGCCGTCATTGAATCGAATCGAATCGAGCATGAAAAATCGCGGTTCGCAATGGATCGCGATTAATCGTTTCACCTCTACATTTTATACACAAGATATATTTACAAGATTTATTAACTATTTTATATTTTCTGAAAGCTGAGAGCTTTGCCATTAGTTTGATTTATATTTTATAAAAATTTATCGAGAAATAAAAAATAAAACCCTAGGGCCGTGAAATCAATTATTTTTTCTTATTTCCTGGCACAAGGACCGGGGAATACACTTTGCAACCTGTTTCAATGGATGTATGCTATAAAAACGTCTGTAAGTAAAAGTCAAAGTTGGGACGAAGGAAAACTCAAGATCAGCGCCAAAAACTGTCATTACAAATTTTTTTTCATACAAATGAATCTAGTTCAGACCTCGAACAAAATTTAAAGAATAATTTAGGTGATATAGTTTCAAATTGTACAAAATGTTCTCTGGAAAACATTATTTATGTTATTGCACTACAAACATATTTTTTGTAAATATTGTTACAAAAAAAACTGTCTATTTTAAAAAATCAGCTTAAGGCATATGCTTTGATTTGAAAAGTGTTGACATTTGGGAAAAGTTCTACAGAAATTAAAATGTAAGGAATTGTTTTAAAGTAACCTTAATTTCCGTGCCTTACAGTGTTATTGATGTTTAAAGTTTAGACTCGATAAGCATGAGCACAAATACCCAATTGTTACAAAAATCATAGAGTAACAGGTTTCAGAAATCCCAGTTGTATTTAACAAATACCCAATTCACTGAGAAAGCTTATCTGTTGCTCTGTTTGTTGCAATGTCACAAAATACAAGGAGGTCTCATAGAGGTTTTACTGTATGCGTTTCGTTTGTTAAAACATTGAAGAAGATAATGTTGAATAATGTTATCGGGTGCTGTATTAATGTACTTTAAGACAATAAAACAGTTCTTTTTAGATTTTTCATTCAACAATTTTCTTTTGTATAACAGTAAATGAAGAATGAGTCTTTGGAGTGTTCATTGGAACAATAGTTTACTTTTGCCTATGATCACCTCTGTATCTTGAAGAGGAAAATTGTAATTAATGTTTAAGTTTGGTTTTTGTTAATCTTTGTTAAATTTAATTCTGTTTAGTTTTGTGTGGTTGACCTTGTTTGTGTTCGCCTAGGCTACATACAGGCCCCTAGGTTATAAACTTGAGAACAGTCTCTGAGCTCAAATCTCAATTCCGTTCCTAAAGTATTATGGTTGAAAAGATAGAGATCATTAATGTTTAAATACAAATTCGGGTCAATTATGCTGTCTGAATAATGTATTAATAATATCATTATTGTCTGAAATTCAGAAGCCTTAAAATGTCTGAAAGTCATGAACCTGTTTAGAGGTTACTTCAAGCTTGATGCCTTAACTATGATCAAGCAGTATCACAATTTGTCTACCATTGATATGGTAGGTTTTCAGGCTTCAATGTTATTATTTGTATATTTTGTTTCATGAGGGTATGTTTGATAATACTGTCATCAACTGATAGTGTTATATCTTTATCTCTTATGAGCATGGTGTCCTCGGAGTCAAGATGAAGGAGATTTGTGCTCAGTAATTTGATAACAAGTTGATCTTATCATCCAGAGTTTCAATGTATAAACACCACATACACCATACACACTGTATCCCAGTGAGATGTGTAGGCTCAATTATATTTGTAATACATGAGTACATTTCCTCTCTGTTTTAGCCACTGGTCTTGATTTGGCTTAATGTTACTAAGAAGTTCTCTCTCTTGAAAGAAAACAGTAAGGGTGCCTGTTTGTATTTTGTGAGCGTCATTTTCACTTACTTTGTCTTCATTTCCTGAGTTTTTTGGCCCATGTTTATGTATTCCAGATTTTTAAATTAATCCTGTTTCATCATTTCATGTATACAGATTTTTAACACATGTGTTTATAAATTTTTTATTGAAAAAATCAACTTTTATATGAGATGTGAATACAACCTTGGTGGTACAAGTTATCTCCCTTCATTCTACATACATAGTGTAGTATGTGGTGATATATTAGTTAATTTATTTCATTGTTACAGACTGTAATGTTTAATGTTACAAGATGTCTGACAGGAAGGATAACTCTGTTATACATGACGTGTTGTAGGATCCTCTTCACACAGTCATCAACCTGAATACAAACATGTTATCATTGAAATGTAAGTTTTATCATTTATACAATATTGTAAGGCCATACTGAATTGATGGGAAATTTGTCAGTTTTATGATCTTTGACTGGTAGAAATTTCTTGATACATTTTTATCTTTTTGAAATTATGTGTCTGCTTTTGTAAAATATACCCTTTTGGAGCAACAATATGAGAATGCAATCAGTTCACATTACATTAAACTTTACATATTATCTTAATGGAGGAATATAATTTCAATCAAATTGGTATGGTATAATTGTTTCTGTCAGTTCTGTTCTACTAACCATATACAGTCAAACCTGCGTTTGACTGTATTGTGATTTCAGACTCAGTTATAACTTGTGTACAGTAATTCAAGAAGAGTGATATTTATGGTATACACAAAGACGATCAAATCTAAAATATTATGCCTTCATTGTTTGTTTTCATTATAAACAAGTTCACTAAATGGACGTTTAGATGAGTTGACTTATTTTATTATGATACAAATACGAAGATTTAAGTGGTATAAAACTTACATGTCAGCATGCACTGTCTTCTCTAAAAGAAATTTTAACTGACCATATAACAAGATTGAATGAATTGATTCTTTTTAAACATAAGATCTTTATCTTTAATATGACTACATTTGGTTAATCTTATATATAACTGAAAAATTGTTAAAACCCGTGAAAAACTTTGTTGTCACAATGTGTAATATTGATCTATAAATCAGTGGTACTGATTGAACACTATAACTGAGTGTAAGTCACTAGATGAGACGGAGCACTCCGACTTAATTCCTTGTCATATCTTTCTTAGAGTATCACTTTTTGGTCTTAGAGAAAACAGCAACATGCACGTCCTTTAAAACTGTATTTATTAAACTGCACTATATTATAAAATTTGATGGATGGTAAAGTAACTCTAGTTCGTAGATGATAAATATATGTAATGATTGAAACATTTATGAAGAACATATGTAGAAAGCATGAAAGCATGAAAGCAAGAAAGCATGCTTGATATTTCTTGTAAAGTAAATGACAGAAATAATAACTGATCTTGCATAATCAAAATACATTTACAATATATGACATCGTTTAACATAAAACAACTTAATATTTCACAAGTACAACTCTGTGTGGTTTTCCAGCCCTTAACTAAACTATTAACTTATATAAAATACTTAAAGACCTGTATGAAAAATTCATAAATCATTAAATGAAATGATCTCAATTAATTGAGAATAAAAATACAAACAAATATTATTTACTGCATATTGCTTTCTGTAATTCCCCCAAAAATGGTAACTTTCTACTACAAAATTTATGTGAGAGACCAATCTACTTGTTTCTAGGTTTTTGGCGCACTGAAGAAAAGGGTGACTTACCAGAAGGGATCAAACATTTGATGCATACTTACGGAAATGACCAATCATATTTCAAGAATGGGCCCCAACAACTGATCTAAGATTAGCTTTTGCCAAATTCGGGGAACTTTAGAATTATCAGTTTTGTTAGTATTATAATATGATTGGAGGGTAAAGCTCTGTGAATCTGTCACTTTTATCATGAATTATAGTCAGAGTAGAGAAAGAAAGTTCACTCATATCTCCACACAAATGTCATGATGACTTCCAGGCTTAGTCTCTCACACTGAGGATACTTCAGATGACAGGCTTTGTTCTAAAAGAATTGTTCTTTTATTGTAATGGTTTATGTACATATAAGTTAAAAAAATTTTATCATTTAAAATAAAGAATGTACTATTCTCCTTCATTGATAGTGTCTGCCGTAGAACTGCTCCCAATGACTGTTTTTGTATTGTGCATAAAATTTTGGAACTGAAGCAAAACTTACGAACAAAGATGTAATTCATGTTTATTTCACATTTGTAATTAATGGTAAATTTTCACATCGAGTTATTTCAAGGAGGATGGATCGGGCATAAGTGACCTTCACTACTAAATATTTGCCTCGATGTGTTCACTATTGAAATTGCTAATGTGTTTTATTGTGTTTTACCAACTTTCAGTTATTACTGTAAAATTCATAATTATCAAATTTGTGAACTTTCTTATAAATTGTCGTACAACTTATCAATGTGATACTGTTTTTGTCAAACCTTTTCTGTTATGTCTTATGTTATGTCTTACTGTTCCACTAACAGCTATTATGATCAAGTTACTGCTCATTAAGTTTGTAGGAATTTTATCAGACTTGAAGCCTGGTCTTTTCTGTCACATTTTATTGCATGTAATTACCTGTTATAGTCTGTATGATAAATTTCAAATTCTGTTAAAACAATTGAATGATGCTGCAATGTTGATCTCTCATCAGTAAGTTTATGTGGATTGAAATCATCAACTATGGATTGTATTGTTTGTACTATAAGATATTTACAATCATCATAAAAGATGTAACAGATGTAATCCTCAAAAATTCTACCTTTGTAACTTGTAAACTCTTAATTCTAAAACTGTTGTCACAGAATTTATTTATGGCGTTACACATTAATACAAATGAAATCGTTTGAAATTTGTCCATGAAATCTAAAACTTGATGTAAGTACTTAATAAATATACAGTAGTGCTTCATCAACATTTTGTTAATTAGTACACAGCTTGTGTATGATTCGTATGTTCTACCTACAAAAGTCCGTTGTAGTCACTAATCCAGTCAATTTAAGGTAAATTTTAGCCAAACCCAGGACAAAATGATGCAGAAAACATGTATGGCTCATTTGAAAGTTTAGACTTTCTACAATTTCAGGATTAAAATAGGACAAAGTTGGATTGGCAGTTGTTTAGAAATTTGTTTGCACCCACCATTTTGGTAAAATAGAAGCGTAGACTTGTCTCTAATTAGTCCAAATTTAACATATATGATCCATGCAAGTCTGCAATTATAACCCTTATGTAAGTAGGTCTTTTTCAGATGTTCTGAAAATTTAGGTAATCTATATAGAAGTCTGGTTTCTATGGCAATGAAAAAGCAACAGTTAAAGAAAATTTTCAAGCTCTTCTCCAAAACCAAAATACAGAGCTTCATTATTTTTTATACAGCCATGTCTAATGAACCTTATCTAAAGTCAGCATTTCTTACTCCTACATGCAAAACTGACAACACACCTGATCACTGTTAGCTAGAAAAAACTTTCTTGACCTTATTTTATAGGTGCTACTTGGGCTAACGTTTCATATACCATTTTGTCAATGTATCTATGATATAATAAGTTATTGTGAACTTATAAAAGCTCCTATGAAAATGTGCCAGATTAGATTTTTAGCTCACCAGAACCAAAGCATCATTCATAGATAGTCATCTATAAGATTTTCACAAATAAAAATGGTTGGCCCCTTTTGTGGGCCGCTAGAGCTTAAAATAGAAATACAGTGCTACCTCTCCAGAGTGACCCTCTCTTGTGCAACAACCTCCCTTCAACAACAGCATGCTTTTTCCCCACTGTATGATATGATTATTAATTTAACCTCTCTAGAGCAGCAACCTATAAACAACAACATAATTTTGCTTCTCCCAATGGGTGTTGCTTTGAAGAGGTTGCACTGTACCTTTAAACGTCTTCTTCTCATGAACCAATAGATGGATCATCCCTAAACTTGGTTTGTAGCATCCTTAGGTGGTCCTCTCTCAAATTTGCTCAAATAAATTTGGTCGGCCGCTCTTAGGGGCCACTAGAGCTAAATATAGAAATACCTTAAAACAAGTTTGCTCAAATAAATTTGGTTGGCTCCTTTCAGGGGCTAAAGCTAGTGCTTAAAATAGAAATACAAAATGTACCTTAAGATGATTTTTTCTCATGATTCAATGGATAGATTATTACCAAACTTGGTGTTGTATCCATTTTTGCTCAATAACGTTGGTTGGCCTCCTTTAAAAGCCACTAGAGCTAAAAATAGAAATACAGTAAAACCCTGATTTTTTGACGTCAGATTATCCGAAAACCTTGTGTAACCCAAAAAGAAATTTTGGTCCCGATTTTTTCCATATGTATTTCATTGTAAATTTTGTAGATTTACATGTTCATCATAATTTATTTTGGGGTGTTCTCCCTTTATTTTTGTATAACACAGTCTAAATTTCCGTTACCCTGGATTATCTGAAACCCTGGATTATCTGAAAAAATATGTTTGGTCCCGCTGATTTCGGATAATTGAGGTTCTACTTTACCTTTAAACATCTTTTCATGAACCAATGGATGTATCATCACTATACTTGGTCTGTAGCATCCTTAGATGGCCCTCTGTCAAGTTTACTTGAATAAATTTGGTTGGCTGCTAGTGCTAAAAATAGAAATACCTTAAGATGACCTTTTGTCATGAACCATTGGTTGGATCATCACCAAATTTGGTCTGTAGCATCCTCGGTTCATCGCTGATATTGCTTTGTAGTATCCTTTGATTGTCTTTTATCAAGTTTATTATTGTTCCCCATTATCTGCCCAGAAGTACCTTTATTACCTTTGTTGGTAACAAGTTAGCTTACATTTTATTCTGCTGAGCAATGCAAGGATATCATGGCCCTCTTGTAATGGCCCTGGTTTCACAAAAAAAATTAAGTTTGTTGTAACAACTTAAACTCGCTTGAGCTGAGTGATAATTTGAGTTGTGTTTCACAAAATTATTGACTCATCGGGGACATAGCTTTCCTAAAAAGAGAATCTAGGCGAAATTCTAGGGGGGGGGGTCAGGTGGCATGCCCCATAAAATTTTGAAATTCTAGAATGTCGTCGTAGGTGCATTTTACAACTATTTTGGGGTATTTTATGACCATTAGGAAATGAAAAAAATCATAGTTTTAGTTATATTAAATGGTCAAAGATATCAATTTTCGATGATATTTTTTCATTTTTGGAAATCGAGTCTAGGCAATTGCCTAGTACTGCCTAATAGAAGCTACGTGCCCGCTCATCATAGTGTTCAAACCTTGAGTTGAGTCTGTAGATATGAGACAGTTAAGTAGCTGCCTCAAATTTCTACTCAATGTAGAGAATGATCAAGCTGGAACTCGTTGTAGAGATGTTTTTGCAGCCACTTATTTTGCATCATTTTTTTCCTTCTTTAATTCAGTAAATAAAAATGTCATGTTAGAATTTGTTATAAGATAAAATTACAGGCTAAAAAGATTAGTAATGAAACAAAGATTGATTGTTTACAATGTTTGATTTTGTGACAGTCATTTTATGTACAACATGATCAATAAAAAAGTAACAAATGTTATCACATGCACAAAATGATGAAAAAAGAGAAGAAAGTACAACACTTGTTCACACCTTCAGAAGAATTTAAATATCACACTTAATACATAAAGCTAACACTACATTTGTTGTAGAAATTTCAGCTTTGCAATACAAAAAATGAATACAAATAAAAAGTGACTGGGTAAGCAATTTCCTTCTATCTATGAAAGTATTATAATTTTTGTTCAAATACCTAGTCAAGGAAAACAATTTCATTAAAGGAAGTTGAATATTTCTGAAGAAAGAATAAATCTATATCCCATCATTCAAAGTAAATAACAGTCATAAATCTACTGAGTCTGAAATATAAATAATGACATTACAAAGAAAAAAAAAATATATATATTATATACACTATAATGTATATTACAAGTCAAACTTTTGTACAAAGGACACCCTGTGGAAAACTTAAATCGTCCTTTGTAGACAGATGTCCTTTGTTTGCAAGTGTGATGAAGTGGAGGATAAAATACAAAGTTCTCACTAAAGATGATATTTCTTGTTGTTTTGTGCCCGATATGCTATGGTTAATTCTATATTGTAGCCAGTAAAGCTTAGAGTCTTTTGTGAATTTAAAATAAATGAGATTCCAATTAAAATTTTGGGGTAAGCTAAGTTCCTCTATCCATTTATTTTGTGCTTTAAGAGGTACGAGTGGCTTTAGAAGAAGATAATCATTTATGATTCTACAGCCTTTATTTCCTCCATTAATTATTTGAACTATATGTGGTTGTAAAGGTTGAGCAACTGTATATAAGGGTAATTCTATATTGTTATTATTTAACATACTTTTAACACATTTTAAGATGCTATTATATTGTAAAAAATAGTTTTTACATTCCACTTGTTCATGAAAACTTCAAATGACAAAAATTGCCCATTCTCATTGAGTAAGTCATTTACATACATGACACCTTTATCATAATATTATTTAAGATAAACACAGTTACTACCAATTTGAATTAATTTGTTATACTAAATTGGTAAAGACTGACATATTCTAGCAGTTATTGATATTTTTCTCCAACAGACACTAAACTTTTAAGAACATCTTGCCAGAAAATATTTGAAACTTGATTTAATTTAGTTTTGATGAATTCATTGCCAAAAGATGTTATCTTAGAGATAAATGGATGTATATGTGTTTAAGATAAATTCTTGATAGTTTGATTTTGTTAATATTCTTCTTAAACATGTACATTTAAGTGATATTACAAACTTTCTTATATCAATCATCCTCAAACCTCCATTTTCATAATTTTGTGTGATGTAGCTTCTTTTAACCTTATCTGGACCATTATCCCATAAAAAATTATAACATAAGTTTTCAAATGTTTAATTATTTGATCAGAAGGTGTAGGTAAACTAATAATTAAGTGATTTATTTTAGGTAATGCTAATGTTTTTATAACTACTTTTCTTCCTATAGGGGTTAAGAGCCTTTTAGGAAAAAATTGCAATACTATTTTTATGTCATTTATTGCCTTAGTATAATTTAGATTAATGATATTATCAAAGTTTGTGGATAAATTTATTCCTAGTATGTTCAACACATTTTGCTCCCAGATAAGACCCAGTTCTGGACATAAATAATTTCACAATTTTTTCTACTGCCTATCCAGACAACCTTTGTTTTATCAATATTGAGGCACAAACCAGAAAATTTAGCATAAAATTTTAATAATTTCATGGTATTTCTAAGTGATTTTTCAGAACCATCCAGAAGAATAGAAGTATCCTCTGCGTATTGAGATAATAAAAATTCAATATTATTGATCTTTATGCCTTTAACATCAGGATTATTTTTAATTAATAGAGACTTAATCTCGGCACAAATAATAATTAAATATGGCGAAAGAGGATCACATTGTCAATAGCCATGACATACAGGGAACCAATCAGGCATGTGTCCATTAACAACAACACATGACTCAATATTTGTATAAAAAAGCTTTATCCATTTGACCTTAGTACTTCCAAAGTTAAAAAATGTTAAAACTTTAAACATGTATTCCCAAGAAACAGAATCAAATGCTGCTGCAAAATCTATCAGTAATAACATGCCAGGTAAATTGTATTTTTCTGTGAAAAAAAAAGGATATCGTAAATTAGTCGGATATTATCTCCCATAAATCTACCTGGTAAAATACCTGGTTGATCCATACTGATCATATTATCTAAAACCGTTTTAATTCGTGCAGCAATAGCTGCAGAAGCAATTTTGTATGAAACATTCAGAAGTGATATTGGGCACCAATTTTTTAAATACAGCTTGTCCTTATTGCCTTTCGGAATACAGGTTATTACTCCTTGTTTAAAAGTAACAGAGAGTGCATTGTTATCAAAAGATTCATTAATAGACCTTACAAAAAAGTCTCCAATATCAATCCAAAAGAATTTGAAAAAAGTTGTAAAACCAGAGCTACCAGGAGCAGAATTGTTCTTCATTTTTTTTAGACAACACAATATTTCATGGTTGGACAATTTACCTTCTAATGAATGTTTCTCTTCTGTTGATAGTTTGTGAATATCTTCATCAAAAAATAATTGTGGGTCAAGGTTTTCAACTGGATATTCAGAGTATAAAGTTTTATAATGGTCCTTTGTTTTTTTTTATAATGTCTACATGATTAGTCAAAAGTTCACCGGATTTTGAGAATAATTTGTTCATTGTTTTTGATATAACATTTCTGTTTTCTAAGTTACAGAAATAATTAGTAGGTTTCTCACCTTCATGAATCCATTTAGCTTTAGATCTAACCATTTTTCCTTCAAGGAATTTTTGTCAGAGAGTATACAGTTCTTTCTTTTTATTTTAAAACAAATCAGAATTAATGTTATTTTGACTGTTTAAGTCCTCAATTTCTTGAATAAGTTGAATTGTTTATTAGTTTCTAGCTTTTTCTGTATGATGCAAAAGAAATTGTTTCTCCTCTTATCTCTAATAACAATGTTTCATAAAATGATCTATCATTAATCTCAAGAGAATGTCTTTATTGCTGATGTTTTCAAAATTTAGATTACTAGATTGAACGTTTGCTGCATATTGTTGTTTAACTCTATTTATGGTATCTTTAATCTTACTTACATAATTTATATGTTTAAAAAGGGAGTCCAATTTGATGTACCTTTATCTATTTTGTCTGATATTAAGCTTAATGTAGCCATGACATGATCTGTTCTGTAACCGGGTAATATATCAGTTTTGTCAATTTTGTTTAATAAATCATTTTATATCGAGAAAAAGTCAAGTCTTGCATGCTTAATAGGATTCTTTTTATACCATGTAAACTTCTTTTCTTCTAGATGTTCATCCCTCCAGCAATCAACAAGGTCATAATCACTCATCATTTCAATAACTGTTTCCCTGGAATTTGGGTTGTTTAAATGAACATAATTAAAATAATATTTCTCAGGACACATAACTAAATTAAAATCACCTACCAATATACAACTATTGTCAATTTTAGAATTTTTTCACTGATTACATTATAAAAGGTTGGGTCATCTTTGTAAGGACTGTATAAGCAAAATAAAGACAAATTAACTTCATAGGTTTTAAAATGTAAAATAATGAACCCTATTTTTACCTAAAATATTTTTGAGTTGATTCTTATCTGTACTCATTTTAGTCTTAATTGCTACGTTTTCTTTTGAGCAAGTATGACAATATGCTATTTTATAAGGGTGTTTAATTCTCGCTAAACTATCAGCATTCGCATACTTATTACCTGCTCTGTAATCTATATATCATATTCATACTGTCCTAGTATATTGATCAATGTGCCTAAACCTTCTGGTTCTTTAAAGCTTTGTAAATGAATAAAACTTTTATGTTCTGAATGTTTTGTATATTTTCTTCCTAATAAATAATGTTTATAATATTGAACAAAATTCACTATTGCCAATAATTCACATTTTGTAACACAGTAATTTCTTTGAGTTTGATTTAAGACATTACTCCCATAAACAATCATTTTTTCACTTCCATTCTGTATTTAGGATAGTACTCCAGAAATTGTATCACCACATCAGTATCCAATATAAAACTTCACCCATTAATATCAGGAAATGATAAAACAGGCCGGCTTCTCAAACATTATTTAAGTCTTTGAAAAGCTTCATTTTATAAAGTACCCCATTTAAATTTTATATTTTTTCTGGGAGCAGTGTGATTGGTAAAGCAATATCTGAGATTTTTTATCATTTTCCTGTAAAAGTCACATATTCCTGACCATGATTTAACTTCATGCTTATTTGTTGGAACAGGTCATTCATTTATACAAAGTACACCATTTAAATTATATATTTTTCTGGGAAGCAGTGTGATTGGTAAAGCAATTTCTGAGATTTTTTTATCATTTTCCTGTAAATGTCACATATTCCTAACCCTGATTTAACTTCATGCTGATTTGTTGGAACAGGTCATTCATTTATACATTTAGTCATGTCTGGGTCACCTTTAGCACTGATTTTATGTACTTAAAACATTAGTGTGAAATAATTTACATTTTTTGGTGGTTTGAGAATAGCTTCCTTAAACCTTGACAATACAAATTTAAGATTTTTAAGAGCTTCCTGAAATGTTTTACCCATGATTAAAAGTTTTCTGGAATTTTCCAGAACATCTGGTTTTCCCCAGGTCTGGACCTTAACTGGTTTGTATTGTTTCCATGGCAATGAGGTTATTTTTTTTGAATTTTCAACTTTCACCCATGATTTTACACAAATATCATCAAAGTATGTCAAACACCTATAAAATTCAACACCACTTAAAACAGCTTCCTTCAGTCTCTGAAAAGATACTGAGGCATTTTGTAACCAAAACAGGTTTTACTTATCCTAATTTACATTTAAATATGTGATTAGGAATTTTACACTGATTTTAAAATGCTCCATGAAGTTTGTACAGTCAAACTTGTGAACAAAGGCCACCCTTGGGAAAGACAAAATGTGGTCTTTAATGACAGATGGCCTTTATTTGGAGGTCAAAATGATCAGTGACAGTTTTTCAAAGAATGTCCTTTATTTACAGGGTGGTCTTTATTTGGAGGTGGCCAATAATACAGGTTTGACTGTACCTAAAATTCCCATGCTTTCATTAATCTCAGCAACTATAAATGTATATACATTGAGGTATGCTCTGTTGAGATATTGAGTTCATTCTCATTGACCCCTAATCTTCAAATAATATTAAAATATATAAAGTATTGTAACTTATCAATTTATTTGCCTGATACATCGGTGCTGATGCCTGAGTATGTTTAGTGGAGTGAGAGGTGATGTATAAATGAAATAAGGTATTAAAATTTTCATTTAGATTAGCTAATAAAAAATATCAAAACAAAAATCCTAATCCACATGTTCTTGGTGTAAAATTCTTTGTCAACGTTGTTGCTATAAAATAACGGAATACGATAAATCAGTACTTAATATTTAATAATTTATCTGGTTGAAATATTGTCTGAAAATGAAGTGGTCTTTATAGTGAGGTAGTTTTCATAGAAACTGTCTCCAACTGAAGGTTTTTTGTATACATTTATACACAGTATTTGTTTTCTTTAAACTGATTACTTGGACAATTTAATTAAAAATGAAACACATTATGTATGGTCTACTTTTAATCAGTTATCATTTAACAAGGCATTCATTTGACTATTAAAACAAAATTTTGACTCTTGAAATTAGTAAAATAATGAAGCTTCTTACTCTTGAGAATTTGTACCAAAAGAAATTTTGTAGACTTTTTGACCCTCAGCTTTTAATGTCTGGTGCAAACCTGTGTAAATAATGATATATTAATGATAATTTAATAATGTTCATATAGATTCATATAATGGGATTAACTTTCAGTGCTTACGATATCAAGCTTACAAGTGTGTGTTGAGATAAATCTTTGTTTTTATAAGAAAGTTGGTGACTGAATGGAAACACACTTTTTTGTTTTAGACAAGACAAGATTCAGTGTGTTTTCTAAATTTGTAAAGCAGTTTTTTATTGGTCAACTGAATCTTGTTTTGTAGTTACTTGAATATAAACTCGTAATTCATTGGATAATATATTGTCGTTTCAGGTTCACTGGATTAAAAGCGGGAAAAATCAGAAGCTAACTGGCAAGCATGCTAGTCAGACATGGTTTTTGATTGAGAAGTTTTTTTGAAGTTTTTATGGAATGGGGTTTACAGGTAAGTGGACTTATTACAATTAGCTTTTATGTATCAGCTCATGTAAAGTTGTATTGAAAATATGATTGTTCTATTTCTAGTACAAGTGAAAAGTTTTGTTTCCTATTATTTTTGTAAAATGTGTAGTGGTTGTAGGAATATTGGCCACTTTCAACAACCTAGTTGTTGGGTTAACTCTTTAGTGATGGGTTTGAGTGTAAGCCTACAGTGCTAGGGGTCCTGAGTTTAATCCCCAGTGGGGACCATAGAATTTTCAGCTGGGCTATTTTTGGGCCTTTTCAACTTAACTTTTTTGCAAAAAAAAATTTTTTGTTTAATAACGTTTTTGATCACTTATTTTGGTTTGTGTATAATTTTCAATCATTTTTTAACTTAGATAGTTTGTATAAATATATTAATGTGACAAATATTTGGGACCACTGGGGTTTTGAGGTCAAGGTCATTGTTACTAAAATCGAAGTAAAGAGTTTTTTATCTAATATTTTGATTTGGATGAATATTTTTCAACCAAATTTGTTACTTACATAGTTTGTATGAAGGTCTTGCTGTGAAAAGAGGATGGAGCCACTGGGGTCAGTTTCAAGGTCAAGGTCATTGCTTGCAAAATTGATAGTTCTTGATGAATTATTTTTATAGTGAAAACTTATGAACATGTGATGAATACATTATAACATTTTACTTGTTTCTGACAAGCACTTGATAGTCCAGCATATTGTCCTCTGACAGTTCCTGTTGCTCCTTATTTACTATAATGGTGTCAGAAGTGGGATTATAAAAGGAATTTTGAATTTAAACCATAACAAAATATCCCAAACCTGTCCTATATCCATGTGTTAATTTTATTCATTTTTACAGTTTATTTCTATTTGTATGGCAGAAAATAAAAACTTTTGATTAATCCAGGGAGGTTAATCTAATCTAAATGGTTGAGACATTTTAAGCTAAGCTAGCTTTAGTGTAGTTGAAGCAGGATCCATCAACATCTCATTGTGTGGTTGATTCTAACCAATTGTTGAGCCTTGGTACATTTACACACATTTAAACAAAGGATTACAGTGGAAGACTAATCACTGCTGATGTTATTTAAATCAAAGCACTGAGAGTGATATTGTTGTTATTTAAATCAAAGCACTGAGAGGACTATTGTTGTTATTTAAATCAAAGCACTGATAGGAATATTGTTGTTATTTAAGTGAAAGCTTCGATAGGATTGTTGTTGCTATTTAAATCAAAGCACTGAGAAGACTGTTGATGTCATTAAATCAAAACACTGAGAGTAATATTGTTGTTATTAAAATCAAAACACTGAGAGTAATAATTTTGTTATTTAAATCAAAACACAGAGTAATATTGTTGTTATTTAAATCAAAGCACTGATAGGACTATTGTTGTTTTTGAAATCAAAGCACTGATAGGAATATTGTTGTTATTTAGGTGAAAGCTTCGATAGGATTGTTGTTGCTATTTAAATCAAAGCACTGAGAAGACTATTGTTGTAATCTAAATCAAAACACAGATAGGAATATTGTTGTTATTTAAGTCAAAGCACCAACAGGATTGTTGCTATTTAAATCAAAGCACTGAGAAGACTGTTGACGTTATTAAATTGAAGCACTGAGAGGATAGTTGTTGTTATTTAAATCATAACAGAGAAGACTACTATTAGTATTTAAGTCAAAGCTCTGATAGGAATATTGTTGTTATTTAAGTCAAAGCACTGAGAAGACTTATTAGTAGTAATTTTCAATTTTGTGTTGAAGATACCTCACATTGTACTTCAAAACAGTTAAAGAATTCATTCTGACACAATAACCTTAGCAACATAACTCTTGAATTTCTTTTGTAAGAATTTGTTTCACGATTGTCATTCTGTTAACGTTCACTCAAACCTGTATAATAAGGCCATTTTTGGAAGTAAAAACAACAAGACTTTATCTAGGTGATCTATATTTTGAGGTTGAAATTAACTGCTGTTACTGCTTCCAATGGAATACTATCACTGGCTGTTGTAGGCAGATGATGTTTAGAACCAATGTTTCAGTGCTACATGTTGTATATTTGTAGCATTTAGTCACAATATAACAGAAAAAAACTTCTCAAGCTTCTTGTAAATTTTTACATTTTTTTCTGATTACAGGTTGATATTGACTTCATGAGATCTTGGCTTTCAACCATTCAATGGCGGAAATAAAGTTCTGATGGCTGCTTAGTAATTAGACTTGGAAAAGGAATTTAAATAAAGATTATATACAGTAGAAACTCGTTATATCGAAGTTCAAGGGACTTTGTAAAATTTTTCGATATAAACAAACTTCAATATATAAATAATCAGACGAATTTGAAAACTCTGTTTACTTAGATGTTGTAAAAAATATTTAATTGTGCTAATTTGAAATAAATGTTCCCAGTATAAATGAAAATTGATGTTTGGGACAAAAAATCTACTTCAATATACAGAAATATTGAGACCAACGAATTCAAAATAAGTGCATTTTTTAATATGTAAAAGGGATAAAATTCATATAATTATAATTATACCAATGAAAGCGGGAATTCAATATAAGCGAGTTTGATATCACGAGTTTCTATTGTATTTTATTTTTTTGTGAATCTATCACTGTTGTTTTGTGGATTGTGTTTTGAGACGTTGGATGCACTAACAGAAATACAACACTGTTCAAAAAACAAACCCACCAACATGACTTCTACTGTCAGGCAGTAGTGACGGGCATGTCAAAGTAAGAACTGAAATCAAAGATGCCGTACTCATCACAAAAATTCTTTTCCATAGAAAACTTGTCTATGAATACAAAAATAGAATTCTGAAGCACCAACAAAGGGAATGATGGTGCACATTAATCAGTTCAAGCACTGGGCTTGTATTCAAAGGCATTTTCCTATGAAGGGAATTTTGGGTCGAGTTGGGCGTCTTGATTCTTACTTTGACATGCCCGTCACTACTGCCTGTGAGTAGAAGTTATGTTGATGGGTTTGTTTTTTGTGCAGTGCTGTATTTCTGTATTGTTGTTTACTATGATGATCCAGATAATTTTAAATGTTGTAGTATATTGTGGAAATAAACAAATACCATGCTTCGTTAGTTGGCATTTTTAAATACATAAAATAAATTTAGGAGTGTCACTTGATTATTAACACAATTTATTACAATCAAGTAATATACATTGTTAGTAAACTGGTGACTGGCCTAAATTAGAACTGATCAAATATTGTAGAAAGACAAGAAAATAAAATGAACAGATTTATTTAACTGAATACTTCAAATACACAATTTACAACACAAAAGAAAATTCATATATCAGTCATAGAAAAGTGAATGTATATAAGTATTTACAAACTTCATACTATAGTCAGAAAAGCACAAATGTATAAAACACAAGAACAACAGCAAACTGGTAAATATACTGAAAGACATGAAAAAAGAAGCAAGGAAATTTTGCATAAAAAAAAAAGAAAAAAAACGCCAAAATTCAAGGGGAAAATTTTGCTAAGTCCATAATCTGTTCTGGACTTTTCACATGCCACAAAATGTGAAAAAATGGGTTCTCCAGTTTTACAGCTGTACCTTTTTACAATAGCCGTATTAAATAACCATATAATCTTGTATTACAATAATCTATAAATTACAATAACACATGAAACAAGAACAGAACAGGGGTTACATGTACATTTTTAAAGATGCTGTAGCCTGTTTTCATAGACATCTCTCCACAACAATGATGGCACTAAAAACTGCCATCTTAGCGATGATATGTCTTTGAAACAAGCTACAGAGCATGCCCATACAACGTGACTGTCATTCTAAGGCCAAAAGTGTGAACTACAAGCGCAATGTAATGTTGTTTTTGCTTGCAGACATTAATCTTGCTGAATTGGCATCTTCCAGAAAAAAGTACAGTTTTCAAAAATTCTATGAATTCTTTTAATTACAATCATCCCTTTATTCTTTTTATTTTATTTCTGTATTTATTCTAAATTTTCTAATTATATTTTTTCAATTATTTTTATCTATTAATGTACAACACCATTGATTATGTTCAATTTAGATACTAGGTGTTTAATCAAACATAACTGTTTACTATTGTTTTTTTTTTTTTGATAAATGAACAAATTTAGCCCGAAAACAGGAAAACTATTTTGTCGAACAAAGTTTTGCAGAAAAAACATTTTCCCCATTTTCGGGCAAAAACTATTCATCTATCAAAAAAACACTACATTGCGCTTGTATTTCACACCTTTGGCCTTGACCTTTGCTTTATTTGGTCATATCTGATAAAGAATTACTTGAAGTTGAAGATTTCGAATAAATCAATTTGATAACTTTTCTTGCCGTATTACCAAAAACTGACGTCAAAGTCATGTGGTATGGGCACACAGCTAAAACATGGTTTTGGTGCTGATCATGAATGAATGATTGTTCTTTCACAAATATTGAATTAAAAATTCTGTAGTGTCTGTAAGCATTAAAAGTTTATTTTGCAATAGTTTCATTGTTACTCATTTCAAAAGCATAAATCCTTCATTGGCTAATGTGTATTCATGTATGTGTATTTATGTTTGTCTAAATTGGCCAAAATTTGTAGAGCTATGAGTTAACATCATGGAAAATGATAGTTTAGAAAAGGTTACAGACACTACACAAAAAGGTATAAAAATGAATAAAAAAATCTTTTGATATATCATAGGATGAAAATGGTGGATATAAAAGATAAATGTACGCATGTTCATGAAAACTAAACTAAGCAGGGGAACTTTGTAATTAACTCCAAGAAAATACGCTATCTAAAAATTTATTTCTATGAGCAAGTGAGACTACTATCAGCACCAATACCATGTTTCAGCATATATGTTTTTGTTTTGTTTTTAAGTGACTTATTGTCACTGGCGTTTAACACCGTTTTTCAAAAATTCTTCAGTTATATATTGCGACCGGTTCAGCTAACCAGTTTTCCTGGACTGTATACCAACCAGTACTAGCTTACCATTCCAACGGAACTTCACATATGGAGGAAAATCAACATTTTTGTCATATTTTCATAGAAGGGTATGACCTGCTGCGACCGGTATTTGAACTCGGACCTCTGCTTTACATGTCCAGCACACTAACCATTGGCCGCGGCCTAGTGTACATGTAACCTTTATAATAAATATCTTAGATATGACATTCATTTTGGGTGATTTTCAGGGTCAAATAAAATAACACAAACACACAGATGTAAACATTCACAAGCCTAACATCAACATATCTGCTTCCACACTCGTCTAGGTTATTCCTCCGCAAGAACCTGAAATCACAGAAAAATTTACAAATAGAGTGCAGAATAAAATCAACTTTAATACATGGTAATATTTTTTTAACAAAACATGGAAATTCCATGAAAACCACATTTTCCAAAGCACCACACTTATTTTTTACATTAATTGCAAAAAAACCACAAGTTTTTGCAACTTATATTAATCATGCTCGATGACTGCTTCCAAGACAAATTACCAACCAGTGCCCAAATTTAGGAGTTGTGAAGGCTCAGAACACTATAAACCAATTAAAAGAAATGCCTATTCTTACCAAACTTCAAATCTGACATGCTTATAAGTAGACATACTTTGACATTGTATTTGGTGTTTTAGTAGTTTGCTTCATAGAATTTTACCAAATTCCAAGATGGTTGACCATCTGCGATTTTGAATATACGCAGAAATCAATTACAAGAACTCATCATTTAAAGTTTTATCAGAATATGTGAAGAAATAACACAACAGTTTACTCCACAGACTGACTGACTGACAACCTGATAATTATATTGCTCCTACATTTTCAGTGCAGGATCCTAATAAGTAATTTCTGAACACTAGTTAGTTCTACCATCCATACAACAATACAAAGCAATAAGAAGAACCAATGTTTCTGCATACAAACAATCCATAATTGTTCTACATAATTATCTGGTATTAAGGGGAGTAACTCATGAGAATATAGTTACATGAACATAAGAGTTGTCTCCCTTGGATGAGACGTTATTTTTTTAACAGTGACTTTGACCTTAGATCTAGAACCACCAAATACAATCCTAAAATAGGTCTTTATGTCAGCATGCTATATAAAACATTTGGTGAGAAGTCGTCAGTTAAAACTAAAGTTATTGAGCTTAAACCAATTGTTGACGCCTACCACGTACCCTTCCAAAGGCGGCAATCTAATAACCAGTTTTTTCCTTCAGAAAACCTGGTTACAAACTCTACATTCAGACATGTGAGCAGGTTTATCAGTGTTATATACTCTACCGCATTTAATAACAAAGTTTGATCAGAATATGTTCAAAAATAACAGCAGTTTACTCCATGGACGGGTGGACAAGACAATCACTCGACGCACCCACATCATTAGATCCCAGAACAATAAAATGAAAACCCGTTTTCTTTAAATGTCTTTTGATTGTTTTGTATAATAGACATAGATAATATAGGCAAATTTAAATGTTATATATCACCATTCAATGTTTCTTTCTCATCATAAGGACTACAAAGTTTCTAATTCAGACATGTTGGGAATACCCTAAAATAGTTCAATAAATAATATACAGTGAAACCTCTCTACAACAGTCAACAATCCGTCATTAGAAAATTGACTATTATAGGGTGGCGGCTGTTGTTGAGAGGGAGATGCTGACTGTCATGCTGATAAGAGTGGAAAATGTCTAACAGTCCAGTACAAGCATGTACATTATTCAAATAAATAACTATTTTCTTATTATTTTCAATTATGAATGTGTTAATACTTAGTCTGTATGTTAACGTGTGTTGAAAGCCTTTTCTGCTTATCATTAAAATATGTTCAAAGGTAAAAACCAGCAATTTTTTGCCTCCATAATCTATCCACCATATTAAAACTACTATGACATTATAACACAATATTGCATTCAACAATTTTATTTTCACTTCTTCTCGGCCGATGAGTAAACTGCTGCATTATTTGTAAACACAACAAAGAAAAACAACTGTTGTTTGGTCAAAAGAACAATTGATCACAATCAGTAGCTAATCCATTTTTTCTTTCAAGAATTTTTTAGTAGGACCGAAAACATGTAAATTATTTCACATTTGTTACAGTTTTACAAATAGGGGAGATTAATCTTTAAATACAGCCAAACCTGTGAACAAAGGCCACCTTTGGGAAAGACAAAATGTGGCCTTTATTTGGAGGTCAGTTCTTAATAATCAAAGGCATTTTTCAAAGAATGGCCTCTATTCACAGGGTGGTCTTTATTCGGAGGTGACCACAAATACAGGTTTGACTGTATTTGCATTTTATTGAAAAAATATAGAAATTTATACTGTACTAGTGTTAGTGTAGTTTACATTTTTAGTGAGAACTACATCACATCTGATTACAAAAGATTTTATCAAGAGGTCTGTTGACCATTTAGTACTTACTTTTGTACACAGATCATTGAAATGTTATTTTACTTGTCCAAACAGCCATCTTTATTAAGGCAGATACTGATTCAGCAACACACGGATCATCAAAATCGACACCTGAAATTGACAAACCACAAAACAACATAAAAATCTACTTTACAGAATATTTGAACAAAACATTGAAATCATTCAATATACATGAATCACAAATGATATTGCATGAAATTCCAATTCAGTAACTTAAAATTTCACATAAAAATATATATTTTCACATACAAAACAAATCTATGGTAGGTACTCATTCTTAATGACTTATACTGTCTAAAATCGTTCAGAATATTCTAAGTAAAGTATGAGGAGTTTAAAGATTACAACACATGTATTTATAGTATGTATACATATCAATGAATAATTGAGCAATATTGTACTGTATACTAAAACACAATGTTAGACACACAAATCTCATGGGTATCATACACACATAGGAGATCAGTATCTAAATATGATAAAACTAAAACATCATTATCATCAACTTTGTCCTGCCTCTTCTCATTTTATTTGGTAGCTCAACATGACATGATTATGTAGATTATTAAGTGGATAAAAATTCTAGTCTTCCCAATATCATATCAAGTCATAATTACAGTTTCTTCATCCTACACTTTTTACTAGTTAATTATACTGTACTAGTGGTAATTGATATAAGGCCATACCAAATCATATCTATGTTTAGCGTCCGCGGACGGATAGGTTTTGGGCTCACAAGGCAGAAAAAAAACATTTCGTAATATTGAATTTTGCTTCCATTTTGAAATTCAATTTTTGTAATCAATCAAAATTTTTTGTGTGACAACAGCATTATTCAAGTTTATCATGCATGACAAGTAGAGCAAAATTATGTCATATTGAACACATTCTTTCCATTATCAAAATAGAAATTGTTCTTTCCTAGTATATTTGTATATGTATTATTTGTTAGAAGGCAACTTCTATTAGAAAGCAAATTCATACATCATTATGATGATGTAGACAGGTTAGGGTATACACAGGCTGCTGATATAGACTCTAAAGTCTAGACCATGTTTTCAAGCATGTGCCGCTTCAAATCTCACACTTATCAATCCCAATCTTTGATTGTCAATCTTCCACACTGCCATCATGAGAGGATTTACTTGTAGATTTATGTCTCAATAGTTTATGCCAAAAACATTTCTAAGATGTTGCCATTTGTATTAATGTATTGTTAATTATGAAGAGCAGTCTATAAAATTGCAAAATGTAAGAAAAATGATTTGAAGTTTTGAACATAGATAACAATAAAACTCATAACAAAAATGTTATTTTAAAACTGATGTCAGGATAAGTTTTTTTAAATAATTTGATAGTGTAACTCACATTCATATTATTTTATTTTGTCTTAACTCGTTTCATTATTGCTGTTATTTAATGACTTCATATAAATAAATGAATGTCTTAAGTTTATACAATATGCATGTACATCATTGTATTGAATTGACACACCTTTATACAATATTCTGTTTTTGTTTGGTTGTTAAATTCACATTTTTTATTTTGTTTCGCTTCAAATTCATTACAAAAATAAAAGATACTAAAACTATTTTATTTTTTAGTTTTAATTAAATGATATTCATCCTTTGGTTCACTTGTGTTGATTACATATGTAAGTTATAATCTATTCTGTACATTGTAGTGACTATGGTTTTCGATGAATCTGAGTGAATTTTTTTTTGTTTTTTTTAAGTGCTTGTTTGTTTTTTCAGGATAGCTGTTTTCAACCCAAGGGTGGACGCTTCACATGGAAGCGATTTGGTATGGGTTTACATATACGAAAACAACTTAAGATTAAACCAATTCAAAAAGCATAGTTTGCAATCAGTCAGGAACTTGAGATTGCCCTTCATTACTCTGGAGTGATTAACATATTAAACAAAAGATACAAAAAAATTATAACTTCACAACCTACAACAATAATATCTATGCAGAATATAAAATTACATGAAATATTTATCATTATGTAATACCAACTATTGTTGAGAGATGACTATTTTTGGGAGGTGACCATTGTTGGGGGGTAACTATTGCTGGGAGGTGACCATTGTTGAGGAATGACCATTGTAGAAAGGTGACTATTGTTGGGAAATGACCATTGCTGGAGGTGACCATTCTTGAGAGAAGACCATTCTTGAGAGATGACCATTGTTGAAAGGTGACTTTTTTTGGGAGATGACCATTTTTGGGAGGTGACTATTCAGGGAGGTTTCACTATATACCATTACCTTTGTGATGCTACAAATTCTGATAAATTTTCAGGTTGAGGAAATAATTTTCTACATGACTGATCACACACAGAACTTACCATTGTTCGCACATTGTTGAAACTGTTACCCTTCTGTTAGTGTCATCAAGAATAAAAATCATCATCCAGGTCATAACCTGGCATTCCAGCATCAATACACACAATCATATCAGTCAACTTTCCTAAGTGTTTTCTAAACTCTTCTGATGTGAAATCACAATCCGGCTCTGAAATTTGTAAACTGATGATATAACAGTGAAATCACACAAACATACTGGATTACATGTTTGAAGGATCTGTTATAAACTTAAAATATTAAGTTGAATAAAACATGTTGTTGGCATGCTCTCTCTGTGTTGTGTCCTTTATCACAACTTTAAGCACCTGATTGTATATTAGTTAGTGTCTTGATAAACATAAAAAACATTCACCAGTTTCTTATATGTGATATTTATCATTTGAGAAATAAAATAAAAGTTACCATTGTTTAGTTTTCATAATGATATGAGTTCATATCACATTTTATCATGTTTAGGTAAAAACCTCTTTAATCAGATAATTTAATACAATACAATATTTTGCCAATAATACCACAATACAGTGGTTGAAATTATAACAGTACAGTGGAAACTCAGAACACTGAACCCCCTTGGGATTGGATGAGAAGTTTGGTTTTCAGGGGTTTGTTTAGAATTCTTCAGAATGATATGATGGTATATGGACTCTCCTCTTTCAGTATTACAGTCAAACCTGTGTTAGCGGCCACCTCTGAATAAAGACCACCTTGTGTATAATGGTCATTCTTTGAAAAACTATTACCGATTATTTAAAATAAACTGACTTCTGAATAAAGGCCACATGTCAATAAAGACACATTTTGCCTTTCCAAAGGGTGACCTTTGTTTGCAGGTGTGACTGTATACTGGACAAAGAATGATAAAAATTAAACTTGCAGATCATATCTTATAACTAAATAATCTTATAGTTTACACAAACTTATTAAATATCAAATTCTAATTTCAGCGTATTATGCTGCTCATTCAAATTACAAATAATAATTGTTCCCTTTGCCAAGCATTTTCTCCAAAATATTGTTATTTTTGTAATTTGAATTACATAAACATTTTAAACTGTTTAATGTGTTATAAGAAAAAGTTATGGACACCAGCCTACCCACCCTTTGACATTCACCAATTATTTTTAATACTTGCACCCATCCCTAATTAAAACGTGATAGTGTGAAGGCAGTTGAACATACATGAATGCCAAATCAAAATATGACAAAGATAAACAAAGAAATGAAAAACAGCTATGAGACATAAAGTATAATTGAACATTAGCTACTAGTAAGTCATTTACAACAAAGACTGCTGATCAAATTGTTTGCCTCGAAGAAATGACTAAAACCCACAAGTTGTGAAACACAAACTCCAGCATCCAGTTATCACCTTGTTTAACCAGAAACAAATTACTGACATAAAGAGATTCTGTTGTACAGGAAGGATTGTTCTTGACTTTGATAAGACATACATCCTTGGAAACTTCAATGTTACCCCAACAGTAAACAAAAACCTGTAAGTATGTAAACAAAGATCTATCAGTACGTAAACAAAAACAAATCAACATCCAATTACTTTACATTAATTCAAACAAATTTATCCTCCATATCTTATTGTTCATTCTTCCACAACTTAGCAGACAATTTGAACACGAAGAAACTTTCAAAACTTATAATTGTAAGGAACAAACATTTAGGAAAGTAACTGAATGATGACTACCTGGTTCTACACACATTTGATGTGCCTGCCATCTTCAGCAAAAACCTATCTGGTGGATCAAGTTGTCAATTCTATTTCAGAAAGACAAGCATTGATAACAGCTACATATAGTGAGGATGGCTTAGCATCATCTGAGGAAAATGATTTATGTATCATCTGAAGAAACTGACAGACTGAATTAAGAAAGAGACAATTACACGGGCAAGAAAAAGTTATTATCACATTTCATTGAAAAATTCCAATGCTAAAGAAATATGTAACTGAACCAACTAATACCATAAATGTGAAGGACACTGTACAACAACTGCAAGAGTGCAAAGCATATCTTCAAGAAGGCAACTAGGTGGAAAAGTACAGAACTAACAAAATTCAAAAACCTCTTCTATGACATTGTTAACCCTTTGCCTCGTAAGCATATTTTGGACTCAAAAGTCAAAGCAAATATATACAAAACATCAATTTCTGTAAGAAAATTGGGTAAATTTTCCCTGACAGAGTAGAAAACATTGTGGCCAAAGAAGCCATTACTCATTACAAAAAAAATGGCTTATTTTGCCACAATGTTTTCAAAAGTTGTCTGCTTCCGATGCAGGGAAATGCAGTATTATGGGGAAAAAGGTTAAAGAAGAAAGTATAGAGGATAGTCAATGATAATTATTGTTCATTCTATGAAGATGCAAATAATACAGAGTCATCAGCCAAAAATAAGCATTTGTAATTATGTAATACTAAATGATTTAAGGTAGCGTAAGTGGCTACAAACGTAAAAATAAACGAAAATAACATTTTAAGTTATTAACAATAATTAAATATCATACTATCATACCATGCAACAAAAAAATCGATCCGAATATGCAAAAATAGTGTTTTATCGCGATAAAAACTGCACCCCCATATCGACTCCACTTTATCAGCGAGAACGATCTAGGAGGCGGCGTTGTTAGGGGCTCCTTAAGGGCAATTTTGTATTAATCGATATTAAATTTGGTATCGCTTGCCGTATGTTAACATAAGTATTTGAAATTCGACAGATTATCAACATCAAGCGGATTAAAATGGGAAATAAGAAAAATAAGGCAAAGCAAGTGTTCTCAAAAATTGAATAATGTAGCTAGAAATCTCTTTCTCGCGGAAGTTGGATTACGAATGCTAAAGATACCGAACTGCATAAATCTATATCCCGTAAAAAACTTGACCATAGTGACGTGACATATTGTGAAAATGGAAACTTTATGGTGGAAAATTACGTAATAAATATATAACTGCAACAATCATTTGATGTGCAAGAAAGGTGTGAATTCATTAACACCTTGATCGATTGGACTGCTAGCATCTAATGTACTTTTAATATGAAATATATGATGAAATAACTGATCCGGAACGGTGGTCTTATTGAAGTGTGATATCGATATCATACTCTAACGACTTACTAATTATACTATCAATATGGGTCAATTTAGACCTTATATATGTCGCATGACATATTTCTTTATGTTTTGGCGGGAGATATAATAAACAGCAATATGGTATGCAGACACTTCATGCACCTTGCAATAAAACGCACACGATAAGAAAACGAGCTGTCAAAGATTGTTACCCCGTTAATGTTATGACGTACCATTTTTGCAAGTTTAATTAAATATATATATATTCCAGAGTCAGGTTTCAAACACAATTAAAGTTATAAAACTAAAATATATTTAAATCGCCAGTAAATTAATACAGGGATACTGGGTCAACGAAAATTATTATTTTCGCTATTTCATTGATGTAATCAATAAAATAAAGTTATTTCAACGTGCACTTTTATTAAGCAACTCAGTATATTTTGGTAAAATATTAAAAAGCTATCAAACAAACAATAAGATGAAAAACAGTAACGCCATATGGACATCGGACGCGCATGTTTTTCGAGAATCTTATATTATTCTGTTATGTATCCAATTACCTTTATATATTAGTAAGTTTTTAAATGATTACATTAACAGTCATAAAACATAGACACTTTTCTACAAATCAATCACATCTTAAGTTCTTAATTTTACACTAAATGCATGGTTACCTTTCATTTAATTTATATAGCGGTTTCCCCAGCCATATTCAACTCGATTTCCCAATCAGCCGCTTTCCCCGTTGAGAGCCTCTCGGTTGACGAGAAATCTGATGTACTGTGTATTGCATCGGTACGATATGATACTATTTTGACAAATAATTCGTAATTAAGCTCTTTAGAGTCATCTAAAATGGTGGGCGGTTTCACTAATTGAACGCTAACGATGAACGAATTTGATTGGTTATCAAATTTTAGTAGGCTGTATTAATTTATAGAATAATTGTTGATTACACAAGGTGATAATGATCTGACACTTTTATTGTTAATTTCTCGCTTAGAAAAAAACGCAGTGGGTGCTATTTTTGAACAAAGATTGCCGCCTTATTTGAAGATGGATTTCAAAGCGGTTTTCGGTATTTTGTAGCGGAAATGCTTATCTAGGGAACCGTGTCACAGAATTTTGATATTTGTTTTCGTTTTTATTTTATGGCGTATTACGTAATTGTCAGCGGGGTTCAGGCTACGGAATTTCTTTAAAGTCAAATATCTAAAGAACGGAGGATGTTATCAAAAATCTGTGACACGGTTCCCTGCATTATACCATGATTGTTATTTTAAGGCTAATTGTTGTAATATATCCTTATATACAGAGTAGAGATCTTTATTCAAAAATATGAAAATTACGTGCGATATTGGTTTATAGAAGACAGACCAAGTACAATATTTGTTTCAAATCACTTTCAATAGACTCTGTATAGTGGGTTTATTAATGTATACAATTATGGTTGACTTTTTAAAACTGTAAATTAGTAAAACTTGATATCACCATATAGCCACTTGCGATACCTTAAAGTTAATAATATTATAAATAAGAACTAAACATTAATGATTAAAACAAAAGTGGAGATGACAATTGATTGTTGTAGGGAGGTAGTTGTTGTGGAGAGGGAACAGTTCATAGCTGCAGCTTGTATGGATGTGTATAGACATATGTTAGGGTTGCAAAGGACTCCCAGAATACCCGAACTATTCAAATCCATCTTGAGATTTGCTGGTATAGATCCACATTTTGTAATTTCTGTTCCTGATATGATATTAACAAGAACGCCAACTTGTGTTTGAAGTATACTTTTCTCTTATTCTAACAACTTGTTTTTGCAACATAGAGTTATGTATTTAAATAGTTATCCTGTGAAGTACAAACTAAATAATGTGTTTTAATGTTCATCAATACGATTAAGCTGAAGGTCATGCTAGTCAGTTACTAAATTATTAAAGGGAAATTGACAAGCTTAAAGAAGTATCTGTTCTGTTTGTTCATATGCTACTGTGTTTAACACCGTTTTTCAACAATTTTAAAGTTGCATGTATATATGACAGCCAGTTCACCTAACCAGTTTTCCTGGACTGTATACTAACCAGTACTAACTTACCCTTCCACAAGGATCCGGCAACTTCTCGAAATAGGGGGAAAAATCGACACGTTTTTGTCAAATTTTCATAGAAGGGTATGAATCTCCAGAAGTCCAGCACGCTAACCGCTGAACCACAGCCTGTTAGGATCTGAGAACACAACAATTGGGATCATGTTCAAATTACTTCCTAAAATAGCATGGTTAATGAAGGGACAGTTTTCTGTCTGATGAAATGTCTTCTTACAGAGGGTAGGAATTCTTCCCAAATGACTTTCATCATAATAGCCTGATTAAGAATGTGATTTTAATGAAATTGTTTCTTTCTTGTTAGGACAATTTGATGTTTTCTCACTGTGTTTGTTTTTCCTGTTTTCTAATACTTTATGACTATACTTCTTCCATCATGCTAACTGAAGCTACATGCTTTTCAGTCTCTTTGAAATTTATTAAACTGCAGCAGGAAACCATAGAAAACTACTTAAACCTGCTCTAACAGAAGACATAATGGCCATCACAGACCATCACATGACAATGAAGAAACTTCAATATGAAAGAGAAGAAGAATAAAACAAAAGGCATATCTACCAGTCTTACACATATTATAAACACCCCTCACCCTTTTTTTTGGACGAGAGAAAACAAAAGTGACTTGCCATGACAGGCTATTTTAAACTGGGATGAACAATAGAAATCAGTAGAAAACACTTAAATCAAAGGAATGACACAAACACATTTTAAATCCAGTACACGCGACAATTCTCTACTGACATCAAAGGACTTGAGCCACTAGACATGACGTCACTTCAACCTAAATCGTAGCGGCGACTCTCAAAGAGATGAGAGTTGGCAGTCATTGCCATATATACCCCACTCATAAGACCCAGTGATCGGGAAAGAATTTTTATCAATGGGACAATGGCCCTCTGTGACCCAAAATTAATGTGACATTTTGAAATCCAATGTGACATTTTCCAAATGTAATGAGACTTAAACGAAACACTTCATTTAAGCTTCACATGTTTAATTAATAAAACTAGAACAATAAACTTTCGTAAGTATTTTTAACAACAATGAATATAAACAAATTAACATAATAACATAGATGTCTTTTCGTTTAACTTGGTCAATGTTTATATTTTCATTAGCATTTTTTGGCATACAACTTTCTGTCTTTAAATGCTTTCCAAACTGACAGAACCTTCTCAACATCAACTTCATTACCACTCTTGGTAAATATTCTGACTCTCATCAAATTGACATTAGTTGGATCATGTTTTCGTTGTAAAAATAAATCGATTGGCGACTGCCGTTCAGGTTTTTTCAATTTCTTTTTGGGTGGCATGTTTCGAGAAATACAGACGACTTCTTGCGTAAAACGACAACAAGCGAGTGATTACTTTTAATAAGCATCTATCATATAGACGCTTGCAAGCGCCTATATGATAGACGCTTATTAAAAGTAAAAGAAATAGCTGGCAGCCGATACTGAACTGGTATACCCGTTGACTTTGGTGCAACATGGAACGGGAACCAGTTAAAGCCGATACCGTAATATAGTAAATCGTACCGAGTGGTACGGGAATTAACCCCGACCAGCAGAAAAACATAAAGGCGTCGCTCACCTGTTACGAAAAATTCAACATGATAAAAACGAAAACAAATATCGGAAAGCGCCAAGGGCGCATCCAATAGGAAAAGTAATGGGACATTTTTTATTTTAATGTGACTATGGCGCATGGCACATGCCTTTCCCGATCACTGAAGACCAGTGTAAAGAGTGTAATTGTTACATAAACAAGAGAGCCAAGATGGCCCTTTTTCGCTCACCTGAGTAAAGATTGCAACTTCTATGGTTTTCCTGTGATTTTACCTGGTGACCTACTTTTTAACCTGAGTTGTTCAAACCTGTTCATGATATCATTAATACAAACATTCTGACAAAGTTTGAGGAAGATCCAATCAAAACTGCGACCTCTAGAGGGTTAACAAGGTTTTCCAGTGATTTGACCAGGTGACCTAAATTTTGATCCCAGGTAACCCATGTTCGAAATTAGCCAAGATATCATTAAGACAATTGTTTTGGAAAGGCTTGGTGAACCTCCGATCAAAACTTTTACCTATAAAGGGTTAACAAGGTTTTCCGAAGATTTGACCTTGTGACCTAGTTTTTAAACCCAGATGACCCATATTCAAACTTTTTAAGATATCATTAGGACAATTATTTTGACAAGGATTGGCAAACCTCCAATCAAAACTGCGACCCCTACATCATTAACAAGGTTTTTCTATGATTTGACCCGGTAACCTATTCTTTGACCCAAGATAACCAACGTTCTAACTTCACTAAGATATCATTGTAACAATCATTTTGACAAGATTTCGTGAATCTCCAATCAAAACTGCAACTTTGAGAGGGTTAACAAGGTCGTTCTATGACTTGACCTGGTGACCTAGTTTTTTACCCCAGACAAACCATGTTCCAATGTAATCAAGATAATATTCAATTAATCATTTTGACAAGGTTTGGTGAAGATCTAATCAAAACTGTGACCCCTAGAGTGTTAACAAGGTTTTTCTATGATTTGACCTGGTGACCTAGTTTTGAACCCCAGATGACCCATGTTACAACTTAACTAAGATGTTATTGTAACAATCAATTTGACAAGATTTTGTGAACATCCAATAAAAACGGCGACCTCTAGAGGGTTAACAAGGTTTTTCTATGATTTGACCTTATGACATAGTTAACACAGTTTTCCAATGATTTGATCTGGTGACCTAGTTTTTTACCCCAGATGACTTATGTTCGAATATATTGTTAAAACAAACGTTCTGACGAAGTTTGATGAAGATTCAATCAAAATTGCAACCTCTAGAGCATTAACAAGGTTTTCTAGTGTGCTGACCTAGTGACCTAGTTTTTGTCCTCAGATGACCCATATTTGCACAATTTTACAAGATCATAAATACAAACATTCTGACAAAGTTCCATGAAGATCCAATCAAATCTGTGATTTTTAGAGTGTTAACAAAATTTCCATTCTATTTGACCTGGTGACTTAGTGTTTGACCCCAGATGACCCATGTTTGAACTAGTCCAAGATATCATTGAGCCGAACATTCTGACCATGTCTGATGAAGAGTATTAACAACCCCCGGGTGTGGATGCCGGACACCGGAGTAGACTGACCGATGACTATAGCTCACCAAGCACTACGTGGTCAGGTGAGCTAACAATGTATAAATTATATTGATATGACTGAATACACTGATATTCATATACTGATGGAGACGACAATCTACCACATATAAATACATAGTAATATATAAGTAGGAGACTTATTGATACTGGCCAGTACACACACGAGTCTCATTAGGTCATGTATAAGATTATCAAACACATAATAATACTATTACATTGACGCTTGCCCATCTACAACATTTGATCACTTGTAGCAATATTTATTTATAAACAATTGATGGTAATCAATTGAATTTAAATATAATTTTTCTTCTTTTTCTACATAAATAAAGGATTATATACAAATTATTTCAGCAGCATGGTTGGTCTATTTAACTGAGTATAAGTATTAAATATAAGTTCGTTAAATGTCTGTATTTTCAAGTTGGTATCATAGACTGAACTAGAAGGCCAGCAGCAGAGGTCTTCACTTTTACAAGTTAGTGTCGCCACTGAAATAGGAAGCTGAGCTGGTCAAGCTAGAAGGAACGTAAGACCAAAATGTATGTTCCTAGACAATCAATTGAGAGAACTTTAGTACAAGTTGACTGATAGGGAGATCTTCATCTCATGTTTCTTGAAGAGGTGCTGAGACTTGTATTGGGTACATGTATAAATATTAGGTCAAAGTGTTATTTAGCCTATTGTTTTTGTTGTATGTTTGTGATTAAGAGGGATTTTTTTGTTTTAAATGTCTCTGTCATTGTGTTATGTATTAATCATATGTCATGTTTGTGGAATCATGTGGAATCATTAATTTACTGTTATTAGTTACAAATCATTTATTGTTATTATTGTGATATGTATTGTTTGTATACTGTTCCATTGCATTATGCATTTTGTAAATGTTTCATGTAAATATATATAAATATATTAGTGACTGTTTTGTTGAATGTTTGTACTGAAAAAATGTTTGTTTTGTAAATACAGTGCAACCTCTCCAAAGCAGCCCTCTCTTGAGCAACAACCTCAGTCTGCGAAAAATGCGTATAGTCCAAGCACTAGGCTATAAAAATCTGGCCCAAATTATGAACTTCAGTCGTGAGTGTAGTTTGATCTGACAACAGGGTTTTGGGAAATCCTAAATATGGGTTTTTCAATGTTACTATAAATACTTGCACAAAATGACGTTTAGGAAAATCATACCCGAATTTTAACCAATCAAAACACTGCTTTTAAGTGCACACAATTTGTCTTCCCTTTCCACTAACATGCAATTAGAGTAACGGACGTGGTATCTGATAAACAGTAGTCTTTCAGACAACTCGGAGTACGCGTCAGAGTCTGTTTTAGATGATGGTGAAGAATTAATTGAGAACTTTTTAGAAAAGCGCCACCACTTCACTGTAACCACAAAATAAATGAATAAATGTTCAAACTGTTGTACGACGACACACAATTACAGTTTTCAAGCTTTCGTCGCTAATAGACATCGAAAGCAATATATTAAATGGGTACCAATATTGTTTTGGGTCCATTTTTGTATTTCCTGATTCAGTACAATGTGTACACCCAGCACATGTTACTCACTTATTCTTTCTATCTATCTATCTTCCGTTAAGTCAAACCGCTAGTAGGGACTTATTAGCTAAGCACAATATTGACACATTCCACAATTTTTGACGTCATTCCCCCGTGTCATTCAACTGAGTGTAATTTTTTGAAAGGAAATCCATTGCTGATGATGTAACGCTAGGAATTAATGACGCATTTCTTAATCACATGACTACTATATTCTAACATGTCTCCGCGAATGATTTATTTTTGGTACAGTTACATTTTCCAGAATTAACAGATTGGTATTTTATATGCGAAATTGAGATGTGCAAAGTTTATTTAGCATTTAGTTGTAATAATTTCGGACAAGAACTGAATTCAGATATGCTTTGTGTGCAAGACTATTAGCTAATAGATATGTCATCAGACATAAAATTATCATTCTGTTTAACTGAGGTTAAATTTTTATTTTACTTGAGTGTTTGATTTTGTGAAGTGTGCTTTTATGAACTATGATTGTCTTCTTTGTGATATAAGTCATGGTGAATCTATTTGTTGCATATTTATATACTGTTTGGTCTACCAGAAAAAAATCTGATAGACTATAAAAATATGGTTTGAACTATAACTTTTCTTTGGAAAATATAGTAAAAAGGACTATAGGTAAAAAAAGTTTTTCGTGCAGACTGCAACCTCCCTTTAGCCACAACATGATCTTTTCCTACTGTACGATTTAACTATTAATCTAGCCTCTCTAGAGCAACAACCTCTCAACAACAACATTATTTTGATTCTCCAAAAGGGTGTTGATTTGGAGAGGTTGCAGAGTATTGTTACTTTGAGATGTATTTGTAGCATATTGTTTTGATGTGTTATATTTTTGCAAATAATGTTTTATGAAAATATAACATCAGCATACTAGCTATATATGAAGCATTTGTTGTATTTTATATATAAACATTGGTATATGTTATGAAAAGGTTATATAACATAAAAAAGACAAAAGCATGCTCTAGTTCAAAATCAACCAATCACACATTGAACACAAAATTGTTAGAGCAAGTGCCAATTATACAAGAGATGTTTGAGAATCATGTATGCCCCCCTAACATCAACCAAATTCATCATTTTCCACTGATTTACAACTAAATCTATGGGCAGCAGGCCAGACAAAGTGTTCCCTAGTTATCAGTCAGACAAGTTTTTACTGGTCCAGGTTAAGTTAACCTTGACCTGCTGACCTCAAAATCAAATGAGGTCATCTAGTGGTCATGACAAACACCAATACAAATTGGAGGATTGTACACTAAGGCATTCTCTTTTTATTGATTGGACAACCTTTTAGTTGTTAAGGTCATTATAACCTTGACCAGTCATCATAAACTTGACATTTGACTCTGCCACCGTAAAACCAACAGGGGTTATTTACTGGTCCAAACACCCATACAAAATCTAATGAATAAGGATTCTCTAGTTATTGATCAGACAAGCTTTTTGTAGTGGTCAAGAACACAGTGACCTTGGCCTTTAACAAAAAAATCAGTAGGAGTCATCTACAGGTCACAACCAACCGCCCTACCGATTCTGTGACTTGTAGGCCAAAACATTCTAGATATTGATTGGACAAGCTTTTTGTAGTCGAAGACATGGTGACCTTGATCTATGACCAACTGACCACAAAATCAATAGGGGTCATCGACGCAACCAACCTCCATGCAAATTTGTGGCTCACATGTGCAAGCGTTCAATAGCTATTGATCTGACAAAGATTGGTCTTTGGACAGACGAACTGACCAACCGACTGACTCAATGACCGACATGTATAAGTAAATATTCCCCCACTTCTTTGAATGGTGGCATAGGAATCAATTATTATGAATAATTAAGACTAATTTTATTCCAGGCCTCAACAATGATGTTTTTTATAAATATACTTTGATGGTTTTATATAGTTTCAATACTGTCAGCCAGCAATGTCCAGATAAATATCAATCATGAACTAATTAATGACCTTTCTACATCATTCATGTTTTAAGTCAATATAAACTCACCAAAATTCAGATAATAAAACATACGATTTACTTACCATCGAAGTCAAAATATTTTCTTGATTCTGCTGAATAGTTTTCTTGGTTTATCTGAAATATAAATAGAGAGACATTAAATAACAAGTAAACAAGCAGTAAATCTTACAAATCAAATTTTAGATGATTCTCATTAGAACATGTGAAATTTACACTGAAGCTGTGACGATAAATCTGGAATACCAGAAATCAAAGACTGGTTCCCAAATTTTAGCTGTATCAAAGACTGGTTCCTAAATCTTAGTAGTATCAAAGACTGGTTCCTAAATCTTATTTGTATCAAAGACTGGTTCTTAAATCTTTGTTGTATCAAAGACTGGTTCCTAAACCTTAGTTGTATCAACTTGAGCAGTGTTTTAATGCATATTGATTTCACAAAATGACCAGCAAAGTTAACAAAAAATCTGAATATAGAGCTCCACAGAGTGAAACCAATGTTCATCTGTTTTACATCATTTAATAGTATTTAATAAGCGATTTTGATCAACATTCTAAGTTAAAAAGGGGGCATAACTCTAAAAATGTAGCTTTTAAAATAATGCCCTTGTCTCGTTACTGCACCTCATCATGATAATCAAATATTCCAAGTGTTGTATTGATATCAACAAAAGTATTTGAATAATAGTTTAACATTAAATAACATAACATAACATTAAAGTTTTTGCACAACAACACCTATGACAAGGCAGCAATTATAGCAGATCTACTTTTTCTTCGAAACAGACAAACTAAAAACTAAGTTGTTTTGCTGCCATGTGTAATGGTGAACATGATCTTCATAGCTTGTTCCACAGTCAGAGAATAATGCTGCAAATTCGGCAGAAGTCACATCATAGGACACATTAGCATAGACGTCATGGTTATAATCATGTACATAGTCAACCGTTAGCTTGCATTCAAACCACTATAAATGGCTACAATCATTACAATGAAAAATTGTTGTCATGGTTAAATCAAGGTTGGGTGATATGGGTGGACTGAGAATGGTCTAAGGTAACAACTGTGTAAGTAATAAAGCATTCTAGTAAGCAATGTTGGTTTTATAAGTCCAAATCCGTTCAAGGGCGTGGCATAAAAAATACACACTACACCATGGATGATGTTAGAGTATTCAACTGATTTAAACTAACCACATAAAATATTTATTATGAATTTCTTAGTACTAGTATTGCGATGACAATAATTAACCAATATCTTAACAATGAAATTAGAAGATAAGAATTCACCATTCAACAATAATTTAGCAATATCGATATAATGAAGAGACAAAAAATATAATGAAAATATCCAGAGCAAAGTGCAAAGCCCTATTTTTGAGAAAGAATGCACAATAAAGCTATAGAAACTAACATACCTTGGTCTACAATATAATTTCGTTACTTGAATGTAAAAATGACTAAAACTGTGACAAGACGTAAAATATCTGCCTACCATGTGCCAGTGAGTTAACAGCCTGCTGGAAAACTGGTTCTCCTCAAATACTTGTGTACACTTTTTCAAAAAACATGAGAATTTCATGGTAAAAACCTGTTGGCAAAAGGATTGACTGGAAAGCATTCAACCGTTTTAAACTGAACACAAAAAATTTGTGTAAACAAAAGGATTAAAAGTAAAAATACTGAATAACCCTTGTACAAAAAATTGACCAGGGTAAAATTTGTTGTGTACATGACAGAAGATAAATAGTTTGTTTAACTAATTGTATGTAACATGTACTGAAAAACAAGACATACTCCAGTGCTTTTTTCACCTCTAGGAGAAAGGTGGTGGGTCCTTAGTAAGGGTAAAATATTGTGGTGAGAAAATAGTGTGGTAAGTGAGACTAGAAGTCACCAAATGGCAACATGTCGAGACCGCTAAGGTTCCTTATTACAGTCTGGACAAGGCAAAACATGCCGATTTTCGCACTTTAAACCCCCAAGTGTGACTTTAGTCCAGGGTTGTGTACATGACACACCGCCTCACCGCCGTGAACAATTGTGCCAAGTCATGTTAAGATTCATTGATGCAAAGGGAAGTTATGGTCCCTGGAAAAAAAACATGCAAATTTCTGTCCTTTAAACCCTAAGTGTGACCTTGACCTAGAGATATGGATCTGAGTCTTGCATATGACACACCATCTCATCATGGTGAACAATTATGTCAAGTTATTTTAAAACTCATTGATGCATAAAGAAGTTCTGGTCCGGACAGAGTCAGATATAATAAAACTTGCCAATTATTGCCATTTACACCCAAAATGTGACCTTGATCTTTGAGATATGGACCTGGGTCTTGCGCATAACACTTTGTCTTATCATGGTGAACAATTGTGCCAAGTCATTTTAAAGTCCATTGATGCATAGGGAAGTTATGGTCCGGACAAAAAAGATCACATACACATGCACATACATGGAACTGCCATTTTGACAGCTATGTCGAGCTCAACGCAAGCAGGCTCAACAAAAAAAGTGTAGTAAGTGAGAAATTAGTTTGGTGAGAGAATAGTGTGGTAAGTGGAAATAAGAAAAAAAACAAGAAAAAGGGCCATCTTGGCCCTTTTTCGCTCACTTGAGAAAAGGTTATAACTTCTATGGTTTTCCTGTGATTTGACCTAGTGACATTGTTTTTGACCCCAGATGACCAATGTTTGATGTTTTGTAGGATATTATTAAGACAAGCATTTTGACAATGTTTGGTCAACCACCAATGAAAACTGTGACCAATAGGGGGTTAACTAGATTTCCATTTTATTTGACCTGGTGACCAAGTTTTTGACCCCAGATGACCCATGTTTGAACATAACCAAGATTCTATTAAAACAATTATTTTGACAAGGTTTGGTGAAGATCCAATCAAAACAGTGACCCCTAGAGCATTAAGAAGGTTTTCCAATGATTTGACCTGGTGACCTAGTTTTTTACCCTAGATGACCTATGTTCAAGCTTGTCCAAGATATTATTAAAACAAACTTTCTGACAAAGCTTGATGAATATTCAATAAAAATTGCAACCTCAAGAGTATTAACAAGGTTTTCTGCTGTGTTGACCTAGTGACCTAGTTTTTGACCGTAAATGACTCATATTTGCACAATTTTACAAGATAATTAATACAAACATTCTGACAAAGTTTCATGAAGATTCACTCAAATCTTTGATTTCTAGAGAGTTAACAAAATTTTCATTCTATTTGACCTGGTGACCTAGTTTTTGACCCCAGATGACTCATGTTCGAACTTGTCCAAGATAACATTGAGACAAACATTCTGACCAGGTCTGATGAAGATTTGCTAAAAAGTGTGACCACTGGACCATTAACAACCCCCAGATGTGGACAGAGGACTCTAGAGTAGACTGACTGATCGCTTAGGTGAACTAAAAAGTGTGGTGAGTGAGAAATTAGTATGGTAAGAAAATAGTGTGGTAAGAGAGAAAATAGTGTGGTAAGAAACTAGTGTGGTGAGAAAAAAAATGACAAAGCATAAATACCCCAACATACTTATTATTATTGAGGTTTTAATTTTTTGGTCAATTTCAGTCTGCATGAGAAACTTTTTTACCTATAGTCCTTTGGACTATATTTTGCAAAAACAAAGTTATAGTCCGAACCATATTTTTATAGTTCAAAATTTTGAATAAAAAAGTGACATAATTTCTTGATTGAGTTAAATTTGCTTATCCCTTTGAGAAATTTACCTTGTCAAAATGTTATAGACTGTCGGACTACAACTCTGCAATATTTTTATAGCCCAAGTCATTTTTTATAGCCTGGAGCTTGGACTATTCGCATTTTTCGCAGACTGCAATTTCATATTTTTTTTTCCAAAAGTAAAATTCAACAGGACAGGAATGTTCATATAGCTGTAATTATCTTATAACAGTGGTACATATACATAGCTTATTATAAACGTCAGTATGTACTGCAGATCAAACATTTCCTACACAAAATTCATTACTACTATGTAATATTTTAGTAATTCTACAACATGCACACATCACACATGCATGCATACATACAGTATAAATCCTCAAAACCAGATTCCCTGAAAACCAGATTTCTCTGAAACCTAGAAAATTTTTCAAGTCCCATTTTTTTTCTTCTGTAATTGATTGTTCTCTGAGAACTGGAAATCTCAGAAAACTGGACTTCTGACCAGACCTGAGAAGGTCTAGTTTTCAGGGGTTGTACTGTGCTTCCTCTACAAAAACTTTCTGGACAACCCTCATACTTAAACAAATAATTACTAAGCTTCCTCAACAAAACTTTTGTGGACAACCCTCGTACCTAAACAAATAATTACTAGGCTTCCTCTACAAAAACTTTCTGGACAACCCTCATACTTAAAAAAATAATTACTAGGCTTCCTCAACAAAAACTTTCTGGACAACCCTCATACTTAAACAAATAATTACTAGGCTTCCTCTACAAAAACTGTCTATTAAACAATTAATAAATCACATTTTGGTAGTTAAAATATTTAGTGTAGTATTACATGTCATTGTGTTCTTGTTAACCAGCTTCAGAATGAGAAACAACAAGCACTGAATTACTTTGATCTTCACACTGTAGTCAGCAAGGGTAATCAATTGTAATCATGAACCTTCAAGAACTGATGAGTTTTCAAAATCTTTCAGGCTGAGTGCAAAATCCTTCATGCCAAAATAAAGCAATAAGTACACAGTGTCTGTTTGTTAACAAAGCTAAAACCATTTACAAGCACTGTCATTCTTGTTTGAACTCCTGATATGCTAACCAATGATCACAAATTGTTTTAACCTTATCACACAGAAAAGATTGTAAAGCATACAACTCTTATCCATAATAACTTGATTTTACATTTCTTTCCAAAGCAATCAAATGAAAGGAGTTTCTATTTTTTGAAACTAAAACCTGAACCAAGTCCCTTTTATCGCGAATTTTGAGTCTTATCTCTTTAATCAGAAATCATGATTCTAGACCCTTTAATTATAAATTTTGAGTCTTATCTCTTTAATCAGAAATCATGATTCTAGACCCTTCAACTATAATTTTTGAGTCTTATCTCTTTAATCAGAAATCTTGATTATAGACCTTTCAACTATAAATTTTGAATCTTATCTCTTTAATCAGAAATCTTGATTATAGACCTTTCAACTATAAATTTTGAATCTTATCTCTTTAATCAGAAATCATGATTCTAGACCCTTTAATTATAAATTTTGAGTCTTATCTCTTTAATCAGAAATCATGATTCTAGACCCTTCAACTATAAATTTTGAGTCTTATCTCTTTAATCAGAAATCTTGATTATAGACCCTTCATCTATAAATTTTGAGTCTTATCTCTTTAATTAGAAATCTTGATTCTAGACCCTTTAACTATAAATTTTGAGTTTTATCTCTTTAATTAGAAATCTTGATTCTAGACCCTTCAACTATAAATTTTGAGTTTTATCTCTTTAATTAGAAATCTTGATTCTAGACCCTTCAACTATAAATTTTGAGTTTTATCTCTTTAATTAGAAATCTTGATTCTAGACCCTTCAACTATAAATTTTGAGTTTTATCTCTTTAATTAGAAATCTTGATTCTAGACCCTTCAACTATAAATTTTGAGTTTTATCTCTTTAATTAGAAATCTTGATTCTAGACCCTTCAACTATAAATTTTGAGTTTTATCTCTTTAATTAGAAATCTTGATTCTAGACCCTTCAACTATAAATTTTGAGTTTTATCTGTATAAAAATAAATCTGGAGATTATTACCATTAAGGAAAAATAAATAAACCATGAATTATAACAACTACATTAGCAAACAACAAAGTGAAGTAAATATCAATGAAGTCAAATCCAGTCCTGTGAAGTCAACAAATAAAGTCAGCTCAAGTCCAGTATCATACTTTTTATTGTTTTGTTGGTTGTGAGTCTGTGTTGTTGATTTTATGTGTGTCCTTGTTGTTGCTTTTCTGTTTGGCTGTGCTGTTACTTTTGTGTGAGGCAGAGTTGTTGCTGTTGTGTGCAGCTGTGTTGTTGTTGTTGTGTGTGGCCGTGCTGTTGTTGTTGTTGTGGGTGGATGTGCTGTCAGTTGTGTCTGTCAATGTTGTTGTTGTAGTGAGTGTCAGTGTTGTTGCTGTTGTGTGTGTCAGTGTTGTTGCTGTTATGTGTGTCAGTGTTGTTGCTGTTGTGTGTGTCAGTGTTGTTGCTGTTGTGTGTGTCAGTGTTGTTGCTGTTGTGTGTGTCAGAGTTGTTGCTGTTGTGTGTGTCAGTGTTGTTGCTGTTGTGTGTATCAGAGTTGTTGTTGTTGTGTGTGTCAATGTTGTAACTGTTGTGTGTGTCAGAGTTGTTGCTGTTGTGTGTGTCAGTGTTGTTGCTGTTGTGTGTGTCAGTGTTGTTGTTGGTGTGTGTGTCAGAGTTGTTGCTGTTGTGTGTGTCAGAGTTGTTGTTGTTGTGTGTGTCAGTGTTGTTGCTGTTGTGTGTGTCAGAGTTGTTGCTGTTGTGTGTGTCAATGTTGTTGCTGATGTGTGTGTCAGTGTTGTTGCTGTTGTGTGTGTCAGAGTTGTTGCTGTTGTGTGTGTCAATGTTGTTGTTGTTGTGTGTGTCAGAGTTGTTGCTGTTGTGTGTGTCAGAGTTGTTGCTGTTGTGTGTGTCAGAGTTGTTGCTGTTGTGTGTGTCAGAGTTGTTGCTGTTGTGTGTGTCAGAGTTGTTGCTGTTGTGTGTGTCAGAGTTGTTGCTGTTGTGTGTGTCAGAGTTGTTGCTGTTGTGTGTGTGTCAATGTTGTTGCTGTTGTGTGTGTCAGAGTTGTTGCTGTTGTGTGTGTCAGAGTTGCTGCTGTTGTGTGTGTCAGTGTTATTGTTAGTGTGTGTGTGTCAGTGTTGTTGTTTTTGTGTGTGTGTGTGCGTGTCAGTGTTGTTGTTGTTGTTGTTGTTGTGTGTCAGGGTAGTTGTAGTTCTTGTGTGTGTCAGTGTTGTCGTTGTTGTGTGTGACACTGTTGTTGCTGTAGTGTGTGTCAATGTTGTTGCCATTGTGTGTGACAGTGTTGTTGCTGATGTGTTTGGTTGTGTTTTCTGATGTTCACAACATTGACATTTACTAATTATGTGTTAAGAAAATATTGAAGATCAGTTACATCACTTATTAAACCATCTTCGATAATTTTGTATTTGCTAAGACAGGTAGACTCTGTGTATATGTTTGTTTATTCATAAGGTATAGTAGCTCTGTAAGTCAGAACACAATGTACAACCCATGTTGTAACTACTTTGTTACCTCTTGCCTTTAGAAATAAACTACCTATTTTCTTATGTTGAAAATTTTATTATGGTTATTGAAATCCTACATCTAGATATGAATAAATGGTATGAACAAAGTAGAGTGTATTTTAAGTTGTCATATCATTGATTAATCAAAGTGCTGGATTTTTACAGTGTTTTTTGCAGTTGTATGGAAAACTGTCATTTTAAAACCATAAATACGTACTATTTATAGTCTATAGTTGTCTATTTTTTATTGTCAAATTCCACTAGAAACTCTTTTAAATTTGTGTATGAAATAAAATTCATACTGACAAAGCTTTAAACAGGTTTACAGACACCCATAAAGACAATGAAAATCATTATTGCTTTTTTTTCACAAACACTGAAAAACCCATTAATTTAGCAGTGGAAGCACCTACAATAATGGACAGATTTGGTGCAATATAAATTATCTTTGATTCATCATACTTGTGTATAATTCCCTTATAATCACATAGTTCAAGAGCCTGATAAATATATAAAAATGAGAATTATAAATATGTAAGAAAGGTAACTATATACAGTCCACTCTCGTTATGGGGAAGTCAATTAATACAAATTTTCAGTGGTGGCAAAGTTTTTTAAGTCCCCATTTTTTCCTTCTAAAAGTATATAAAATTCTGTCGGTTAAGATAAATTTTGCTCTTGAATTTTTTTGTTACGTCAAACTAATTTTGAAGTCCGAATGAACAATTTCACACCTAATTTGCATTGTTTATTATGAAGTCAGACAATATTATGCATTTGCCCCAAATGTTTTTCACACCTCGCTGAGCGTACGGGCTTGGTTTAATTCTAATTCTATAACAATAGGGAGATTATTATTGTTTACTCTTAAATATAAACATATCATCATATGTGACTTAATAGCAGATAAAACGCTTGTATTTGTAAAACAGGTAATAAAGAGCGATATTTGAAGTATAGTATATTTTTGTATTGTAATAACTGTATAAATGTTTAAGCCAGTGAAATGAGTAATTTCAAATAAGAATAAAAAATCAATCCTTTACAATGATATCACCTACAAATTATTTATACACAAATACTACATATTCTGATCTAGTAACCAGACTGACTGTTATGTTGAGTAGTCAAAGAGATGAAACTTAAATACATGAATTAAAACTTCCTCTGTGACACAAAAAAGGTCTGAATACAGAGGTGGTCTCATTATGTAGTTGATACATACAGAAAATATTCAAAACCAATCCTAAATTAGTGGTCATAATATTGAGGTGGTCACTAGGTGAAGTTTTACTGTAGTATTTTTTTCTAACTGAGCTTTAATGTCATACCAACAGCCGGAGTCGTTTGGTGTGTTATCCAGATTTAACAGTGGATGAACATCCCTAGTGTACTCCTGGATAGAATATAAACCTTCTGTAAGCATCTGGTACAGCTTTTTCACACATGAAATTTGTCTGGTTCTGGTTGGGATTCGAACACACAGTGGTGGTGAAGGGCTAGTGATTACTAGTCAGGTACCTTAACCTCCCAAGCATGGAGGCCCTGTCTTTGCTATAATAATGCTATATTACTTACTTTGGGAGTGGTTTTGTCTTGGCTTCAAGTATTTTGATCCTTTTTTTCAACTTATTGATAAGATTATGCAGTTCAGTAGATCCTGGAACACTGAAATTCAGAACAAAGATAAGATTTAAATCAAATCTTAGATATTAAAATGAAAGCAAGCACTAGTTTTGATATCATTTCAGAATTAAAAAGGATGCAAGCAGACTACCTGACCAAAACCACATTAATTATAGTAAAGTACTAATGGCTAAAATTGACACTTAAATTTAGATGTAAAGTCTTGGTACAATTACATTTCTGGGAGTCAAGCTGCCTAAGGGCCAACATCACGAAAAGGTATTGAGTTCACTATAAATTAATGAAAATTATTTCAATAGAAATAATCAAGTTTATTTTGTTAACCAATTATTTCAGTGCCCAGAATTGTTTACTCCAGTTCATTATTCCCTCAAATATTTCATTATATGAGGGAACCAGTGTATATATGTATTGGATTGAGATGGGAACCAATGTATATTCTTGACTTCCTTCTTAATTTTTCTATCTGCAAAACAACAGTAGAGTTATATTGAAATTAAGTAATTGTTAGTATTGTCTTTTAACTAATGCATAATCTGACAAAGTTTGAGGATGATCCAATCAAATCTGTGATTTTTAGAGCGTTCACAAAATTTTCATTCTATTTGACCTGGTGACCCAGATTTTGACCCCAGATGACCCATGTTCAAACTTGTCCAATATATCATTAAGAAAAACATTCCCACCAGGTCTGATGAAGATTCGCTCAAAAGTGTGACCACTAGAACATTGACAACCCCCAGGTCTGGACGACGGACGACAAATGTCAAAATAGACTGACTGATGACAAAAAAATTGAAAAACTGGTATTTAACTGAACAACAGCTGGTCAAATATATTCATATCAATACATTAGAAAATATCAAATATTGTGGATGATTACTTAAAATTATGCAGGTAAAATTTAAGATAGCAATTTTCTATCAAACAAGCATCAATATCAAATCTACTGGGATTAATTTCCTAAACATGTCTTAACAAATTTCTGTGTGATATGAGATTGCTGACATCTTATTCCTGTGAGGAAAGCTTGCTCTGGTTTGTGGTTAACTCAGCCCACTTAAAGCTTCATCTCTATAGTATAGAATATAGCAACATATGAATGTAATATTGAAGTATCTTCACATGATAACTATTTATTAATCTACTATTTTTATGAAATAGTAAATAAATGAATAAATTTGTACTTGGTAGAAACTCACATACAATAAATTGATGAACCTTCCAGGAGGCTCTGTCATAGTTATTAATTAAAATAAGCTAAAACAGTAAAATGACAGAGAGATTCAATGGTGGATCAAACACAAGGTCTGAACCAAGAATCAAACCCAGGACCCATAGCACTGTAGTTTGACACTCAATCACATTGTTAAAGAGTGAACACAACAGACTAACAGTAAGATAAACTTAAGTCACCATATAATGATTCAGGCAATGTGTCCTAAGAAACTTCAAAGGGAATATTCAGTGTAAATTTCATATCAGTAGATGTAGATCACAAGTTCTAGGAATTGTGCATTTAACTCTTGATCACGGATAAATCTCTTCTCGATATATATATCATCAATTTTACCAACAAGATGGCTTTTTCTCTTATAGAAGGAGATTGGTTCATAGCAATAGTTCCCTGCAATGACAGAATTTATATCACATGATGTATAATAATTAGCCTCAGAACAGCTGGTTGGGTTTAACATCCAACTGACAACTTTAAAAAAAAAGATAAAATCATTCAGGGAAAGAATTTTTTCTACCTGGACTGTCATCTGGTGTGTTTGGTGCCAAGTGTTCTCAGGCCATCTTTGTTAATACTTTCATAACTGTTGTAATTAATCTATCAATATAACACTGGTTATATATGCAAGCAGCTTTAAGTATCATCAGCATACTTAATAACTGTAATATTGATTCACTTGCAGCTCTGGATTACAACATAAAAAACTATCAATCTAATTGTTAATTCTTCCATTCTTACAATTCTTCAAGCTATTTACCAAGAATGTAGAACTAATTATGGATCCTCAGTGAGTTCATTCTTCATTTTCACTCATTTGTTTGGATGAAAAAGTTGAGCTATAATGATCACTGTGTTATCATTGTTGTGCAAAATCTTTAATGTAGCCCATTACTCGGACACTTTTAAAGACATCAACACGACACTTAAATACTTGATTATCATGACAAAGCGCAGTGGCAAGACAAGGAGCATTATTCAGAAAACTATATTTTTGGAGTTAAGCCCCTTTTTAACTTAGAATTATGGTCAAAATTATACCTTATTGTGTTCAAACTTGAAATCTCAAATGCGGTTCCCATACCTGACATGTAACACAGACAAGTATTTGCACCACTCTAGAATTCTAGTTTACTATTAACGCAGACAGAGATAAATATTTACCCACTTGTTGTAGTTTGTCAACTCCTCATACACAAATTTACTAACACAAGCATATAAACATTCTAGTTCCTCGTATTTCTACGTAACATTAGAGTTGACTGGTTCTGTTGGGAAGAAACTCATCAGGCGTGAAAGTAGACTGTGTACTCCAAGTATCAGCTCGGCGTTAGGACAATACATAAAGCAACTGCAGAGGCTTAAAACCAATAGCCAGTATCTGATCCTTTTTCTGAAAAAAAAACAATAAATATACATTCTAAGCATCATCTATAGTAATTTTTACTTCAATAGTAAAATGGCTTTGCAAGCTAAGCGAAGATTGAACTATAAGGTATGCAGTCAATTCATATACAGTTCACACCCATTATTTCGACATTATTGGGCAGTGAAAAAAATGTCGAAATAAGCGAATGTCGAAATAAGAGAAATGACGAAATAGGTACTTTGATGAAGGTTCATTTCGTTTTGTCCCTTTCAATCCCGTGGCCAAACTAGATATCCTCCCGGGATTCAGACCAGGCCCTTCACTAGATTGCTCGACCACTTGAAAAGAACTCTCTCCGACTTGGGTTGTCATGATGACTGATAAACACACAGAAACATTCTCTCTTTATTATGTGTAATGAATCAATCAAAAATCAAATGTTATATAAACTGTGGTATACAGTTGTGGTATACAGAAGATCAAACATTAACCAAACAAAACAATAAGTTTATAATTATGCATCACTATAACTGCTGATTTAAGCCGTTTAAGAGACCCAACTTGACACTTATCAAATTATAAACAAACTGTCAATATAATTGTCGATATAACAATAGGATGTGTGGGCCATTCATTGTCAATCAACACCTTCGGTCGACAAATTTATGTCGAATTAAACATTGTTGATATAGTGTGAAAAGTAACTTTGGGGCCGAAAAATTGTGTCGAAATATAAATTTGTCAAAATAGATATGTCGAAATACCCATTATATTTTATATTAAATATAGAAGAGTAAAAATCGGGACTTGTAAATTTTGTCCAAATGAGCAGAATGTCAAAATGAGCGATGTCGAAATAGCGAGTTCAGACTGTATATAAGTCTCTCTACATCAGACTTTATGGCCACACATTGAAACTGGTAAAGCATAAGATGAATAAATAAAACCAGCCAAGTTCACCAAAAACAGGAGGTTGTGAGTTTGAGCAGATTTTTTTACTACTGTTTATTGTAGGTGATAAAATCAGAGGTGATCCAAATGATAAGGTGAAAACATGAATGGTAACTGTTAACAAAAGTATAATATATTATTGGAAACATTGTGTTATCATCAATTGATACACTCTAAAATAAATCACTAACCAGTATTGTAAGCATGAAGTACAGCAATTCTAATGCTGTACAGATGTTGTTAAAGTTGGGCTGTTGACTTTCCGCAGTGTTCAGTAATTTATCAAACCAGACCAGTTTGAGCTCAGCATTTGGCCAGACATCATGTCTTAATGCCATCTTGAGTAGAGTGACACATCTTCGGTACAAGATCGAACCAGGTGACCCAGAGACTTCACTGACCTACAAGAATATGAACATAAAACATTTTATCATGAGATAGGAAAAAATAGTCATGTTTACAGTTACTTGACGGCCCCAAAATGGGGTCAGTAGGTCAAAGAACTGTTCATTTTCAAATTATTTTTCTAAACATACCTTTCATACTTTATAAGTATGATTTGTTCCTCAAATGTTTTTTGTACTTTGGATTTTACTGTTAATTTCTGCGAAGTCAGTAGCAAAAAAATACAAGTATTTTTTCAGGACTTATGTTAAAATCCTTTCAATATCCCTTTTTGTTGTTTACGCAAAGCTGCAATAGGCAATAATTCCTATGAGTAAAACACCTTTGGAAAAAAAGAGGCAAATTATCTATGATTATTTCATTCTTTTAATAACTTAATAAGTTAAACCAATATTTTTTTAAGAGTAACCTTCATAACAATTTTAATAAATCAGTCTTGTATAACTTTATTACCTGGCAAGCAATTCTCAGCAGAAAGTTGACTACAGCATCACAGATGTGTTTATCTATAGGTTTGCTGCTTTCTGCTTGCTGCAGGATCTGGGCTGCCAACAGCACCTGATGAAGAATGCCTGGCTTTATTCACATCACCCGGTGGATCAACTGAACTGGCTCGTTTCACAGAAGTAGGGGCACCATCAATAGATCCCTAAATAAAACAAAAAGAGAAGATTAATGCTATTAAACACATAAATCTAGTCAAAACTGTAATTGTCAGAGCATTTTGAACAAATACCAGCACGTGACTGTTGTGACCAGGATTCGAACCCGTATCACCGGGTTGGTTACATGTCCAGCGCACAAACCACTGGACCACGGCCACGTCCTGGTATTATTTCAGTAGTACTTTGGAGTGGATGGATGCAAGAGAGATAAATGCAGTAAAACATTAACTATTCATTATTTGAGTTATCTTTCTTATAATCTTCCTTCAATTGTCAGAGTTATAACAGGTGGCACTTCAGAGTACTTCCTTTGCATTCTAGTATCCATCCAGTGAGCCACAAAAACATAGAATTAAAACAAAAAGTGTTGTGATGTGAAAATGTCCGTATTTCAATTGTAGATTTAATGTACCTCAGCGCTGTCATTATCTTCCTTGATTCTCTGTATTTCCCATTTAATGATAACCTCAGCTAAATCTACAGCTAATTTTCTGAGTTCTATGGTTGGCTGGAAACAACAGAAAACACACATTTAGCGCATGGTTTACAACTAAATAAACATATCTTATTTGTACAATCAGAAAGAGTCACTGTAGCTGAGTGGTTATAGTCATCAATAAGTAATCATCAGCCCATCACGGCTGTGAGTATAAATCCCACCAGGGACCAAATTGTTCTAGTGAGGAAGCAACAAAGGTGTACAATCAGTGTCTTCCTCCATCATAAAGGCAGGAAATATTGTCAAATGATTCAGGTTATTGCTATCAATATATATATCAAATATACAAGCAGAAAAGAGTGACTTTAGCAAGAAATTGTCCATCAGGGCTGCCTGTGCTAAAAACACCAAATCAAGTCTGCCAAAATGATTAGATCTATATTTGTTAACATATATTCTATATCCTTTTTGAGGTATGAGTTTGAGAATAGTCTTGATTCAAACATATAAGATTAGTAAAATATCTTATACTTACACTCTGTGTAAATCCAAGTGTTTGTAACGAGTTTACCATATGTTGTATGAGATGATGTTTTACGGGACAGTACACCTTGAAGTGTTGTACAACATGTTGTAGAATATGTATTACAAAAACGATTTCTGGGTCCAAATAGTGTTGCTGTAAACGCTGTGTCAGCTGTAAGGACAAGAAGTCACTTGATAAAAGTTTCTGATGTTTATTTTTCGTAGTCGTAGATGGAATGACTTACGAAGTTGCAGACTCAGTATTTATCAGACTTCTTGACCACAGGTGTGACTTATTTGTAGACACAAAGTATAATCTTTAGTAACTAAATCACGCATTTTCATCATGCAAACAATTAAACAACTTAAATACTTAGAATAATAAAGGATGTCTCAGTCAACTGAAGTGCTTGAAATTACAGCACCATTTACCTAAGAAAAGACTGACATATGTAAAAGCGAACTTAAAAAATAAACAAAACATTCAACAATACTTTCTAAAAATCTAGCTCTCCACAATTTATTGGATTGATATTTTGTTATTAATTTTCTATTAATAAAAAAACACTACAAAATTGCATAAAACTCAACACAAAAATATCATACATTTTTATGGCATATTATATGCACTAACTGTGCTGCAGAAAGTCAATATTCCACAATTATCTTCTTGGTCCAATGAGTCAACATACCCTATATATAAATAAAATATTTTTATAACATGTCCAATGACATCATTAAAACAAATCTGAAAGTATAAAAACTTACTAACAACAGAATTAATTTAATGTAAAAATATTCAGCTGAATAAAAAATCAGTTAACAAACCAAAAAAAGTATTAGTTCACTGAAATTACTCAATTTAGTGAAATTATAAGTAAAATGTCCTATAAATGTGAGAATATTACAATCCTTGTTTTCTTACATTTCCATCCTCCATTCTGCCAGGCATAGCTGGTGTAAGTATTTTTAAAGCTAGTCTCACCACAGCACAAGCTTCAACAATATGAGCCTTCAGTAAACTATGACAGACCTGTAATGTGTTATAGATAATTCTTTTATTATATATATATAGTAACATATAATAATGTAGTGTTCTTTCTATCAAAACAGTTTCACAAACAATCTAGCACCCAACTTAATATATAAATGATAACTTTTATAAGCAGGCAAAACTTTTAAACCATGGAGAGATAGACTTTAGCTTTTTTACTATTATATATTCTTGTACCGATAGGTGCAATACAGAAAAAAGCTTATTCAGCAAAATAGCTAAAGATGTTTCTAGGTTAAGACAATTAGCAGACAATTTTTATAAGTGGGCTGTTAAGGATCCTCACCCACTATGAATATCTACACCCACATTCATTATCCTCACCCACTATGATTATCTACACCCACATTCATTATCCTCACCCACTATGATTATCTACACCAACATTCATTATCCTCACCCACTATGATTATCTACACCCACATTCATTATCCTCACCCACTATGATTATCTACACCCACATTCATTATCCTCACCCACTATGAATATCTACACCCACATTCATTATCCTCACCCACTATGATTATCTACACCCACATTCATTATCCTCACCCACTATGATTATCTACACCCACATTCATTATCCTCACCCACTATGATTATCTACACCCACATTCATTATCCTCACCCACTATGAATATCTACACCCACATTCATTATCCTCAACCACTTTGATTATCTACACCCACATTTATTATCCTCACCCATGTTCGGCTTAAACCAAGATATCATTAAGACAAGGATTTTGACAAGGTTTTGTGAACCTCCAATCAAAACTGTGTCCCCTAGAGCGTTAACAAGGTTTTTCCATGATTTGACCTGGTGACCTAGTTTTTAACCCCAGATGACCCATGTTTGATCTTAAACGAGATATCATTTAACTTATCATTTTGAAAAGGTTTGGTGAACCTCCAATCAAAACTCTGACCCCTAGAACATTAACAAGGTTTTTCTATGATTAGACCTGGTGACCTAGTTTTTGACCCCAGATGACCCATCTACAAACTTGTCCAAGATATTATCAAAACAAACCTTCTGACAAAGTTTGATGAAGATTCAATCAAAATTGCAACCTCTAGAGCATTAACAAGGTTTTCTAGTGCGCTGACCTAGTGACCTAGTTTTTGACAGGAGACAACCCATATTTGCCTAATTTAACAAGATCATAAATACAAACATTCTGACAAAGTTTCATGAAGATATATTTGACCTGGTGTCCTAGTTTTTGACCCCAGATGACCCTTGTCCGAACTTGTCCACGATATCAAAGACAAACATTCTGACCAGGTCTGATGAAGATTTGCTCAAAAGTGTGACCACTAGAGCATTAACAACCCCCAAGTGTGGACGCCGGACGCTGGAAGCTGGATTAGACTGACTGATCACTTTAGCTCACCGAGCACTACGTGCTCAGGTGAGCTAAAAAAAGACTTGTACAAATAGATAAATCATCATATGTGGGTTATTGGTGATATTCAAAAGGATGAGCATAAAAGCATCAAATAAGATTAAAAATCAACTCTATTTATTATCAACAAATATAATAAAACAAACACATGTAATGTGCAGCTCTTTAGCAAGATATGATGGTCATGACTCGGGAAAAATTTAAGAGGTCACAAAAAATGTAGAAACTAAGGGGAAATGTTTTAAATGGTTATTAAAGCATATATTTGATATAAGAAGGTTAGGTGACTATGGATTCATACAGATTATGGTTACCTCCATCAGTAATGTTTTTTCCCATATAAAGTCACTTTCAGTAACGGTTCAATCATTTTCTTGCTAGCAGCTGGTATTAGATGGAAAATATTGAAAATGGTGGCACAGATCTTCAATTCCTGTAAGATAAATCACAATATTGCTTAATAGCCAACACTTAATTTGATTTATAAATAAACACAGAACAATAAAAATAGCGGCATTGGGCTATAGCTGAATGTAAGTAATTTCATGGAGTGATGAGAATATTTGATGCATTTATGCCTTACCTGACCAGTGGCTCTAACTTGACCAGACTTCTGTTTCCAGCAATTTCCAGCCATTTTCTTCAATGGGTCTGAAAAAGAAAAAGTTTAATGTATTGCTTCAAAATTTCATCTGTTCTTCATTCCAATCATCTATTACTTCACAAATATCCAGGAATTAATTCACAATGGGATATCTATCAAATGGCAATATCAATATCGCTCTATGAAAATTTGGCTATATAATTAATATACAATTTTTGGTTGGGGAAAAAAGTTACTTACCAGAAGTCGTTCACATAGTTTCTCATTGAAATTATTGGGGAAAAGTTGTGTTAGACTTGACAGACGTTGAATCACATTAAGTTCTAAGTTACAATAATCTCCCAACATCAGAAGCAGAGGTCTCATCGCACTGTGTACAATATCCATCTCAATAGTCCCACTAGCAATAAACTGTAATACAAGAATTGAAGAAAGAATGATTCAATGGTAAATACAAGTTAGATATACAGAAGATACTCCAATAAACCGGCCTGCTCTGGAACAAGACCATTCAACTTGTTTAGAGGGGAAGCCAGTATAGAGAGGTTTTTGTCAAATCAACATTGGTGTACATATACCTTCTTTGTCTGGCCAGAAGCTGCTATTGTGACTGTGTAGATGTTTTTTGATAAATTGTGAACTAGGGATTTGTTTGAAATATTTTATTAAAATAGTTGACAAACAAATTTATTATGTTATTTTCCATTGTAACAGAATTTCACGAACCTAAGACATAGAGAACAGTAACCAAAAAAGATATTAAAATACTATATTTATAACTTTTCATTCCAACATAATGGTCCAAGATTTGGTTTACATGTGCTTGAATACAATCCAGATGGTAGTGTTGCAATATAATATTTAAAAAGAAACAGAAATCAACAGGAAGTTTACCTTTTTCATATATTCATGAGAACTTCTTGCAGTTCACTTATTTTACTGTTCAAAGCTTTATACAAAACTTGGAAGATTTTTTCTCTTTTGCTTGGAATGTAAGAACATGCAGTTAGGGCCCCTGAAATAAGAAATAATATATCTTATTAGTATTTTAGCAGTTTAGAATCAAAGAGTTTCATAAAATCTGATAACTTACAAGGTGAGCTTTAAACTTCAGAAAATGATTCTTATAAAGAAGTTTTAAGTATCATTTATTCACAATTTATGTTTGGGATGAATAATAATGATAATAATTATCTAAGTTTTACAATCTTAGACTGGTTCCTCATCCAAGTTTTACATTCCTGGACTGGTCCTTTAATTAAGTTTTATGTTCCTAGATCAGTTCCTTACCCAAGTTTAATGTTCCTAGACTGGTTCTTCCTCCAAGTTTTATTTTCCTAGACTGGATCTTTATCTTAGTTTTATAACTTCATGCATTGATAACTACATAACTACTTACTTAGAGCATTTTTCTTAAAGGAAACAAGTTGGTGACAGATTTATAACATGGTAATTTTAGTAACACAGCATCTTCAGCGTCACAAAGATTCTGCAGCTAAAATAGAAAAAATACAAACATGTGATGAATACTTCAAGGAGTCTTGATTTGATCACTTTGAGAACTGCCAATCTGCATATTTTATTTCGCACGGAATAGTCGATGGGTTAATTGTCAGACATAGTCATTTCCACTTTGTTGGTGGCTACATATGAACTATAAAGTCAGGTAAGCACAGATACAAATAATGTTAATAAAACTACAGGGAGAAACATGCAAAGGTAAAGTCACAAATATTTAATGAAATTTTATACCTACCTCTTGGAAATACACACTGTGTTCACTAATACTAAGATCAATTGTAAACAATCGAGGGTTCAAACTGGTACAAAAAACATTACCATCCTGCAAGGGAGAAGGTGGAAACAGTTATCTTTAAATAATTATTGGCAGTATATCATTTTATGATTGTTAAAATCTAGGTTCAGATGTTTTTATTTTCTTTTGATTTTAAAATAGATCTATGTTAAATCTGAATAGAATTAAGTTTCATTTATAATATTAATTAGCACTGATTTGTTTATTTAGCAACATGTATGCATGTTTAATCAATAAATCTTTTGTCTTGACTTTAAAAAAAAATCAATACATTAATTTTACTGACACCAATAAATCCTATAACTCTATGATGTTAACACAGCAATAAAAGATTCAAAACATACGCACTATGAGACCAATCTGAGCATTAGCTGGTTGATGTAACAAGTGTTTTTCGGTGGTATCATATCTTGTAACACTTCTTTATGCAGCTCCATGATAGCTGTGGCAGTCTGACCAGTCACCTGTGCAAGTGACTCCAATGATTTCATCGCCTACAATATACATGGAGTTATACTTCTAGTATTTCAAATTTATAACTTTTACATCTTTATTACAACCATATTTTAATAACAGAAGTAAGTATAGAAACAAAATTTGTACCTTGTTATAAATAAATAGGGCATCTTTGTGAAGTTTCTTAATAGAATTTTTTTAGAGAAAAAAATCTAAAATTTTCTTCTAAGTTCACATGTTACCCCAACTAAAAAGCTCTGAATACATATTTCACATCAGTTCCTCAAATGAAGAAGCTGTTGTTAGTATGAATATATAATTTCTAAGAAATGCAAAGAGGTAAAAGATAGTACTTACCATTTCTCTAATAGTTGTGTTTGGAGAGGTGACTTGACAAACAATTTAGTAAGTAACCTCATGGAATGACTTCATCTGAACACTAGCCATCTCTTCAGTGGCATTTTCACCTTCCAGTTTTCTGACATGGAGCATGGAGTTTATGTTAGACTTGGCAAGATCTTCAGTGCCACTAGAGATTTCAACAGTAAGATCCGTTATCACATAGAAAAGGGCTTGAAGGAAGTGAGACTGATATTCTAACACCCATCTTAATGTCATACATTCATTTAAAGTCTTGATTGCTAGACAACTGAAATAAATAGAAGTTTATTTAATGGTCGTAAATAAAGTCACAAATATATAACTGTGTCAACTAATGACAGTAGTGGCATTAAATCACGTATCAGAGGTACACAGCTCAGACAAAAACTAAACAGTCTAGCTATTAGATATGTTATGTTTTATACTTGTATCAGTAGGACCTCACTGGAAATAAGTCTTCGGACTTAATGGACAATCCTGACAATACTCTAGTTTCATTCTCTGTGATGGTTATTGTTATGTTAAGTTACTACTTTTATTGTAATCATGTTGAAAGCATCGCAATTAAATCTATTTATCTATCCAAAATCACAGCCTACAGTCAATATTCATTTGATTTACTTCAATCTTAAGAATAAAAAAAAATTATAAATGAAATTACAGGAATTTAAGAAAACAAACAACTTACCCTCCAAACTTAGCGTACCAAGCTCTATCATAACACAGAGAACACATTTTCTCCACGAGGTATTCAAACAATGGAAGCTGACAGGCCTGAAAGTAAATGTCACAATCATATATCACATACATGAGGAGGTAAAACTAGACCTATCACTGAATTGTGGCTTAATACCCCCACAAAATGGGGACAGACTACACGACTGACCAACCAAAAACCAACCAACAACCAGGGTGATTTCAGTATACCCCCCAAAAAATTTGTTTGCAGGGGTATAAAAATGCTTTATTTTCAGTCTTGATACAATAGTTTACAATTTCCATACCATTTGATGTCTTCAATGAATTGTGATATCCATAATTGATAATAAAGACACATTTGATACATGCACATACTTTGTGAAGGCAGACATGAAGGCTTGACACAAATAATATTTCAAAATCATTTGTCACTTCTACTGGTTTGTAAAGCAGTAGATTAAATTTTTACATTTAACTAAAAACATTCATTTACTGATTTAATGAAGGAATTCAAATCTAATCGATATTTGAAGAGATGTATTTTAAAAAACGGTATGTAGAGACATTATAAACAACAACATGTGTACCTTTTCTGTAGAACCGAGTATAGTGGTAGCTGTATCCAAAGTAAGTACTAATGCTAGATTCCCTGGCTTACATAATTCCTTCTCCTTGTGCCCCATGATCACAGCCAGGGTGTCAATCAAAATCCTTGTATCCACACCATGTAGCTTGTTCTGTTTATCACTCACTTGGAATGGTCCACATTACTGGGAGATGGCTATCATTGTATAATGTCAGACCATACAGCCCACGAACCGTAATTCCTTAATGGCCACAGCCACTAAAAATACAATACAATAATATATACCAACTCACCACAAGAATTTATACAAGAGTGCATTTTGCATCAGAAATGATCCTGTACCACATTGTACGACAGTATCCATAAATGTTGTGCAAGTAAATAATGGATCTTTTTTTGTGCTTAAGTGTTCATGTCGCACCAACAGTCAGGATCATTTGACAACTCTTATAGCTTTAACAGTGGAAGAAGAATCCTGGTATACACATGGGTAGAACAACCAACCATCCATAAGCTAGCTGGACAGCTTCCTCAAATGTGAAATTTGATGGGTCCTGGTCGGGATGTGATTACTAGTTCGAGACCGTAACTACTCAGACCCTTGGTTTGGTCTCTATGACTGAAATACACCGAGCTGATTTTCTAAACATCCACTTATTTTAAGGCCCAGGAAGAAAATCATGAAACACACTCTGTTGATAACCAGTTGGACTTTTAACATATTCCATCCAAAATTGACTTTGAATACTTGATTTCTTTATGCAGATCAATTGTAAGTATTGTAAAACATAAGGATTGATTCTCTCACTCAAGTTCATTAAAGCACTAAGTTCAATAAGGTGAACATTCAGAAATTTGACTTTGACTATTGTAAATGTGTTACAAACTCTACCTTTTAACATATTTAAAAATTACAAACATATTATTGGTAGCAGATGTAGGCCAAAGAAATTTAACTAAGAATTCTGAACTACTTACCAAACATGCCAGTTAAGGCTTGTTCAAGCATCTTTCCTGAATGAGAATCAGGCTTCTTGTACAATTGACTGTTACAAGTCAGAATATCTTTTTCAATAAAGCTACAACATAATAATTAATATGTCACATTTCTTGTGAACAAATATTTTGTTTAGCATTGTAGAATCATAAAAATTATCATTTTTTAAACAAGGACCTATGCACATGTTAAGAGTCATCAAGACCATTTGCTAGAGTACAGAGTACCCCATATCTAGAAGCAGTCCTATTCATAACTCGTAACACAAATAGTTAATAATGGTATATACAAAATTCAATTTTTATGTAGGCTCACTGTTCTTCAGCTGTAAAGCTGGCCATGGTGTTTGTACAGTTGTTACTATGCATGACCTCATGACTTTGACATCATGACGTTGAAATGTTGGGCACCAAAAATAAAATGTATACAATGCCACCTAAAATTCTAAGAAGAACCATGGAGTCGTTACGGAGATATGCGTCTAGTCTCACTTTTTATTGACTGACCCTCGTAAAGCAGCTACAAGTACTTAAAGGGGATCACAAAGGGAGACAATAAGTGTTCTTTATGGATAAGATTTCCCTTATGTCTGATAAGCCGTGGATGCCTTAGGCCTAAAAAAAGAAAAGGTTTGTTTCCGGTTGCCTGACTCACCCAATATTTCACCTGCTGACTCACAAGTTTTTATGGCATCCAAATTGTAATGCTATATTGTAATTTCCACAACTAATTAATATTACAGCACACATGTCCATACAGTGTTTTGATATATGTAAAAAAATAAAATAAACATCTACTGACCCATATTTTTTGGGGCATGTAACCAGAAACAAACCTTTCCTTTTTTTAGGCCTTACCTTGGATGATTAAACAGATTATCTAGAGTTGGTTTATCATACTCAAGGTTCATCACTGATACCAGGAAACATTTGATCAACTCCCAAGTTTGTCTATGATAGTACGTATCAGTACTACTACACTTCAGTGTTGTCAATGCTGCGTCTATAGCCTTCTCCACTGACATATAGATGGTTTGTTTACAATCTTGGAAGTATATGGACATACATGGTCCTACTGTCTCTTTATCATTGTATTGTAACTGCAAGCAAAACAACAAACATTCATACATACATAATAATGTAACGAATAAATGACTGATAAATATCATAATTCTGAACCTTCATTTGACCCTTAAAACAGGACTTTGACTCATGAAATCAGTACAGTTGAGCTTTTGACTCTTGAGAATTTTTACCACAGGGTCAAATTTACAATAAAATTAGAAGGAAATTTTGCAGACTCATTGAATTATCATCAGCCAAGGTTCATTTTGACCCTCTACTTTTGATGTCTATTAAAAACCCTGTAATTAAATTAATTATAAATTGTAACTCTAGATCCACAGACACTATCAGAGTAATGGTAGTGAGCCTCCATAATCAATATGGTAATGGTTTCTGACAAGTAATGACTAGTCTCTCTTCACCAATGAGTTCAAAACCCAAAAAAGTACAAGTATACATAAGCAGAGTATATTCTTTCTTCCCAAGCATAACTCTAATGATACACAGGCAACATTTGAGATAGCTGCAACAAATGATATCCATTCTATTAAGTTTCACCTTTTAGACATAATCTCATTACTATACTCTATTGCATTAAATATTATCTACATTCAAAAATGGTGAAACAAACACGATCAATTAATTGCTTTCATAAATTCATACATTCAAATATTTTTTGTCAAGATTTCCTCTGATTTTTTATGTTAATTCACGGGTGATTATGGTACATACATTCCATGTATTCAACTATAAAGCAATAAGTATACTACGTACAGTCTGGGGTTTGCGTAACATCTTTCAATTCCCGCCACCAAACTTGCCACACACGCAGAATGCTACATGAGTATGTCATGTACAGGTTCCTCAAAGTTCTCCATAAAGCTTGCATGAGTTCAGCTATCACTGGTTGTATGTGATCGTACAGAATGTTTGGTTGTAAATTATCTACACACAGTTCTAGTGTCCTCGCCCTGAAGAAGTTACGATGTATCTGTTAGTAAAGAAGTCTAACTTGCAAAAAAAGCAAAGCATTAGGCACAGGGACACAGAACCAAAGACAAGTTTGAATAACTTCAAATAGAGAATACTTTTCTTAACATTATCTGAAAATGAAAAACAAACGTAAAAAAGGGGCATAACTCAGTGAAAATAAATCAAAATATTTTTTGTAATATGCACAAGTAGACCTAATACCTTATGTGTTGGTAAAGTTTTATCAAAATCCAACCAGTCGTTTTGGATAAGAAGCACACACAAGATTTCGTCTATAGACGAACGGACAGACGAGCAGCGCCAAAACACAGTACGACCCTTCAGCGAATAAAAAACTAAATTTTATCAGTAAAAATATGACAATGTCTCTAGAGCAGGCGGGACTGTATACATGGAAAATATTCAAATTTTGTACTATATTCCTGTAGACAGTATGTATGTCTTATCTCTGCTTATAGACTTTTCCCGGCCATTCTTTCAAGATGAGACTCTCGTTAATATCCAATCCTAACAAAACAAGAGATAGCTTCATAAAATTTCTGTAGATAAATCACAGATACATGAACAGGTGTAATATATGACTAAAAACAAACTTTAAGTAGAAAAAAATAAATGGTGATACAAATCTTTACCCACCACTATGACAAAAGTAAAGTCAGCCTGTCAACTAAGGCTACTAACATGAGAAAGACGAAATGGCTGTTATACATAATTAGTCTTTTAGTACAGAAAATAGTGAAAGCTAGAGTGTGGTAAAATGTTAATACTACTGTAAATTTAAGTCAAAATTTTGTTTATCTTTGTGTACATAAAGATAACATTTTTTATAAACCACTGTGTAAAAGTCAGCTTGTCAACTAAGGTCAGCAAAATAAGAAAGACAAAATAGCCTTTATGCACAATTAACTTTTTAGTGCAAGTTTATTATGGTCTATGATAACAATAAATATGTGCTAAAAGTGGCCATTGTTTACATGGTGGCATATACTCCCAGATGGACTTTTAATCTGTTTGATTTAATAATATCAATAAACCTGTGAAATGACATCTCTTGATTAAAAACGAACCAATTTTTCCCTAACTGGTTACAGTAAACATACCTCACATATCTTGTGCATTCTCTTCATTACAAGTGGGTCATTAATATCCTGATATTCCCTTTAATAATTCACCACTGAGTTCCTGCCAGTCTATAATATAAATATAAAAGTTAATAGTCAGCAACATCATAAAAACTGGCTAAGGCAGGTGTGAAAATTAACTACATTGAAAGTATAAATACCGCATTTCATTCTATCCCATTCACAAAATTGAATGATTATTACAATACACCAATGATCATTCTAAAAAGGAAACCCAGTCATAAAAGTTCTCTGATTATTTATATATCGGAATTCGTTTATATGGAATAATTTTGCGAAGTCCCTTGAACTTCGATATAATGAGTTTTGACTGTAATTATTTAAAATAAAATTATTCATCTTCACAAAATCCAGTAAGAAATTAACTAAAATAGGACAGAATCTCTACAGTAGTTTCATGACCTTTTACACATATATATAAACATATTAATGTAAGCACAGACAAAAACACACCTAGCTTCAAACATGGAGATTATGAAAGCTCTCACATTGGATCTGTTGGGTCGTTCATCTTGTATTCTCAAAAATTCATTCAAAGTTTTAACTAAAACACCATGAGCCTGAAAAGTATACAATAAAAAATAGCATGGTGATTCCATGAGGAATGGATTATTTTCAAATCAATACATACCATGAATATGTTTAAACATTTATTTACATTGGTAGTCTTGGGTGGAGTTATGTTCATTTTCCTTTTCTAACTTCCAGCCACACAATTGTCTTAGTTAGGATATCAATATTATAATTAAGTAATTATCTGATCAAAGAATTTTAAATTTGTGACAACCAGCTTCATAAAATTGCCCAAATTGGGTTCATTTTTGCATCAAGAATTAAATTATTTTGTGGGTCAAATTTAAGAATCTAGTTATTTATCAGGATGTAAAAATGGACCATGCCTCTTTGTAACTTAGATATGATTAAATCAAGTTTTTGTAATTTTGACTTTGTTTTAAATTCTTTGACCAAGAAGTATTGATACAGATAGTTTGAATTTGACCAATGCATAATATATGTATTTTACAGGTGAATTTTTATGAGGTATTATGGAGCCTCAAGTCACTTACCACTTGTTTAGCATTTCTGTTCTCATAATCCTGTAAAGTAGCATTCACCATCAACATGGTTGTACTGTACCAGAACATCATCATAGTATTAAGTCTCCGCATGGAAAAAAATTACACAAAATCCTCCATACAAAAGACTAATTGTCTGGTTTATTGTGAGTCCTAATACCAAGGTCATACTGTAGACAATACTGAAGGGTATAAACAGGAGAAGTTTGTACACTAGTTTTTTGAATGCAGATGAGCTTGTTCATCTTTAAATCCTAAAAATGTCACACTTTGACCTGTCCCAAAAGTATATAATAATTTGAATAAGCAGTGTAAGACAATGACTTAAGACACAATGTTTTCAACCAAAATGATGCAAAGAAAGTACAGTCTTCAGGGTTAGTTTAATTTAAACTAATTTATTTTGGCTTATTAGTGAAACAAGCAATTTTCCTTATATTAATCATGCTTGAGTCCGCTTCCAGGACACTACATCAGTACTGCGTCCGAAAAAATGGGATAGTGAAATTCATGAATGAAACCTGTCAAAGTCGGGATTTGAACTCAGGACCTTCGGATCACAGGTCAAATGCTCTACTTTTAAACCACGATTCCACCCAGCCTTCAGGGTTCAAATGCACAAATTTGAAGTCCATAGTCCTAACACTATAGACCTACAGAGATAAAGGGGTTACACTGAGAAAGTAAAATGTAATTTCTGTTAAATAATAATTGGACCAAGAATCATAAAAACAAGTTAAGGGGACATAACTCTGTCTTCACCTACCTGTCTGAATTGTACAGCATCCAAAACTTTACCAAGATGAGAATACACTTTGTCTTCACTCTGGAAAAGTAAATAAAAATCACATTAATTCATAACAGAAAATTTAGTTATTATCTTTACAATGATTAATGGACATCAGACAAGCAAAGATTAAATATATCTAAATAGTTATTGTCTTTATCAGTATCAATGAATTTTAGAAGTACAAACCTTTCTGAAGCCGTTGCTTCAGGTCTTCCAGACAGAAGACATGTGTGGACTGCTTGCTTTCAGTAGTCAGTTTAGAGATGGTCTCCCTGACTCTCATTTCTTCTTTGATCACCTGTGTTTTCTTCTCTTTCCAGAACTCAATTTATTCTCTTGATCTGAAAGCAAGAAGCATTGAAAAAGTGATTGTTTTATAGAAAAAATAGCTCACAACATTTTGTGGAAGCATTCAGCTTGTGGATGGAGCCAGAAAAGAAATAGCCATATTTATGGTTACCCAACTGACCCTAGGTTTTGGCACTGACTGTAAAGTTTCTAACAGCACAATCAAAAGTATGAAAATAATTGAAAATGAATTGTATCTCGTATTTTCACATAAGATGTTCCTGATGAAGTTATTGTAAATACAGAAACTGGTAGAAAATGTAGTTTAAACTGACCCGAGGTTAGATATATTTGTCTCTCCAATACATCCTTACCAGTTCTCACAAAAGATGTTAAAAAAAAATTGAAAAGAAGTTTTCCAACCTACTAACTCCATTTTTGTAATTTTAAACACGACTATTTCTTCTACACTAATATATCTGAAGATCAATCAGAATCCAGACAAAACAATGAATTGATTCTCCTCAGTAAACATTTCAAACACAACACTAAACTTGTGTCTGAATTCCAGTCTAATAAGGAAATCTGTCTGTTGTCCAAACACTTGTACATGTAAAAAGAATTAAACAATATTTCAACAAGGGTTTTACAATCATTAAATACATACATAGTTTGATTGATTTCACCAATATCAACAAGTCCACAAATCTGCTCATGGAAACTGTATCTATTTGTCATATTCAATTAAAGGCAAACTTCCAGAGCACAAGTATGCACAAAGTATATGAGAGAAACTGTTCTGTAGCAGATCTTGAACCAACAGGTCTTTGAAACCGAGCACGGGAAAGTCAGGTGGTTATAGCCGATTTCTCTTAATTGTTCTCTCAGGGAATCAAGATATTGAAGGGTCAGCATCCATATAAAAAAAAATAGAATACATGTACAAAATTTAAAGTATGCCTACCCCCAGAAAAACATAACCTGACCTTGACCTCAATGTTTGAGGGCAAATAAAAAGAAAAAATACATAATACTAGAGATCTGTCTTCATATACTTTTCTGTTTAAAATTTGATGTCACAGAAGTGTCTCCACGATACATATCTTTAAACAAACATTGATCATACACCTGTCAAGTTCCTGTAACTACTACACACTAATTCTTCTAAACTTCAACTAACACACTAACAATACAATAACTTTAAGTAAATAACTTGAGCAATATGACAAGCAAAATCTTTGACAAAGAAAAAATCAACAAAATCAACTTACCCCCCCCCCTACATATGTGGGAAACAAAACTAATTTACAGGTTTAGTATGGTATGTTTGTTGATTCCAGTGTCTGTCATAAAGTCATGCTTAAAGGCTTCAATAACCTGAAAATGATAGTGTCAAAGTATAAACTGACAAAATATGAAATTTTTAAAATATCACATAAGTGCATTCAGTGCTTAACCATGTCAAAATATGCACCACTGATAAATATAATGTTTTTTTAATAAAGTAGCTGTTCTTTTTAAAAATCCCTTGTCACGGTTAAGATGATCACGAAAGTCTTAATTTACAAAGATTTAAACATTATAATAAAATTCTATGTTCATAATGACATTCATTGGTATATTGTATATAATATGCCACGGTTTTGTTTAGGCCCACATAGAAAATAAAGTTTTCCCAAATGTACAGCCTCTTTAGATGAATTCTTTATTACTATCGTATTGTAATATGTATCACAGTAAATTGTGTATATTAAATTTCAACTTGATAAATGAAAACCACTCAAAAATCCCAAAGATAGTCTAAAAAAGTTGTACATTTCAATTATTATTGTTATAAAAAGCCCTGTAGCATCTGGAACTGGAAAAAAAACAGAAAACTTTTCACCATGTTATTATTATTATTGTAAAGTTCCTCACCTCATCTAGGATGACATACAAAAACATTCTTCAGCAGTATGAGGTAAAACATCTAACAGCCCCTTTCTCTTTGGTTTCTCCTTGACTGGAATCTTTTCTGTCCATTTATCTGCTTTCTACTTAGCTGAGCCCATATTGGCGTCTTTATCCGCAGCTGCTGGAGGGTTTAAAGGATTTCTTTCACCATAGGACCTGATGTAGGAACTGACACGTAAATGGAGAAAAATATCAATAAGACAGTCAAACAGAATGTGCTGATGTTAGTCATGTCACTAATTGGTCAATAGAGTACTTGTAAAATGATTCTACAATAGCTAGGCTTATAACCAGCTTTAAAAACTAAGCCTGGAGGCAAGACTGAGATTGCAGGCTGGTGATTAGTTAATTCTAAGATAACAATCAAAACCAACAAATCAGAATTTTCTATAATAGCAATAGTCAGTGAATTCACTTTAAAGAATTCAATGGTCTTATATCATCAAAGTATTACTTAAAAGTGGCCTTTCATTTGGTTGTCTATATTCACATTTATTGGACTGTACATGGTAAACATATAAAATGAAAAAAATCGAGTTATAATAAGTTTGAAGTACTTCAATATAGACTTACCTGCCACATTCTGATGAGATAAGCATGAGCCATGAGGAGATAGTCAGCATACTGAGGTAAGCTAAGTCCAAGAATCTCTGCCAAAAGAACGTGAGCTCAAACCAAACCATCTAAAATCTTAATTCTCTTGCTACATCTTGTACCTTCAATGATGGATTTGAAGGTAACATTCCAGTAAGAAAGAAAAGTCCATTGATAATCTGAATAATTATTCAGTAAATTACAGAGGAAATGTTCCCACAGGTTTGTTCAAAGGGTAGAGCATTAGGTCCATGTCACTTGGATGAATGAGTTTGAACTCTTTGTGTGAAGACATGATTGAAGGCATTTTTATGTCTAAAGTCATCAATTGCTGATCACTCATGTGAAGTTGGCAGCTACTTACAACAAGGTAAGTATTAGCATGTATTAAAAGTGGACATAAATCAACCAAAACAGAACACATTTATAAGTAAATACAAAGTTTAAGCTTTTTAGGAAAGATTCTTCAATAACAATCTTCAAAATGTACAAGGAAATTACGTATTATAAAAAATATCCTAAATCAATATGCCATTATGATCCAGTTTTGATGCAAACATTTCTTGTTTCATTGAGTTTTAATTGATGACATGAATTTTCTGATATAAATAACTGATATATTCTGGAAACATAGAGTAGAACCCAGTACAGTAAAATATTAAAACAAGCAGATCTTACCAATAATGGCTTCCTTGACTTGCAGTACTATACCCTCTGCACTGAGTTCACTTCCCGCTTCATCACCACCATCACCTTTACCCTTTTCAACCTTGCTTGGTTCCTTACAAACAACAATATTTTTCTTCTTACCTTACGGCAGTATTGGTTTTGCTGGTGGTCCTTTTTTGTCCTTTTTAATTCCTAAATGAGAGAGTTAATTCATGATAGTCAACAGTGAATGAATTTAATCCTACATATAACTGTACAATTACTGTAAGTCCATAATTACCTAGGTTTATTAGTTAAATTACATTTTAGTAATGAATCCCTAACTACTTAGACACCACAATGTCTTTCATCATGACAAGCAGCCAATGAGCTTTTCAAACAAAAATAATTTTGAAGTTACTTGTATTTGTTAACATTGTAAAATAAGGCCATCCAGTACAGTACAACCTCCCCAAAGCAACACACTTTGGGAGAATTACATTGTTGTTGAGAATTTGTTACTCTAGAGAGTTTAAATTAATAGTTAAATCATACAGTGGGGAAATAATCATGCTGTTGTTGAAGGGAGGTTGTTGCTCAAGACAGGGCTGCTCTGGAGAGGTTACCCTGAATAAATGTGGTACTAATTTTGAAAGTAGTCCGATTCTACATTAACGTTAAAAGAAAAATGATAAACCAAGACGTAATTTTTAAAACTGTACAAACATCATTTAACTTTAGCAGCTTTCTTGGCCTTAGCAGCCTCAGTCACAGATTTTGCTTCTGTGAGTAATACAACAAACAACACAATACAATAATTACAAACAAAAAACAACACAATACAATAATTACACTCAACAAACAACACAATACATTAATTACAAACAACAAACAACACAATACAATAATTGCACTCAACAAACAACACAATTCAATAATTACAAACAACAAACAACACAATACAATAATTACATACAACAAACAACACAATAAAATAATTGCAAACAACAAACCACACAATAAAATAATTACAAACAACAAACAACATGATGCAATAATTACATGCAACTAACAATATGATACAATAATTACAAACAACAAACGTGAATCACAATACTAAACTGTCACTCCAATGTTTTTATAAAATCCAGATATACAGATAACCATACCCATTAAAAGGACAATAAGTGAGGTAATTCTAGCAATATAAAGAACAATAAGGGAAGTAACTCCAATCTTAAAGTAAAAAGATACAGTCTCATTACACTGATAGGATAAATATAATTATGAGGAATAAATGAAAATGGGTGCCTGTTTTTATCAACAATATTATCATTCTAATTTGTAAAAAAACATGCTTCATACAGAGAAATTTTATGGTATTAATCATTTTAGGCCACAAAAATATGGTGACATCAATGAATACAGCTTTCACAGAAACTATGGTATCTACTTCAAATTAAGCAGCTCCTTTTAAGGTTTCTATATAATGACTTTGTAATTCTACTGGTTGGTTATTTCATCAAATCCCAACAGAAGAATTAGTTCCCACTACCCCACATTCAGCATAAAACTTTCAGTGCAGTACTACTTTATAACTGAGTCATATTGAACAATTATCCCAGCAACCCATGAAAAGTAGGTACTACATTATAATGTAACAATTAATGTATAAAAGCCTTAACCATGAAAATAAACTGGTATTATATACATGGTGATAACAATAGGTGCATACTTAGGAATAGTGGGGTGAAAAGAAATATATAATAGTGATAAAAAGTAATCATAGTGTAACATATGCATGCAAAGAGATCTAGACAGATTTGAAAGTGTTCTGGCCAAATTACCTCAAAGGTTGGAAAACTATTTTGTTACAAGAGTTTCAGATGAATGTAGATTTTACAGGTACTGTCTATAGCACTTGACCAATGCTCGATTTATTATTTTTATCTATACTTCAATCTAAGAATATCATTTGCTTCATTCTTCCTAAACTCAATTTCCATTTCTCCTAATCAAAACTACTGTTATACTCAAAATCTCAGCACTTGAATCTCAGCTTTCAAACTTTACACTCATCATTAGCTCCAAGAGTCACAGTTAAAGTAAGAAAGATAGACTCAAACATTTATCAAGTGTTACATGTTCTCTGTTAATCACTTGGTGTAGTTTGAGGGTGAATGAATGAATATTTTGAGTAATTATGAATTCTGAGTGTAAAAATTAGACACAGACTACAAATTAATATGAAATCTCCATGGAAAATCACTTAACACTTAGTATGACATATCTAAACTTAACATCACAACTAAGAATCATATGACATATCTAAACTTAACATCACATACTAAGAATCATATGACATATTTAAACTTAACATCTCATACTAAGAATCATATAACATATTTAAACTTAACATCTTATACTAAGAATCATATGACATATCTAAACTTAACATCACATACTAAGAATCATATGACATATTTAAACTTAACATCACATACTAAGAATCATATGACATATTTAAACTTAACATCTCATACTAAGAATCATATGACATATTTAAACTTAACATCTCATACTAAGAATCATATGACATATTTAAACTTAACATCTTATACTAAGAATCATATGACATATTTAAACTTAACATCACATACTAAGAATCATATGACATATTTAAACTTAACATCTCATACTAAGAATCATATGACATATCTAAACTTAACATCTCATACTAATAATCATATGACATATCTAAACTTAACATCACATACTAAGAATCATATGACATATTTAAACTCAACATCTCATACTAAGAATCATATGACATATTTAAACTTAAGATTTCATACTAAGAATCATATGACATATTTAAACTTAAGATTTCATACTAAGAATCATATGACATATTTAAACTTAAGATCTCGTACTAAGAATCATATGACATATTTAAACTTAACATCTCGTACTAAGAATCATATGACATATTTAAACTTAAGATTTCATACTAAGAATCATACGACATATTTATACTTAAGATTTCATACTAAGAATCATATGACATATTTAAAGACCTTAGACCTGAGTATCATACGTGATTTCGGACCCATGGGCTGAGATTATAAAACTTGAGATATTCCACCTCAAATCTCAATATTGGGTTTTCAAAGATTCTATCACTTTTCATACTGTATTCGACAAATGATCAAAATATTAACTTACACTTAATACAAACATGGCTTGAAAAGGTTCAAAACAAAAACGAGATTTGAGTTTGAAAATCAATCACAAGTTTTATAACCTCAAGCCAAAATTTTGGGGCAAATAATCTGCAGAGAGTACATGGGAGTGTCAGCTATAATACTAACATATTTTTCATATTATGCAGCTAGCATTCTTAATCCCATCCATAAAAGCTATTCATATATTGAGATAACAACTGTAGCTGAACACTTTCTATCTTCCAATCATATGTCTATATAGATCATAAGAATTCAAAATTGGGACTAATGGTGACCAATAAGTCAGATTTTAAGGACTATTCCTGGAATGTAACACTGTCATTGGTTAATTTTCAGATGTGCACTAGGACAGCCAATCAGTTACTTTATTACTGGGATTGGTCTCAATATTCAGAATAAAAGCCAGTAGTGGACCTCTAATATGTGACAAGACTAACCAACTTGATTCTAACACCAGTAAAACAACAGTTAGAGAATAAAACACCTAATACATGATACAACATCAAACATAACCATGCACTGAGTTTCTTTCACAAAAGTATTACGATCCTTCTCTTTCATTATTTAATCTTACCTAACTTTGCGCAGTTGTTACATAAAGTCGTCTTTTACAAATATCAAAGTATCTATCTGTATTTGAGTTTTTTTCACAAAAGTATTACGATCCTTCTTTTTCATTATTTAATCTTACCTAACTTTGCACAGTTGTTACATAAAGTCGTCTTTTTACAAATGTCAAAGTATCTATCTGTATTTGGCATCAAAAGATTAGATCTTAATAATGTTAATTTTCATTTTCTATTTTGAAAATAATGACAGTATTAAAGTTATTTTAACTTAGTTTAAAGATCTTTTATATTATATTCTTTGTCTTATACATCAAACAACAAAATCTGCCTAAAGAAATTATTTAATTACTTCATCTTGACATTAATTGTTCAGATACTCCGGTAAATTTGTCTAATTTATACTATTTATCAGACTGTAAATCTTTAATAATGTGACCATAAAGGAACTTGTCATCATCTTGTTATCAGTTTGACCCCAAGGGATTTGAGACAATATAAAAGGTCCAGTGTTCAAGACCCAGGTATCATTCACTACTGGGATTTAAATACGCATTCTTAACAAACTATAACAAGCTTGCTACTTATTACAGGTATGTTGTTTTGTTGTTGTCTTTCTAAACATTTAAGTTTAAATTTTTTGGAAATTGTGATCATATTTGTTTTTACATTTTATATTTAATTTAACGAGGCAGATCTTTTCTTAGTTAAATATCTTGTTATTTGAGTAATAAGACTGTTACACATTTGGTTATAATAATTATTTCTATTTAATATTGTTTGAGCTTTCCTAAAATTGGACATACTGGATATTTTAATATGTTTTATAGTAACTGAATTATCTCCTATGAAATATTCTTATAATGATACACGTTGTGATTATAATGAAATTCTTTACGTCAGTTTGTAATGTTGCGCCTTCAAATTACAAATAATAACTGTACCATTTACTAACCAAGCGTATTCCCCAAAATATTGCTGTTTTTGTAATTTGTATTATGCAAACATTTTAAACTATATAAAATTTGATCATTAATTCCTGGAATTTAAATAAATTCTGTCATCAAACTATAACAAGCTTGCTACTTATTACAGTCAGTTTGGTCTTGAGATATAGGGCACACGGTGCTGACTGCAGCAAACCAACTGTTCTGCCTACCCTTTAGGATCTTTTAAACTGTGCAAATATTACAAAGTCTTTTGATCAGTCAAAGCTGTAAACTTTCTATGAGACAAGTAATGATCTTGATCAGTAACTGACCATTTTCTTTCATCTTTTGACAGACCTCTACCCACATAAGCAATAACCTATTCTTTTCCTTGACTACCTATTTGACCTAAAATGTAGCCAATGGCAGTGCCAGACACATCAAGTAAAAATCTTTGTTCATATCAGGAAATCTAAGAATAGGTGCTGATGTCAAGACATCTTTAAGTTTTGACAAGCAGTTTGGCTGTCTTCTGTCCAATCCCCTTTTTGAATGTCCCCTTTTTATGTTTCTGAAGTAAAGCATTTAATGGAGATGCGATTTTGGCAAAGCCCTTGACAAAGCGCCTATAGTAATTGCATAGTCCAAGCAAACTTATCAGTTCTGTTTGTGATCTTTGCATAGGAATGTTCCTAACTTTATCAGTATTGTTGGGTCCACGGAGACACCACCTTTAGATAAAATGTGTCCTAAAATATCACTCTTTCCAAATCAAACTAACTTTTTTCAAGTTTTAAAGTCAAGTTAACTTCTCTTATTTTACTAAATATCTGCTGTAGATGGTTCAAGTGCTCTTCAAAGTTTTTACTAAATATTAACAAATCATTGATGTAGCATAATACTATTTTCCAATGAACACCCCTGAGAACCTGAGACATTAACATTTGAAAACTCATAGGAACATTCTTTAGTCCAAATGGCATTTTATTGAAGACATAAACACCCTCATGTATGATGAGAGCAAATTTATGCTTGGTCTCAGGGTCAAGTTCCATTTAAAAATAAGCCGAATTAAGGTCAAGAGTGGGGAAGATAGTAACAGAAGACTCCCCTAAACAATCAAAAACATCCTCAAGTCTAGGAAGTTGATGTAAAATAGCCTTAGTAATTTTGTTTAAATTTCTAAAGTCAATTGCAAATCTATATGTTTGATCTTTCTTTGTTTACAAGTACAACCGGGCTATTCCAAACTGACTCTGAAGAGCTTACTATACCAGCATCTAACGTTTCTTTAACTTTGTTTTCTATTTTGGCCTTTTGCTCCGGACCTTGCCTATAATAATTCATGTGCACTGGCCTAGCACCAGGCTCTGTTTCAATTTTTTTGTTTTAAAACATCAGTTTTCTTATTGTATCCAAAGAATTAGAACGTACATCTTGTTTTTTATGTAAAAATTGTTCCAAGTTTTAAGCACTGTTCAGAGGTTATATTTGAGTAGGAAATATTGAATTGTAAATTTTCACTATTAGCACCTTCAGGAGATTTATTTAGCATATCAGCAGAGGTTATAGCAGCACAAGCATCAGTGAATGTAAAAATCAGGTTGTAAGTAACCCTACTCACAGAAGCAACTGTAAAATTCATAGGTACATTTATATCCTCATCAGTGGGATTCAAAATTCCAGCAACAGGCTCTAACAACACATTTTCTTGTTTGAAAGTTCATGAAATTGTAGCAGGCAGAGCAACCTCAGTATGTGCAGGATTACAAGTAGGTTTTGTTAGCTTACCACAACCAGATTAAACTGTCATTTTTGTAATAGTTAGACCTTCTTTAATGAACAAAGTTCCACAACCAAAATCAACAAAACACTGATTGTCATACAAAAAGTCTTTTACAATAACCTTATCCTGAAATTCATCTAGCACATGAAATTTGTATACAAAACAGACACCATCTATCACCAATGGTATTTTTATCTGACCAAGCACATTGACTAAGTTACACTAACACCAGAAACATGTCTAAGAGTACAAGGTTCAATATTAATCACAACTAAGCTTGACTGTTTAAGAAAACTAGCGTTAATGCCGGAAATTGCAGCACCAGTATCTACCAAAGCATTAGTTTTAGCATCGAAAACTTTAACTTGGACAGTATTTTTGTTCATTGGAGCAATGACTAAAACTTAAGCTGAATTAATCAAATTAGATGGATTCTTAGAGTTTGAATTATTTTTCGATGGTTGTTCAGGCAAAATATCATGAACTAATTGCTTACACTGTGATGAAACTTTCCCTTTGTGTCCATTCACAGATACCTGCCTATGAACAGGCACAAGTCCCTATTCACTATTAGGCTTTTGATTCTTAGTCTTAATATAACACAAGACGTTTTTAAACGCAAGACGTTTTTTAAACACAAATGTATATTATCCCAAATCGTTATTTCTAAACACCATTCGTGTTCCACTTTGTTTGTAATTTTCTGTAAAATTCAATACATCAATGCTTGTGATTGTATTGTGTTCGTATAAGATATTTATCATCTTAGAATCTGCAGTATCTAACGAATATTGTAAGGAGTGGATTCTCAACTGCGTAATCACCTAACTCATAAACTTCTACTTAATTTTATATCTCAATTCTCATGATTGTATGGTGTTCATACAAGACGTTTTAACTTCTTAGAATCTGCAGTATCTAACAAATATTGTTAGGAGTGGATTCTCAACTGCGTAATCACCTAACTCATAAGCTTCTACTTAATTCTATATCTCAACTCTCATGATCGTATGGTGTTCATACAAGACATTTTAACGTCTTAGAATCTGCAGTATCTAACGAATATTGTAAGGAATGGATTCTCAACTGCGTAATCACCTAACTCATAAACTTCTACTTAATTCTATATCTCAACTCTCATGATTGTATGGTGTTCATACAAGACGTTTTAACGTCTTAGAATCTGCAGTATCTAACAAATATTGTTAGGAGTGGATTCTCAACTGCGTAATCACCTAACTCATAAGCTTCTACTTAATTCTATATCTCAATTCTCATGATCGTATGGTGTTCATACAAGACATTTTAACGTCTTAGAATCTGCAGTATCTAACAAATATTGTCAGGAGTGGATTCTCAACTGTTTAATCGCCACTGATTTGACAATCAGTCTCATCCAGTATTTATACAGGATGGTCAAAATCTTCATTAATATATATTGACATGATTCTAATTACTTATGCTTGACCATAAACTTTTTGTAAATAAAACACACCTATAAAAAAGTGGTACTAAAAATATTTCAAAGGTAGAAAGTCGGTATCATATGTTATTCTTGGCAAGTAATAGTTGTTTGTTGGTCGAATTATGATGTTTACTAGCTGGACAGGTGCAAGCATGCACAACTATGCAGTTTTATGACACACTGATGATAAAGCATTAATAAATGTCCCGAATAACAATATGCGTGGTATATACCCTATATTGTTACATTAACAAAATTTTGGCATTCATTTACATATAAACATTGATGAATATCATAGTCACTTCCACGACAAAGTGGACAAAAAGTGGAGGTGGTCTCACCAGAAAATTAACATAATTCTTACCTTGCCCTTGATACTTGTCCCTGCGGTAATTCCAGCGCCTGGGCTGAGAATGCTGCTGGCGTCTTGGCAACTCCTGAACTGTCTGATTTTGTAGCAACGAAGTCATGATTTCAATGCATTTGTCCAATTTTGTATCAGTAGCTGAAGCATGCACAGGTGTGATTTCAATACTGTCATTAATCGCCTGTCATGCCCTAATGGCAGCCCATCTGGCTGATTCTAGAGTCAAAATCTCTCATGGTTTCACCACCTTCTGGATAGAATGGAGTAATCAGTCAATGAATGTTCCAATCAACCAAGACGATGGCATCCTCTGATCATTGGTATTTTCTAAATAACGCACATAATACCCACTCACATCTTCTTTAGGCTTTTTTCTGATGGTTCCAAGTGCAAATCCCCCATCACTTCCATCAAAACTATTTTTAAAGGCCTCGAGCACTTGATCTGGGTCCTGTCTGATTTCTTCCTGAAGGGAGGACAACCAGGCCTGGGGTTGTCCATCTAGGTATAGTGTGAACGTTTGTTTGATTTTAACTTCATTAAAAGTTCTTACAAATGTTATGGTATCTATTATACCATGCATGTCCCATGGAATGTCTGAATTTTTATTTGGGGACCTATTGCAGCCATCATTTCTGTAGACTCAGATGGTGTTTGAAAAGTCTCTTCCTTACCCCTGAGGTAGTAGTGGACTGACTGACATCTAACTTGGTGTTATCAACTCCAAGCTGCACTAGCTTCTCTGTATAAAATGGATCTGTTGTTGTTAAGCTTGCTTCAGCAGGACGGTCCCGGCCCTCTTGCTTGAGCTTTGATCTCTGGTTGTCACTGCTGTAGCTACAAACACAGGGTTCTTTTGTCCTTGCCTCTCACCCTGATCTCTCAGAAACGTCTCGATTGCAGAATTCTGCGGAGTGCTCATGCAGGATCGTACTCTCCACTGCACTTTTACGAAGTGGTAGCAGTCGCCACATGCCACAGAAAGCGGAACAGTTGGTTCGCTGCAGTCGGCACTGCGCATCCTATATCTCAAGACCAAGCGGGCTGTGATAAGTAGCAAGCTTGTTATAGTTTGATAACAAAGTTCATTTAAATCCCAGTAATGAATGATCACAATTTTATATAGTTTAAAATGTTTGCATAATACAAATTACAAAACAGCAATATTTTGGGGAGTACCCTTGGCTAGTAAGAGATACAGAAACGATTTGTAATTTTTAAAAGAGCAACATTTTTTTCATCTGCAAAAATGTTCTTAATCTCTAGAATTTAAGATTATAATTTTTTTTTCAGGCGGAGGGGGGCAATATCTAACTATCAGCAACAAAAAAGTGCAAGTAGGTATGTGTAGACAAAACAGATGAAAAGATGGATATATGTTATAGTTTTATATACATGTATAAATACAAGTCATACCTGAGATAGCAGCTGAAACAATAATTCACTCAATAAGTAGTATAAACAAAGTAAGTTTCCCAACAAATCTTATACAGATGGGATAATTTATGGTTTTAATTTCCTGCAGGAAAAAATAAGGAGAAATACTTCATTAACATTTCTTTTTACCTTTATTGTTTAATAAAAAAAATATTTTAGACTTGAATTTAATTCATTATTAATAACTACTTAATTGATCTTTTGAAATAAAAAAGTTTTGTAAAACATCAAATAGAAAATTAAAATATCAGAAAATGATTCATCTCCCTAGTGGTATCATAAGTATCATAAAATCATTTTTGTCATAGTATCATAACTTCATTTTTTTCATTGTATCATAAAATCATTTTTCTCATTGTATCATAAAATCATTTTTCTCATTGTATCATAAAATCATTTTTCTCATAGTATCATAAAATCATTTTTCTCATAATTTCATAAAATCATTTTTCTCATAATTTCATAAAATCATTATTCTCTTAGTATTATAAAATCATTTTTCTCGTAGTTCCATAAAACATTATATTTATAGTATTATTAAATCATTTTTCTCATTGTATCATAGCACATTATGTTTAGAGAACTACAGTAACACCCCGCTAATAGGACCACCACTGGTACTTTTGAAAAGTGTCCCCATTACTAGGGTGGTCCTATTTAAGGGGTTGACCATCCAGCTGATATTTATGTAAATGCTGTTGCGTACATGTCTGCACATATATATATTGTAACACACATTACTGATTTTGATTTGCTAACATCAAATATCTTCATGAGTTCTTGTTCACTTTTAAATTTGCTATCATTGGTTATCTTTATTTTGTCTATCAAACAAAGCTCATTACATCTCAGATAATCCATGGTGGTTAAAATACAGGCTTTAATATCAATAACAAATTTGATTCAGCAAAAGATACAAGGTAAATGACAACATTACAAAGAATAAATGATATTTCAATTAGTTTTTAACACAATTGTGAAACCTGTCCTTAATGCTTTCAAAGCTAAAGAGCTGTATATTAATTTCAAATAAATGCTAGCATAATTGAATTTTCACACAAAATACAAACATTTTTACCCATCATAAATATTTTTTAGACAATGTGGTCATAATAAAGAATATTTTATTTCTCAATAAAAGATTGAATATACAATTGATTGACATATTAATGCACTAATTTATTACATCTCAATTGTCAAAGATCATTGTATGAAAAAAAATGTCAAAATGTCTAATATAAGATAATTATAATATTTGGTACTCTGAAAAGTGTCCCAAGAATCGAGTAGCAGGATGGTCCCTTATCAGACAATGGGGACATTAAACAAAGACGGAACAAATCTGTTCTTTTAAAATGTGTCCTGTGAAATGGGGTGCCCAAAAAATGGGGTGGTAGGCTTGCAGGGTGCTACTGTAGTATTGTTTTTATTGAACAAAATTAATAAAATTATAGTTTTGATTGAATAAATAAAATTATAGTTTTGATTGAATAAATAAAATTATTGTTTTTATGGAATAAATAAAATTATTGTTTTATTGAATAAATAAAATTATAATTTTTATTGAATAAATAAAATAAAATTATTGTTTTTTTTTATTATTGAATAAATAAAATTATAGTTTTTATTGAATAAATAAAATATAAACATAAGTCTGGTGTGTTTTGCCAACTTAGTTGAACTAAACAATTTAAAAGAATTAAAATATCATTTAAGTTATACACTGTTATATTCCTAGAAGTAAACACTTAAACATTGTAAATAGCTTACTTAATAAATACTTGTCTTGTTCTGTCACCTTTACCCAGATTATCTCTCTGCAGACTATAAATCTATCTGTTTGTGTTCTGGTGCATACATTTATCAACTCTACATTCCCCAAATTCTGATAAGCTCAAGTTTCGTAGGGTTTTGCATGAAAAATATATTTAGCAGGTCGTAGATGCTCATAGTTTTCAGAGCAAGTTTTAGGCCAGACAGATAACATCATAAAAATTAAGAGAGACAAAGAAATGTGAAATACAACATTATTTTTTAAGTGGTTTATCCAGGACATTTTCAATAAGTGACAATAGTTAAATCTACAAAAGAATTAAATTAATATAATATTGTTTCATAAAGTAAAGTAATAAAATTTACTATGCTATCATTAGGAATAACTACAGTAAAACTTTGTTATTACGAGCATCGATATCACGAGCTCTAGGCTTATCTCGAGGAGATCTTGAAGTCCCGTCATTTTTTGTTCTTAGTTGTATATAAATTTCCATGTTTATTACGAGCATCGTTATCTCGTTATCTCGAGCACAAATCATGGTCCCTTGACTTATTTTTAAGCGTTAATTACCTCGATCACCTCGAGGGGTGTCATTTTGGATATCGTTCGCACCTGCGCGCCGGCGATCGCCGTGTTTTCTACACATCGTTAAAGTTACGCAACAAAAGAGCAAATCTTAATCGAGTACTTTGTTTTTCACACGTCGTTAAAGCTACACAATAGAAGAACGAATCTTAATCGGGTACTTTGTATTTCACATGTTGTGACATAAAATGACAATGAAACATGTACATGTATTTGTTTGTTGTAAGTTTGCAGTAAAATTTTTAAGATCAAAGACTAATGTTATAAAAGTTAATAATTATTGAGACTTTAATCACGAGACATTAATTATGAGAACTTAATGACAAGTTTGAGAAGCAGATACTAATAAAAACAGAGACAAATCTTTTATTAGCATGCTTCATGCATACCACTTACTGCTACAGACGTACATAACACATGTATCTTTCACGATGTGTCACTATGACGTTTCACCGCATGTCAGTGACACGATATTCGGACATGACATTGTACAATTGAAAACACGAAAAAATTGTGGATAAAGTACTTAGAAAAAATGATCAATATATATTTCAGCAATCAACTGTCATGTTTATTCACCTTAGACATCATAGAGAACAATTTACGTAAGCATTTCGTATTATTATCGTAAACACGCCCATTTATGCCCATGATGCACAGTTTATTTTTAGTCAACCAACAAAAACCTCGTTATTACGAGCACTCGGTTTATCTCGAGCATTTCGTCTGTTCCGATGACTCCTCGAGATAACGAAGTTTTACTGTATTTTAAATATATTAGCCGTGGCCATTGTCCAGTGGTTACTGCGCTGGACTTGCAGCCCGGAGATCCGGGTTCGAATCCTGGTCGTGGCAAGTCATACCATTCCATGAAAATTTGACAAAAATGTGGATTTTCCTCCATACGTGGAGAAGTTGCCGGCTCCTTGTGGAAGGGTAAGTTAGTACTGGTTAGTATACAGTCCAGGAAAACTGGTTAGGTGAACCAGTCACCGTATATAACTGAAAAATTGTTGAAAAATGGCGTTAAACCCCAATACAACCAACCAAATTTTAATTATTGATTATTATTTTAATGGACTTTCAGAAAATTTTAAATGTTCTTAATTATTGTTAAATATTGTATATGTAAAATAGTTCTAATGTCTGATATACTAGTAATGTACAGTTATTATACAAGTTTCATATAATCTTTTAGATCCCAAGACAGGACTTTTTTTCTTATACAAGTATACATGAATAATTGGATCTTTACACAAGTTTGAATCTCTACCAACAAAGAAGACCATAGAATATATTTTCCAGCAAAAACATAAATATTGGACGAATATTAGGTGGAAAAATCAAGACACCAAATTCAGATTTCTTCAATAGTGTTAATGGAATAATTGGTGAACATTCATCTAATTAGCAGGCACCTTATGTGAACTTTTCCATACATAGTGATTTAATATATAAAACTCTTTGAATGTCAATGATTTCATTATTTTGTTTGTATTGTTTTCTTTTGAAAGTCCTTTTAATTTTATCATCACATTTTAGAGATATATAATCATACTAAACTTTTTTTTATTATATTTGTAAATAAATTTCTGAAACTTTAAATCTTGTTCTATTATTTAAACGGCTTAGTCCGTAACATACACATAAAAATTTTATGTACAAATCCATAGTCATGTGATATTTTGTGAGTAAAAAGGTGATCTAAGGGAGATAATTCAATGTTGTGAAGAGTTTAACTAATAAAACCATCATGATTCTATATAAGATAAAATAATTACAGTGTTCTTGCGTAAATCGTGCAACAAAGTCAGAAATCATGCGACACATTTTGATCAGATGGGAGATCACATGCATATGAATATGTTTGGGGGCAAATCACCAATTTTCTGTAAAAACCCATTATGAAACAAAAATAGATGCTCTGTGATTGGTGCGCAGTTGTGAAACATATGACAAACCAAACTGGTTTCGTTTATTCTAGATAGCAACTATGCTTTTATGTTTAAAATTGATAACTTTACAACTTGACAAAAATTGCTTGTACTTATTTCAAATTTAAGATTTCTAGACAGAAAACACTTTAACATTTCTTGTTTGGTTGAAACAATCCTTTAAAGAATCTAAACACATCATCGGTACAATGGCACAGTTTACGCTATCATTCTTTTGAAATGTTCATGCCCCCAAAATACTTCTCTTACCCCCAATATCAGAAGTGAGTGGGAACACAGAATGATTATACTTGACCACTCTGATTATACTTGAACACTATGATTTTACCTCCTTCTCTCTGGATATCTATCCCTGTCTGCATAATTAACAAGATTTCTGTCACCCATTCTACCTGGTGAGTGCAGTTTCCAAGTGGGAAATCTTTTACACACAGCCACTGAACAAACTCAAACAATAGCTCTGTCTTCAACCATTCATTTTACTCTGAAATATCAATAAAAACACCTTCATGTTCAAACTTAATATTATTGCTGAAAACACAATGTATAAGTAAAATTTACATATACAGTCAATCTTGTATTAAGTGACCACTCAAGGGAAAGACCAAAAGTAGTCTCTTAGTAAAATGGTCTCTAAATACAAAACCTGAAGTCGCAGATAATTTAACCGTGACATATTCAGATAAAAATTGCATTGTTTTAATCCCTTCATGTATATGCATGCTATTTTTTCTCCTGGACCTTTTACTTGTGAATAGGTGTTCAAATATGTTACTGATAACAGTAATAAGCATAATTTAATGAAAAAATGCAGATTGATTAAAATCAAGTACTTTTTCATGTCGTAACATAGATCACATTCTGTGTGATACCCATTCAGCATTGTATACAGCAATAAATGAAATAAATTGCATTGTACCTGTTAAAATATTTGATAAATCAACTCATATTGATTGGTAACCTTAAAATGACAATTTGGTTTTAACAGATCTCAATATTGGCACCTGTGACGTCATCCCCACGTGTCATTCAACTGTGTGCATAAACAGGCACCATTTGTATATGATTTACAAAATAGACATGAAATTCATATTCATATCACATGTATTTAACAGTCTGTTCTGACTACATTCTCTGGACTTTCATGAAGGATTATTTTATGTTAAAATATATGCCCGAGAAATTACAAAATACATTTTGAACGCAAATAACTTTACAGTAGCGATTGAATTTAATTTGATAATGTGGAACGCTTTAGCTGGTCATATTAGGTCAAGGTTTATTTACTGCATTTACACATAAAGGCGGAGCATGGTCTTATTTTGGATGATTTGATTGGATGATATGCAATCATACATCATTTACACAATCAATTAGCGACCATGTACTGTTCTTAATATTTTTCACATGTGGTCGCATGAGCAAGATTGACTGAATATATATATTATATATATATGGTCTTAAAGAAGCAACAACAAAAGCAACCAGTGGCAGATAAAAATTGGTAAGTCTTTGTAAGTGACCTTGTCCTTGACCTTGAAGCTTCAAAACTGACACCTCTCATTAAAGAAAAGTCAAATAAGGACAAAAAAGAAATTTTCAGTATATGACAACACACAAATCTGTCCTTAATGAGCAGTTCTTAGGAGTGAATGAATCCTCTTTATTGGATGTGGTCTTCATTCAGAGTTTAAATTAAACAACAAATGTTCTAATTAAAAATTATATAACTGGTCTTCAGAACGAGTGGCCCCCCTTCTCATAGATGGACTACTGGTAGTTGTGATCTATAAGTGTAACCATCTTGTTAAGATTTTCATGGAACCAAACCCAACATATAATAATCTTACATTAAAGACTTCTTTAGCATTCTGATAAGACAGAACTTGTTCAGTTGTTTCCTGAGACATACGAGCCACGCGTCTCCACATGTGTCACATAATCCTCACTCTAAACCTACAAATATAACAAACTGTCTGTAACCATTAATTAACATGTAAATTAAGATACATAGCACAGGTATGTACCAACTGAAGACATAGGTTATCAAATCTGAGCTGGGGAGAAAGTAAAAAAACAACAAAAGTTTTGATGACTAAAATATGACACATAATTTTTTATGCAGCCTTGAGCTAATCAGCCCGAAAAAGTCAAAACAGTCCAAAAAAATTTTCTTATAAGAAATTTGTCAAAGAAACGAGACAAAATTGTCTATATAAAATGTTTTATTATTTATTAATTATTTCAAGGAAATCCATACTTAAATAACGTCAGTAAACAACAGAGCACCCAGGTACAGGACACTGCATTGGTTATCAGAAAAAAAGGAAAAAGATCATTTAAAAGCATATTAATTATTGTTATTATGTGTGATATTTGTATATTAATATTAACTGAGAAGTGGAAAAAAGAGTAAATAACACTACAGTAATAAGTAATGAGTCAATGAATCATGTAACACATTTCTAACAGAGCACCTGAAATTTTGTTAAGGAAGGCCAATGACAATAATATCAGGCTCAGTTTCAATTCATTGACTACTAGTAAATCAGCACGCATGTGCCTTTGGTCATTTACAATAAATATATACAAAACCTATAAAGAACAATTGAAAGCATGAATAAGGCAATACATATGACAGTCAATAGTCCATGCACATAATATTATAATGAGTAATTAACAATAACATGATGAAAAATTACAAATCAAACAATGATAATTACAACATGGTAATAAAGTAATTAAACAGTTTGAGTTCAGATTTAGATAATGTGGGATATGGGATAAAAGTTAGGGCAACCAGGTTATATCTGGATCTTTATGTATTATGTACTTATAACAAGTGAAGAAATACCGATGGAACAAAACACAGTAATTTAATAACAAAACGTTTCCAGGCAACCAAAGAATACTAAAACAAAAGGCTGAGCAGATATAAGACTCAACAATCAGATGTGAATAAAATCATTCTGCTATCATGATATGAATGGTTTTCATATTGTATATAATATCTATACCACTGTCAAATGTGTGCATCAGCATTATAACAGTGCATGTACAGAAAGTTAGCTAGAAAGCATCTTAAAGGTCTTCAATCCCCATTCCCCAAAATAAGAAAATCCATTCAATTTAAAATTTCAACAAGCAAATTTAAGAAAAATTTATATCCCCTGCCGAAATGACAACTGTATATTTGTATATAATGGTATTTGCACATTAACCTGTGTCAATTAAGTAGTAATACTAACAAAATGTTATAATCTGTAGGCACCTTATTGACCATGTTGACAATACTGTAGTCTCTATGTATGAGTCATTGAGTTTGATGGCAACCAAATGGTGGTCTGTGTATGGGAGTGGTTTGGTAACTGTCTGAAGGGTTGGCAGCTGACTGATAATGAGGTCCAGAGTGTCTCCAAGGCTTTTTGTGGGAGCTCTGCCATACTGCTGGAAGCCATTATCTTGTAGGAAGAGGTTGAATACCTCAGTGTTTCTAGTCTGATTGAAGTCACCAAGTATGACCACATTCTGTAGAACATATATCTGTCTCTGTAAACTTTGGAGAAACATTCGAACTGGAAGAGTTGGTGGCTTGTAACCAACAATGATGTTGTATGTTTGCAAAACACAATGTAGCCTTATTCCAAGAATTTCAATATCCGAATCTCTGCAGGCTCTGCAAGCCCTTGTTTAACAAATATGGCAAGCCCATGGTTTCTGCTGTTGAGCATCATCTCAAACCCAGGAATTAGTGTTTGTCTCAGAGCTGTTTTCATTTTTGTCTCAGTAAGCTCAGGACAGCCATCTGTTGCACAGTTGGATCACTAATGATGTCATGGTATATATCATAATATATTATATTTATCTATTTCTAATCAAGTGCCCATTTTCCATGTCTCCTAAATACAAATACAAGGTTTGTTGTACCTCCAGTCAAAACACTGACCCCTAGAGTGTTAACAAGGTTTTTCTATGATTTGACCTGGTCACTTCATTTTGACCCCAGATGACCCATGTTTAAACTTAACCAAGATATAATTAAAACAATCATTTTGACAAGCTTGGGTGAAGATCCAATCAAAACTGTGACCTCTGGAAGATTAACAAGATTTTCCAGTGATCTAACCTTGTGACCTAGTTTTCCATCCCAGATGACCCATGTTCAAACTTGTCCAAGATATCAATAAGACAAACATTTTGACAAGATTTGGTAAACCTCCAACCAAATCTGTGACCCCCAGAGTCTTTACAAGGTTTTCCTATGACTTGACCTATTGACCTAGTTTTTGACCTCAGATGACCCATGTTTGAACTTGTCCAAGATATCATTCTGACCAGGTCTGATGAAGATTCGCTCACTAGAGTGTTATTAACCCCCAGGTGTGGACGCTGGACACTGAAGTAGACTGACTGATCAGAATAGCTCATTGATCACTACATGCTCAAGTGAGCACATGAAAACTAAATACAAAAAATTGTATTTCTTTTGAATTATTGCAATGTTTTATATTTTTTATAAAAACACTACATTTATTGTGAAAATGCATTATCTATACTATTATCTATAAGATGAAAATGCAAATTCAAGCATGCTAATTGTATACACCATTAAATGGTGTTAACATAAGAGGTGAAAAACAAGGTGTTAATTTCTTAAAAGCGACACAGTTTAATGACATCAAAATCATAATAAGTATAACTATATAGAATGAAACAAGACTGGTTTATCAGCTAAATATGAAATATAAGAAACACATACCAAAGGTAACATTGTTCCAAATCATAACAAGCCAAACATATAATTCACTCTCAGTCACTCACATCTCTAGTTATTTGGGCTCAGACAGCTCGTAGAATCTATAAGAAAATGCATATTTTGTGAGTTGTGTGTAAGCATCAATTTCATCTAGAAATAACAAGTTACTTATGAACAGATATTACGTCAAAGTTCCTACATGCTCTGTTTTAATCTAGTGTTGCATGTTTATCATGATATAAACTGTGCTCAGTAATTATATGCAAGTATTTATAACATGTGTTGTTACATCATACACTATGGTGAAACAAGAAACTTGAAAACAGTCTCTGAGCTCAAATCTCAAATTAGTTCCAAAAATATTTTGGTTGAATGATAGAATAACGTATGATTAACATAATCATAGTTAAATCATAATTAACTAGAAACACTACAAGATGATTTGAACTTTGAGATTGATTTCAAGTTTTCTTATCTCAGACCCTGTTAGTAAAATTCTGAAGGTAAAGTTTATACAGCTTGGTGGACTGTATGTTTATGGTCAAAATAACTTTGATGTTCATAAGGCAGTCTCATTATACATGATTACAGTAATAAGACATTTTGTCTGTGGATATTTCAACATATTTTCTGAGACATTAAACAACAAAATGCTAAGTCAGAGAACAAGACCTTTATGCAAATCAGTCATTTAGATAAAAATATGAAACTTTTGCACTAAGAAAACGTATTAAAAAGGAGATAATGATTGTGCACTTACTTCATGTTACCAGGGTTGTTCTTGGCATCCATTTGTTTAAAAGCCTTCATGGTGCTGCCTCAATTGCATCCTACAAAAATAATGATGAAAAATTTGTATTAACAAAATATAAGTTACAACATGAAAAGAATCAAATATGATTACAGTATTACATTCTACAAGTATTATCTAATTGTATATTCTATAGAAATGTGACTATAATTGGAAGAATACCTCCCCCATAAATTTACATTCAACATGTTGATAATCATGGACACATCAACTTATTCATTGTTCTTTACTATTAACATTACCATAGCGACCAGAATTGTAACCCTGGGAGACAACAAAATGATGTGCATAATGTACACATTGCCACCTATTTACATACAAACTTTCATCAAGCTAGCTTGTTTAGTTATTGAGTTATCGCGGGATCAAGTTTTGAGCAGACAGACAGTAGGGGACTAATAATTGGATATCTGAGCATAAAAAATTCTTGAGAACTGATTAAGAGAAAATATTCAATTAACAAAAGTCCATGATATTATACAGAACTAAATGCTTGTTATGTATGGTATGTAAGTAGATGGAGTTTAAATATATGACATATAAAATGTTCACCAAGAAATAAATAGTAAGATTAGTAATAAACATACATACATGTAAAAATATACGTAATGTAAATGTAGAAATATATGTAATGTATATATAGAAATATATGTAATGTGCAAATAGAAATATATGTAATGTATATATAGAAATATATGTAATGTGTAAATAGAAATTTATGTAATGTATATATAGAAATATATGTAATGTGTAAATAGAAATATATGTAATGTGTAAATAGAAATATATGTAATGTATATATAGAAATATATGTAATGTGCAAATAGGAATATATGTAATGTATATATAGAAATATATGTAATGTGTATATAGAAATATATGTAATGTGTAAATAGAAATATATGTAATGTATATATAGAAATATATGTAATGTGCAAATAGGAATATATGTAATGTATATATAGAAATATATGTAATGTGTATATAGAAATATATGTAATGTATATATATAGAAATATGTGCAATGTGTATGTAGAAATATATGTAATGTACATGTAGAATTATATGTAATGCATATGTAGAATAATATGTAATGTATATTTAATAATACATGTAGAAATATATGCATTGTATACATAGAAATACATGCAATATATATATGTAAAAATGTGAAAATAAAAATGTATATACAGAAATGGTAAGTGTGAAAATACAGGTTAAAACAAATTTCACGAACAACATGGAAAATGGTTTAGGTGGAAAATGGAATTATGAGATAAAGACGATCTGGATACACAAAGACCAAGAACATTACAAAGGAAGAATAAAAGAAATGAGAAAAAAGTGACCTAAGCTGATTTCAGATATTTAATAAATGTAAAAAACATGAAATAAATACTTCAGTTACATAAGCATCCTGCTGTGACAAATACGTACATTATATCATTGAATCTGATATGAACTCATTGTGAAGGGAAAGAAATGGATTTGAAAGCTTGCTATGCAATGGAAACAGAGCTTTGAAAAATATAAAATTGAACAGAAATGATAAACAAGAGGGCCATGATGGCCCTGCATCGCTCACCAGTATAAATGTTAATTAACTTGTTACTAAAAAGGTAAAAAAGGTACACTTGTGGGTAAATAATGGGGAACAATAATAAACTTGATAAAGGACCATCAAAGGATACTACAAAAGAATATTTGTGATGACTGAAGGATGCCACAGACCAAATTTGGTGATGATCCAACCACTGGTTCATGAAAAGAAGTCAATTTAAGGTATTTCTATGTTTAGCTCTAGCAGCCCCTAATTGGAGCCAACCATTTTTATTTGAGCAAATCTGATAGAACACTATCTAAAAAAGCTAAAAACCAGGTTTAGTAATAATCCATCCATAGAAACATGAGAAAAAGTCATTTTAAGGTATTTATATTTTTAGCTCTAGTGGCCCCTAAAAGGAACTGACCAAATTTATTTGAGTAAACTTGAGAGAGGACCATTTAATGATGCTACAGACCAAGTTTGGTGACGATCCATCCAATGGTTCATGAGAAGAAGACGTTTACAGGTATTTCTATGTTTAGCTCTAGCGGCCCCTAATTGGGGCCAACCATTTTTATTTTGCAAATCTGATAGAACACTATCTAAAGAAGCTAAAAACCAAGTTTGGTAATAATCCATCCATAGAAACATGAGAAAAAGTCATTTTAATGTATTTCTATTTTTAGCTCTAATGGCCCCTAAAAGGGGCCGACCAAATTTATTTGAGCAAACTTGAGAAAGGACCATCTAAGGATGCTACAGACCAAGTTTGGTGATCATCCATCCATTGGTACATGAGATGAAGACAATTAAAGGTTTTTCTATTTTTAGCTGTAGTGGCCCCTTATAGGGGCCAACCATTTATATTTGAGCAAATCTGATAAAAGTCCATATAAGGATGCTACAGACCAAGTTTGGTGATGATCCATCCGATGGTTCACGAGAAGAAGATGATTTAAAGTTTTTCTATTTTTAACACTAAAACAAGAATCTTAACACTAAAATCAGGATCTTAACACCAAAACAAAGTTCTTAGCACCAAGTTAATGGCCCAACACTAAATCAATGTTCCCTGCACTAAGACAATTTTCCAACAATAAGACAATGGTCCCAACGAAAAAGCAGTGTTCTTACATTAATGCTAGGGCCCATACACTAAACAAAAAATTTCCTATGATCACTTTGTACAGTCAAAACAGTTAACATACAGTCTTACATCCTAACGGAATTATCCAATTATTATTATATAAATACATTTTAGTACCTTGGATTTAAGGACTATACTTTGAGCAAAGAGACAGCAAATCACAGAGATTACAAGCCACATTCCTCAACATCTATCATCAGTCTATCATCACAGCTTCTATCTGAAAAATAAATATGTACAGTCAAAATCAGGTGTAGTATATGCATGTATGACTTACATATTTTACAGAAAATTCTACTATTTTGGATACAGCATAAATCCTCAAACGGAAAGCCTCAAAACTACACATTATTTGTATATACCTGGAGTACCTTGATCATAAAACCATGAAATTCCTATTTAAGCACCCCGGGGCGTTAAATTTTCCAAAAGAGGTGGGGCCTATTAAAATGAGTTTTTTCCTAAATAATGAATCAGTGAAAATAGTTTAAATTGAGTAATGCAATGTTTATTAAGGTTTACAGCATCAATAAATGGCCTACGTGACCTTAGTCGTATAAATATTAAAAGTTTACAGCATCAGTAATTTTAGATTTAGTCTTGTGTTTAGGACTTAGTGAGTAGATTTTTTTCAAAAAAATGGGGGCACTTTATTGGGGAGGGGATTTTAGTAGGAATTTTATGGTAATTTGCGTACTTTTTATTCATCATGCCTGTATTTATATAATCCCACATTCCCTGGGTAATGTTATTTAAAAAGTAAATATTATTAATGAAAACAATTGCTTAAAAGTTTCATTTATATTCATGTTTATCATATTTTTTCACTTTTTACAATTACACTAAAACCTCAGTAAGATGCAACGTTAAGAAAATTAAAAGGGTTTCAATATTAAGGTTGTCTTATCAGCAAGTTGAAACAAAGAGAAAAATGGCCAAAAATGATTGGTCATTATAATATTGAGGTGGTCACTAACTGAGGTAACTGCATATTGCATTTAATATTCATTCGTGGTTTTAACAGCCTATAAGAAGATATTCAATGACAATCTATGACAATGAATCTTGCAGATAATGAAGTTTCTGTTGTACACACAAAAAAAAATAAATGAAAGATGTATGTAACAAGCTGTTATATGTACATGGAAAAAATAAATCTCACATTTTCAATAAATAAAAAGCCACATTTCAACAAATCCCCATCTGGGTATAGAAAAGTATTTACAATTTGGAACCGTCATATATCCACTTTGCTTTGAAGAACTTCTTGCTCTTTTAGAAGCAAAAATATCATTTAACATTCATAAAACAAATGGTACAGAACTAATATTTTAAATGTAGCGGCTTTGATGCCAAAATACATACATTACACAATGCACGCTGCGCCATTTTATAATTTCTGGCTTCATATATTAATTCCAAAACCATGGTTTTGTTTGTATTGATGAAATTGATTCTAAATGTAACCCACTGTAAACCATCAATGAAATACCACAGTTACAAACAAATGATTACAAACATGTTTTGTCACATGTTTCTCGTGGTATCAATGACAACTCATCTTCTTCCAACATGAGATATTAAAAATAAAGAGACCCCGTGAAATTGAGGCTCACTTGTTACATACATAGCAAATGATAACAGTTATAAGAATGGAATATTAACATCATGCCATGAGTTAATTCTCATAAAAACATAACTTATAATTCCTATTTTCTTACACTGATATTTACTTTATAAATGTAAATAAATATTAATGATACAAATCTGCAGAAATCTGAGGAACATTGATTATTCCACTCTGAGGAAAGATTTTGTATTGTCATGGCAAATGAGCTTAGAATCCAAACCTCACATATCCAACATACGTAAATCACACATACAAATCATATCACCTTATCAACTGAATCAATGCTCGCTTTCTTTAGGTTTCAAAATAAAATCCACAAGTTAATAAATGTATTTTAGATTGTCCCAAATAGATGATGATGAAATAGAACTTGAATTTTATTTTATTAAAACAGTTAAACTGATAAAATCAACACAAACTTGTAAAATCTTCAACTGTTATTGTAAAAGAGTAAAAAGAAAGAATTAATTTTTCTACATCTTGAAATACATGTATATATTTATACATGTGTATATACATATGTAAGTTGTCTTAACCCTTTGCCTCATAAGCATATTTTGGACTCTTTCAAAGTTAAATCAAATATACAAAATATCAATTTATTTAAGAAATTTGGGTTATTTCTCACTGACAGAGTAGAAAACATTGTGGCTGAAGAAGGCATTACTCAATGGCGTCTTATGCCACATTGCTTTCAAAAGTTGTTTGCTTCAGATGTGGAGAAATGCGGTATTATAAGGCAAAAGGCTAAACATTTCACTTACATTAAAATCACATGGAATAACATAAAGTAGATAAATTATTTTTCTCACTGAGGATTAACATCGCACCAACAGACATTTAGTGACTTTTCTGATAAACAATAAAAGAAGACGCAATATGTACACCTGGATAGAATCATCGATTTTCTGTAAGCTAGCTGGACAGTCTCCTCACCAATTTGGCAAACTCAAAGCAGTGAGGGGCTAGTGATTACCAGTCATAGGTCACTTACCACTCAACACCCCCCCCCCGTTTAAATAAAGCATTTAGTTCCCTATTCTTCCAGCCATTGATGTGATTTTAAAGAATAATGAAATGTTGGCAAAATAATATTTGGATGGCCTTAATTCTATCGCTGCTTGTGATACACACAGTAGGGGTTCGTGTGTACACTTTACGTATCACTCCCAGAGATATGCAAGCGCAAGCTTACTTATAGTGCTATACATTTAATGAGCGTTTAAGTGATAGAAGAAGCACTTACTGGTTTTCAAGACCTATACGCTAAAATATTGTCAGCACACGTTGGATCATTCAGTACTTAGATTATTTAAAATATCAAACAATTAATTTACCATTTTATTCTTGAAACAACACTCTGTCCGTATTACAGTTTTACGCTTGTTCGACAACTATGCAAATGGCAACCATAAATAAAGGGAAGTAACTTTAGAGAATATGTATTCCCGGGTGCAAAGTGTATTCCCCGGCCCTTGCTTTATAAATAAGAAAAATGGAATTTATTTCTCAGCCCTAGGGTTTATTTCCCAACCGATTCATAAAAATTATATAACAAAAGATGAAGCTCTCAGCTGTCAGAAATTACATTTAATATATATCGCGGAAATATGCTTTTGAACGATGTGAACATTATCTAAAACTGTCACTTATTTATTGGGTTGGAATTCAACGGCCCTAGCGTTTTATTTTCGTATTTATCAATATTTTTTACATTTCTTACATCAGATAAATCTCAAAGCTCTAAGCTTTCAGAAAACGTAATCAGATTGAAAATTACAGGAAAAAAATAAGCTAAATTCCGTACCGCCAGCATCGCACTATATTCCGACGGTACTGTATTATCACCAGGCTCTTGCCATATGACAAAGTTCTATATTGACAGTATGTTGGTACTATGATAGGGCTATATGTCTGTGCTGTGTTTCTATTTTATTTGTATTATGCTGTTACTATGACGGTATAATTGATCAACATTGGTACAGTATTGTCACTACATTTGACTAAAATAAACATTAAAATATAAATTCAAGAAACTACCGTGTGTATGGACTGTGTATATATATACATTTCGATTGTCAACATAATTATAAGTGTTGTAAGAACAGAAAGGGAAAACTTGAAAACAATGAGAACCCATTAAATTTGTCATTTGATGAACAAGTATGTCTGTGTAGATGCATCTATGATAGTTTAGTTCTAATTATTTCAGAGGCTAAAATGTTGAACATGACCATAGCAATGCAATTAATACACAAACGGCGACATCCTTTCCAAATATTTGCTTATCACGTGTATCTAGCACGGATTCAATATATACAGTAAGACCTCAAATAGCGACCACCTAAGCATTACGACTACCTTATTATAACGACCTCTTATTTTCGGACCGGGTTTCAACTCCCCTATGATTCAACTCTATAATGATAGTTTGGTCAAGTTGATGTATTGAATATAAACACCATCTGATAATGGCCCGTACTTTTTATCTTTTGTTTGGAATTTGTGCTAGCCGGATATTGTAGCATATTTTCCCCATGTAAAATTATTAAGACAATACAACTATTGGCAACCATCTAAACAAGAAACAAAACTATCCACGGTTATTATCCGATACGGTAATGTCCGTGACAAAACTTCTGAAATAAGTAATGTAGGATCGGAGCGCTCCTCTAACAAGAATTAATATAACGTTCTGAATATACAAATAACACCAAAGAAATGTTGCAAGCGAAACATTCCACATTATCACATACAAATACTACATAGCCATAAGCCAGCCATCATGGCTCAAATGAACGTCACTTATCACAAAAGAACAAACCCATCGCGCTTAAAATCAAGTTTGTCAACTCACATTCTACATGATTAACCTCGACAACAACCATTGTGATCCATATAAAGATAATATCATTCTAATAGGCTAGGTCCTAGAAGGGGTTACCATGCATCCCCTCCCTGACTGTTTTTCACATATACCACACTGATCCTTATGGCAAGCCGCTTCATCTAAAAAATCCTCAAAAATAAACTCAATCCCTGACTGTAATATTAAAGTGTTCCCATGGCAACCAATAGCGAGATCAAGGATTATTGGGTGTTTATCTATATCTATACTTCTTAGTAGTGAGAATAAGGCCCAGAAGGACACAAATAGTGTCAAATTGTTTCAGTGGCATTGTACAAATATTTTCAGAAGTATTTACTCATTTGCATACCATGAATATTAATGAGATTGTAAAAAATACTATAAAATCACCAAACAATCATTGTTGTGTTTGTTTAATTACATATTTTGTTGCATTTTGTGTAATCAGATGTTGTCAAATGATACTAAATGTAAGCTACAACACAGCAAAATATTTTATACTTGTATCGCCAAATATTTCCTACATTTAAAGCATTTTTATGTTCCCATAGCAACCATTAATTAACAATAAATTTAAAAGTACAATTACATTGTGTGGGACCATTTGACAAATCAAGAACAAGTTTAGATGATTCATTATCTCATGAGTGTTCTCCCCAACTTAATTTCTGATAATATTGTATGTGGTACAACATAACCTAGTTAGTTAATACGATATATTACATGAAGAACAGTAGACATAATTGATAAATTCACTGAATACGATTTATTTGAACCATGCATTTTATTTCAAAGCACAGTTATTAGATCTATTTAAGGTCTAATACTCTAAGCTTTAGACTTAGATGCCGTTTTTGGCCATTTATTTTTTTTTCATTTTCAAATTGATGTTACGCACGTGCGTAGTGAGTATCGCTGGCTATGCACCTACAGATGAAGAGATAGGAAGGGCCTTTGTGGCCGAGCTGGAAAAAGATATGAGCAGGTTTGTAGAGGCACGGAGTGTTTTACATCGCTACAAACTTATCAAACATTTTCATGTCTTACTTAGCAGCAAAATATAAATTCGCTCATCAGTAGCTTCGGAAATGGGTATTCTCACCCCTTAGAAGTATATCGGTTTGATCATAGATACAGATATTTTTTAGAAAAAACTAAGACAAATGACTTTTTTGTGTAGGATATCTGTTACTGTATAAGATATGCGTACTGGTGTCAACTAGTAACCGCTGTTTTATTGCTCGTGTGTACCTTTATCAGGTTCTGAAACTTCATAATTACATCAAATATCCACAATTTTGTATCGATACAAATAACTTATCAATAATTCTGAATTCATTTCTTGAGTAGTGATATTATTGATACGATTTTTAAAACGAAGTAAAACTCCTGAAAGCCGGACTCCAGAAAACCAGAATTCTCTGAAAATAGGACGATTTTCAAGTCTCTTTTTCTCTCTTATAATCAATAGCTCTCAGAAAACCGGGCTTTTGTATCTGTCAGGAAGGTGTCCGGTTTTCAGGGGTTATACTGTATTTGGATAAATACCCAGTTGTAACGAACGATTGAACAAAATACATGATGGTATACAAATTGTAACCCTAACCCATAGTATGTCTTATTCCATCTTCTCCGCTAGATTTTTTAATCTAGATCTTTCGGGCATCGGACTATTCGTTTTCGGAAATATCAATATGTTCAATACTATTGTAAGTTGTTTAGGTAAACTCAGACAATTACACATTACTATCATCCACATTTGAGATGGATGCAAAATTACGGAGCCCCTAAAGTGACATTCTACACTTTTATTTTAACCGTAATGTCACTTTAAGGGCTTCCGTACAAAATATCTTAATCTTACATTATTTGACTAAGTTATTCATATAAGAATAGATTGTTTACTGCAGTATATATAAACATGACTTTAAATCAGGGAGATATCTAAATAGTTTGTCAATAAATAAATTCAGAATTGTACTAACACAATCCAACTCTCTAGCTATAGAACAAGAAAGACTAACAAATAATAATAATACTTTTTATAGGCGGATCCAGGATTTCTATTTAGGGAGGGGGGGCGGAAACTGAACAAGTAGCTTGGGAATCCAGGTCCATGGCAAATTGTACGTTACGTCATTGCGTTACTGTACTTGCAACTTAAATTTTTTGACATATATATATATTTTCATGTAAATATCATACTTCATGATAGAAATAAACCTTTGCTTGGGCAATTTTAGAGGGGGGGGTATATGCCGGGTCCGCCCTCCCCCTGTATCCGCCTATGTTTTTATTACCTCCAGTATTGGAGAGCACATACACAGTTAATACATAGTTAGCTACAGAACAAGAAATAGCGGACAAGGCACAATTAAAACGATTTTATGAGCTCAGGAGATACTGTTTACTTCCGTGTTATTGTCATTGGGCAACTATCAGTAAATTTGAAACCTTCTCTGTAATGAAAATGAAAGGTATTAAACAACTTATTAAAAATATCTAAATTTTTATAACAAGCTTTCAAAGAATGTAACTAAATTACTGATGTATTTTTAAACATGATATAATTTATCTTGTCTATTTTTTACCTAATTACAATAAGAAAATAATACACACAATATACACAATATCATAAATGTTGTTTTCCTGTTGTCTTAGTCTCAGTACAACTAATAGTTTTCTCTGACTAAATTTATCGTAGTGTGATAAACCTGCAAACAAAGGCCACCCTTGGGAAAGACAAAATGTGGCCGTTATCGACAAGTGGTCTTTATTCGGAGATCAGTTTGCTTTACATAATCAATGACGCTATTTCAAAGAATGACCTTATATTCAAAGAGTGGTCTTTATTCGGAAGTGATCGCAAACACAGGTTTGACTGTATATTGATTTGACCGCGTGACAATACACGCTTTGTAATTTCATATTTTGTAATACTTTGTTGGTTGTAATTTGTACAATTTATGCCTAATGCATATCATGTTATGTTATATAAATATATTGGTACAAAATTATTGAAGAATGGTAACTTGTATAGAACCCAAAAGTTGATTGCACAGCATGCATCATTTACCTTACACAGTGTATTTACTATTTCTAGCCAGATTGAATTAACTGTAGCTCCGAAATGTACAATCTTTGATTCACTTGTTCAACCAATTCTTAATTTTGTTTCGGAAGTATGGGACATGAACAAAACCAGCGAGGTTGAGAAAATACATACAAAATCTTAAGAAGACTGCTATAAGTTAGAAAATCTACAAACCTGTCAGCATTATATGGTAAGCTAGGCCGTTTACCATTCTATGTAATGCGCCAAATAAATATGATTAAATACTGGATCAAAATACTAAAACATAATGGTTCAGATGTTGTTAAACAAGTTTATTATATGTTGAAACATGATGTTGATCTTTGCAATACATTTAACGGGAGAAAAAATAAAAATATATTGACAAACCATGGTTTTAATAATGTGTGGATTAGCCAGTTTTACACTGACATACCTTTTTCTAGTATTAAGCAAAGAATCATTGATACATATTTATAGAAATGGTACAGCGATATTAATAACTCTAGCCGTTTACAGACATATTTTATATTTAAACATAGCTATTAACCAGAGAAATATCTTGACTTCATTACCAAGGAAAATATAGGGTAGACTTATCATTTTTTCTTAGAATTTCTTCTCTATGTGTAGAATCCATGTGACCAAAGACTGTGTGAATCTTGCACAATGAGAAAAGTGAAAAGTGAAATTTATTTTCTATTAGTATGTCCATATTACAGACATATTACAGAGACATTCGAAAAAATGTATTTTAAACGTTGTCAATGTCCATTTATGTGCAAATTTGTCAACATATTGTTTTCAAAATCCATGAAGAAATGTCCTATCGTTTATGCATGGTTTTGTTTAATGAGAGTATGCTTTGATGCCTTCTTGAAAAAATTTTGGTTGTAAACAGTTGATATATATTGTATGTTGTTATAAACGTTGTGAAATATTGAATCCAGAAATTAACTTTTGTATTCGTATATTCGTTTAAGAATAACCAAGAGAACTGAGCAGATGTTCAAATGTTTCCTCGTGTTTCACAAAATGCACGAAAACAGGTGCGTCAAGGTAAGTTTTTTAAAGCGAATCCAACAATGGCGTAATCATTTAATTGATCAATTATTAAATGACGTCAATGCAGCAATTAAATGTATTTATAACATCTTCTAAATAATACTGTTTCATATACAATATGAAGAAATATTTTCTATACAACAACACAACAATCAAAACACGAGTTCACTCACATAAAACACGTGGTACAAGCCTTCTACTTGCGTTACTTTCACACTAAAGGAGACAACACATTTGTGAAATATTTTTAATGATCAACAATATATTTCATGATCTTTTCTGTAAATAGAAAAAATATTTTTGTTTTCACTGGGTTTAACGCCGTTTTTCTGTTGAGATCGACGTAAGTATCAAAATGTTATGAAACCAGGAAATCAGTTAAAACAAAAAATAAGTTATTAATGATTTATACTGCATTAAAACATTCAGAATTAGTACCAACGTAGATAGACAAAAAATGGAGCGTGCCTCATATATGTTCACGTGACACTATAAAATGAGCATTAGGAGCAGACGATGTGCTAAGTTTATGGTCAAGAAGTACAAAGATACACGTAAACACAAAAACAATAAATATTACTCACAGTTAACTCTATATAACAGATACTCGCTTAAATTGTCGATATGTACTTCAAATCAACAGGGATGTTAAACAGTTAAGGAAAATGTTTGAGCTTCTTCACAACCATTCATATCGCCGATTATACCGGAACTTAGTTCAAAGTACTGACGTTTGCACAACTTGTTTATCAGATTTAATACACACTAGTGCCAAGTACATCAAATATGGCCGACCACAGCCTGCATCTTAGCACATCGTAGTACGGAAAATGGAATACAGCATGAAGCATACAGACGAATAACCAGTACAGAATGATAGAGAGTATTACTTTACAAGGTCAATATTATGTTCGTCTACTTTAAATTGATGGTTGATGTTGAACAATAATCCAGTTTTAAGAATAAAACACATTATTCCAGCACAATTATGTAGTAAACTCGTACATAAATTCCAAAGCATAACAAATATGAACACACATTAAGCACATATTTAACACACATTTAACACTAAAACACTACATCTGTACTCCAAAAGCGAACAGAAACACTCCAGATTCCTGAACCGGACTCCTGGACCGAACTCCTAAACCGGAAGTTGTGAATTCGAATCACGGCAGCATCTACCGAGAATGTGTTGGTTAAAGTTGTTAAAACTTCTATTGTCACTGACTGGCTCAGCTAATTTAATCATACACAAATCATATTTTCATATTAAAAACCTTAAATTTATCATCAGTAATGGTTTGTATAAAAATCATGATAAAACGTCACATTCAAGTTCATATATATGTACTGTCTATATGTATAAAATCATGATAAAAAGTCACATTCAAGTTTTCATGCATGTACTGTCTATATGTATAAAAATCATGATAAAACGTCACATACAAGTTTTCATGCATGTACTGTCTATATGTATAAAAATCATGATAAAACGTCACATACAAGTTTTCATGCATGTGCTGTCTTTATGTATAAAATCATGATAAAACGTCACATACAAGTTTTCATGCATGTGCTGTCTTTATGTATAAAATCATGATAAAACGTCACATACAAGTTTTCATGCATGTGCTGTCTTTATGTATAAAATCATGATAAAACGTCACATACAAGTTTTCATGCATGTGCTGTCTTTATGTATAAAAATCATGATAAAACGTCACATACAAGTTTTCATGCATGTACTGTCTATGTGTATAAAAATCATGATAAAACGTCACATACAAGTTTTCATGCATGTGCTGTCTTTATGTATAAAATCATGATAAAACGCCACATACAAGTTTTCATGCATGTACTGTCCTTATGTATAAAATCATGATAAAACGTCACATACAGGTTTTCATGCATGTACTGTCCTTATGTATAAAATCATGATAAAACGTCACATACAAGTTTTCATGCATGTACTGTCCTTATGTATAAAATCATGATAAAACGTCACATACAAGTTTTTCATGCATGTACTGTCCTTATGTATAAAAATCATGATAAAACGTCACATACAAGTTTTCATATATGTACTGTCTTTATGCATAAAAATCATGATAAAACGTCACATACAAGTTTTCATGTATGTACTGTCTATATGTATAAAATCTAAATGTTTGTTCTACACTCGCTTCAATCAAACAAGTTACAATGCACATGAATTATTTAACAATATATCAAACAAAAGCTGTGGCATACGTATGTTAGAATATCGTTCCTTCAATTGGAAGTGTCCAGAATAAGATCCGCTTTAAATGAAAAAATCCACAAGTTCTAGTTCTATCAATGGATGTGATCTACTATCTCTAATTTGTATGTTTTTTTAGTTGAAGAACTCCCCATCTAACCTAAAATATGCTCAGTAGTTGCAGGCTCCATATTTGATAGTGGGCTTGAAATAAGACGGGGTCGCGACCGTGGTCCTGCGATTAGCGCGCCGGACTTGTAACCCGGCGATCCGGGTTCAAATCCCGGTCGCGGCAGGTCATACCGTTCTATGAACACGCAAGCTCCATATTTGATAGGTTGAACTGATAGTTAAATCGTACAGTGGGAAAAACATGTTGTTGTTGAATGGAGGTTGATGCTCAAGAGAGGGTCGCTTTGGAGAGGTTGCACTGTATAATATTGACATTAAGAATTAACTATTATCTTCAACAAACACTGTTCTTGTCAAGCTGAATAAGTGTTTAAGTATCATTGCGCCATATTTAAACGTTTGATTTTCTTTGTGCAATAGTTCTTAGGATAAAAATAAGTTGTTAATGAATCGTAGAATGACTAGATTCAAAACGTCGGCTATCGATATTTTTGTATCTGCATTCAAACGCCAAGTTTATTTGCACGAATTTTCAGTTTAGCGAATTATTCAAGGTACAATGAATATATATATATATATATGCAGTATATATCTACAAATACACATTTCAGAAAAATGCCAACAGAAGATGTAAACTCTCTGAAATCATTGAAGCATTGTTGAATTGGACATCTTGTATCTGATACAAGAGGGATAATCCTCTTCCGGTACACACTAGTCCAGTATCACTAGCCAATGACTTTTTGAGATATTTTGCAGATAAAATAATCAGGATTAAAAATGATCTTGACACAATACCTGACGACTAACACAACACATCAATGACTAGCAATTCCAACTCCCATGCTGCTGACTCATTGACTGACTTTAAACCTGTTACTGAAAATGACATAGTAAAATTGGTGAACATGTCAAAACCAACAATCTGTGAATTGGATGTGATTCCTACTTCAAACCTGAAGGAACATTTCACATATTTAGTACCTCTGGTCACAGAAATCATCAACCGTTCACTGCTTTCTGGTGTATTTCCGGATGAGTGGAAGGGTGCTGTGATTAAACCCTTGCTCAAGAAGAAAGGACTTTCCCTCGAGCTCCAGAATTATCGACCTGTGTCCAATTTGTTGTTTCTATCAAAAATTCTGGAAAAGGCAGCTTTAAATCAAATAACTAAGCATATTGAGTCCAAGAATCTACTGCCATCCTATCAAAGCGCGTACAGAAGGACACGGAGTGGAAATATCCATTATTAAAATGTACAATGATCTCTTGGATTCCATTGACAACAACCTAGTAACCATTGTTATCATGGTTGATTTGAGTGCAACGTTTGACACTATTGACATACCTATTCTGATTCAACTACTTCATGATGAATTTGGTATTAAAAGTACTCCTCTGAAATGGATTGAATCTTACTTGAACAACAGACACATGAAAGTCTTGATTGACCAGTCTTCATCTGACACTGAACCAGTGAGATTTGGAGTTCCACAAGGCTCGTGCGCTAGACCAGTTATTTTCACGCTGTATATCGCCGCCCTCAACAAAGTTGTGTAAAAATATCCAGCCAGTCTATATGGTTATACTGATGACCATAAGATTGGGTTCAAGATCCAGGCTGGTAATCATGAAAATGAAGCAGAAGTTCTGAAAAATCTTGACTGTTGCCACAATGACATTATATGGTGGATGACTACTTTCAAACTTAAAATGAACCAATCCAAAGCAGAAATCATACTATACGGAACAAGACAGCAATTTTCAAAATTAAACATCACCAGTTTGAATGTTGGTGGATGCAAAGTGGCGCTTGTAGATCATGTCAGAGACCTTGGAGTTACTATGTCAAGTACCCTTAAGTTTGAGCGTCATATTCAGAAAAAGTGCCAGATAGCGCGCGTGCAACTTAGAAACCTAAAGGCCATCCGTAAAAATTTGATGCAAAAATCAAAAGAAGTACTAATACACGGCCTTGTACATTCTCATCTTGACTTCTGTAACGCACTGTTCACCTCAATACCTCAATACCAACTGAATGAAATACAGCGGGTGCAAAACCTTGCCGCACGAGTTGTATTCGATTGTGGATATGATGAGCCAAGTGCTGGACTGTTGAAACAACTACACTGGCTCCAGGTTAAAGCTAGAATCATGTTCAAGGTCCTAGTATTGGTCCTCCGTGTCATCAATGGTACCGCTCCTGCCTATTTGAAAGAACTAATAGTTTCTTCAAAGGGACGCTCGGGTCTCCGCTCTCGTAGTGACACTCTCTTGACTGTTCCCAGGAGACGCGCAAAGACAGCCGACAGATCAGTGGGCCAAGGGGGTGGAATAGTTTGCCCAGTGATTTGAAAGACATCAAGTCGGAAGTCAGCTTTAGAGCTAGACTTAAAACACATCTGTTCAGTATTTTTCTTAAATAGTGCAGAATACTATTACTGACAAACTTACATTATCTATGCTGATGTAAATACTATGTGCATACAAGAACTTTGAAATTGACATTGTATACAGTGAAGATGTGAATCTTTTTAACAGTAACTCTGCGGAGTACATATATAAATTGTAAAGCGCAATAGAATAATTAATTTTTGCGCTATATAAATGCATTGTATTTGTATCAGCCATGAAAGTCTACACTCAACTAGGACAAGTATCAGTTTGTCAGTGACTTGACCACTCAGGTAGGTTTATGTTTCATTTTTAATTCACAAAGTGGCACGAGGTTTGTCAAAATGGGACAGACATGCGAAATTTGATTAGCAGGGGAGTGACCAAGAAAAATAAAATGGTCCGCACCCTTCACTGTGCGCACGAACATCGATGGTTCAAGTGGGGAGTGCACAAGCAGGGGATTTTCCCTTCTCGTAAGGGTTGCTTGAACTCCCATCGGTATTTTTTATATTCGGGATGTCTGTATGTGCATTCTGAGTCCATACAGATGGGCTTTCTTACCGAGTTTTGTCTTCTTAGAGGTGGTAACTTCGACCTGTGTAGATTTTTTTACATCAATCGTGCGTACAGAGCTTTATTTCACAGGTAGGGGAGGGAACTTTTTCTAAAATGTGGGGAAAACCAAGACGTTATTTTTTGCAAAACTTGACGTTAAATGAATTTTAGCAGAAAACAGCATGAATTTAAAGATTTTTCCTGATGGGAAGGCGCCTATAAACGACCCCTGCTATGGAAGGGAAAACCCTGGCGTAACGATAGTCAATACGACTATTATTAAAGCTACTGGAAGTTTGTTTGACGTTATTTCAGAAGATTTAACAGGTCTAATAGCTCGTTCCACATAAAACCTGTATTTAGCACTATCCCTTCTCATCAGAATATTACTATCAGGCATTTGTCTGAAACTGAATGCAAATGGCGGTATGTTTAACCAAAGTCCAACAGCTTCTTTATCACTTTCTACATTGAGGTCTTTGTCAGCTATTAACTCCTGTGTTTATGGTACTAGGTTTAGTCAGCTGAATCAGTGGATTTTTGAAACCTGATTTTTGAAACAAATCTTTATCCGAAATGGACCTACTAAAGATCATCGAATTAAACTGATTCATGCGGACCAATAGCAACTAGAGATTTCACACACATGGTGCTCACTAGATGTCAAAGGTTCGGGCTAAAAAATTATAGTTATTTGAAGAGTCAACAACACATTTCTACCAATTTTACAGTAAATATGGCCCTCTTGTACAAATTTTCAAGAATCAGAAACTTTTATTTTAATGATCTCAAGATGATAATGGTGTGTTATTTCTGTCTGGACATAGACAAGACAAAATATGACGTAACACTTGAAAATCCCATACAGTAAAACCTTGTTATCTCGAGTAGTCATCGGAACAGACTATAACTGCTTAAGATAAACGTAATGCTCGTGATAACGAGGTATTTGTTTGTTGGTTGAACATTATACACGACAAAGAACAAAAAATGAAGGGACTTTAAAACCTTTTCAAGATAAATTGAGTGCACGTGATGCTCTTAATCGTAAGTGTTACTGTATAATATTTGGTGTTTGATCATAAATCACATTTTTAACTGTAAAGAATCTGTCAAGTTGTTGTATGATGGTCTGTTTTCTGTTGTTTTTCTTTAGCTTTGGGACAAATATTTTTAAGTCTTATGTTTTCAACTGCTAATGACCTTAACATTCAAAGGATCTATCCCTGAAAATAACTATAATACATTTCATTATAAGGTTCAGAAAATGCCTAGTTATTTATATTTCAGGCACAGTTTTTGCTAGTGAAGAAATTCTGCTTGTTAATACAAATTGTGGAGGCATGAATTTTTTTTGCCCAAAGACATAAGACAAAAGTTAGATCAAAACCGAGGAAATTTTTACATGGGAAGAGGGCTGGTCTCTAGAAGAGAAGACATATGAAGAAGCATCAATTCAGTATGGTTCGTGAGAAAAAACTGCAGATTAACAGCATTCCAATTTTGATTGATTTTCAAGAAGAAAAATCAGAAAAATTCATCAACATGTTAGTAAATAAAACAATTCAGCTCATCATGCAGTTACTAGTTTTAGGAAATGTAATGAGAAGAGAACATTTCTCAATATACAAAAAGACAGGAAACCACACCCACAAATGTGGACTTCTTGTAAATCCTAAATACTCATTTTTAGGGAGATCCCTAGATACCCAAGCGCGTATAAATGGTGAACGTGGTTTTTAGAGGTAAAATGCCCATAAAGTTCAAGAGAGAGAGAGAGAGAGAGCACAATATTACAGGCATGTAACGAATGTACTTAGGGTACTGACCTTAACAACGAACATAACTTTTATTATCAAGTAATATCAACTATTGCTTGTTGGATTAGTAGAAGTACGTGAATTTGTTGGGTTCACCAGGAAGTACATATCCATACAAACATTTAAAAACTAGACCTTTCACTGAATTGTGATTGAATACCCCTGCAATATAGAGAGAGACTGTGTGACCGACCAGTCAACCAATAACCAGGGTGATGAAGTATAACCCTGAAAACTTCGTTTGTGGGGGTATAAAGACAAGAATGTAAGGAAATGTTAAATTACATTGGGTTATAGTATGACTTGCTCATTCTGAAGTATGTGATGATTCATTCTTTTTGTTTTCATCCGGCTCAAGGATGTCAGTGTTAACTGGAGACTGGACACTGTAACTAGAAATGATTAAGTGACTGTAAGGTTGTAATTGTGCCTTAACGTGAACGTGTTCAATATTATTATGTTCTAAGTAAAACAAAATTCTTATATGCAATCTAACCTCTTACTTTGGCTATTGCTTTTACAGTAATCATAACACAGTTCTGAAATAAAACAACTTTGGTCTGAGATTTTTAAACTTTTCAGTCACCAAGTTCAAATCTCAGATATTTTAATGTGGTTTTCCTAAATCACAGGTTGTAATATTTTAACCAGATTTATCCATCAATCACTGATGATAGATTCAAACTGTTTATCAAACTGTTTATTTGAGATATCCTGACTAAAAATTGGTCGAGAATAAAACTGAGGAGACTGGAAAGTTTCGTATTTTCGGAACAAAATTCTCAAGTTAATAAGCGACAAGGACCAGACCTAGCTATCAGTACAATAAAACCAACAAAAGTATGTTAAGATTATCACAATTCATATCTCCTTCATTTTCATTCCTACGTTATCTTCTGCTTACATTAACTTATTAAATGACTTATCACTTTATCTTTATCACTTTGATGCACGCTACATGACCAATGATTGTCGATGCGTCATAAACACCATTAAACCATTAAGATTAACATAAATTATGATTAAATGGATTTTTCAAACGTTGTCGTCACAGGCACTCGATTTCCGTGAGTTTTTATACCCGCACCGGCGTTGTTTTTTTTAATCTAAACTCATAAAACAAAAAAAACTCTGTCAAAAAAACCTTCATTCCACTGCTGTGCATATCAGAAAAACATATTGTAACTAAAAATTAACTCGCCGTTTATTAAATAATTTGATAAAGTATTTTTAAATATTATAAAATTATATTATTAGATAGGAACAAATACAAGGTTTGTGAATAAATATTTTTATTTATTGTAGTTAAGAATTTGTATTAAATATTCTCCAAGATGACAAAATAAAAAAGGTCTATCAAGCAATCCGTTCGACGACGATATTTCTTAAATATCCGAAGAAAATTAACTACATATATATATAAATATCTAAATACTAAATAGATAAATCATCGTCAATATTGTAAAATGCTTAATCTTAAAGAAGTTTAGTGTATAATAACCGAGCTACCGTAGAAATCAATAGTTACATTTTTTCTGTGTACAATAGATCTAAGATGGCGTCTCAACCAGTCCATGTCAAAGTATCGAATCCCCCGATTCCTTAGTTACTTTTTTTTTGAAACACCGCGCCACACAACTTTGTATGACGCAACATGCCGAATCCAATCAACAATTAGTATTCCCCTTTGTGACCAGTGTGAGCCAATGAACATGGTGTGTGTAATGCGATCCTTACAACACACAAAAAACAATGTTGAGAACGACGAAAAACTTCCAGAACAACAAAGCTTTACACAGCATGTATTCCGCCATATTGATTTTCATACATATACAAATTACCGCGATTCAATCATAGCGCTTGTCAACTACACTACTGTATTTAACCTGTCTAGAACATTAAAGACACACATAGGCATTAAAACAAACACATAATCAGTTGAGCGTGCACATTTTAGAACATTGCAATGTCTTGGTTTGAACATTTTCTGTTAGTTTAAGCTTCAATGTCACAAAGAGGGCAAAGAGTTTCTCCTGAGAACTCTCACTGGAGTGCAGTCCTTCAAACCTACCCATTACAATTGTCACAATGTCCCCAAAGTGAGAAATAAATTCAACAGTGTATGCATTGTTAAAATTTGTTTGGAGAAAACAATTTACAAATTATACACTTTTCACGGTCACGGACTTCATCATTTAGTTAAGAGTCAGTGTCACTGTCACTGTCTACAGATATTCCTGGTCCTGCTCTCAATACATTCAGTCCAGATGTTCCTGGTTTAGGCGAGTAATTAATGCCCTTGACTTTTTCTGCAGAGTTTGATTTAGATGTACTTGTTATTTAGATGTCTTTTCTTTTGTTGATTCCTTTACTGCATATTTTAGTGGATGCTGATTCGAAGGAGACATCATATTGCCTTGCAAGGTGGGTTGGTACTTTCTTGTTTTAATTGGTACAGAGGCTTTGGTTATCTTTCTGGATTCAAGAAAGGACACCTCAGTTGTTTTATGTTCTGCTGATTCATCTTTAGTTACTTTGTTGTCAGTGTATATAATTAAAGGCATGGTTTTGTTTGAACTTACCTGATGTCAATGACGTGGAAATACGCCGGACGTTCGGAATGAAGATATCAGGTTTGCGGGTGTCATGCCTTTAGTGTATGCTACGCCTTAGATTGCTGCAGCATTATTACGGTTTACATGCGCCCCAGGATTCTTCCTCATGAATGCTTGACACTCAGTGTAGTATACCTTTTCAAATTGTCCCAAGCAGCCATTGTCCAGTGGTTTGGTTACATGCGAGGTGTGAGGAGGAATCAAAAAGAATACAATGTTATTGGCTTTCCCCCATTCCTCCAAAGTCAAGTTTAACGTTACAAACCTACTTTAATGTGCAACCTGTCACTGTAGTTAACTAATGAACACAGGATGTAATGACTACATCAACTTTCAGTTCATCAATAATTATCATCCACATACAAGAGAGAGAGAGAGAGAGAGAGAGTGAGAGAGATCGTCTGTTACTTGATTCTATTACGTCAAACTACTCACGTGCTCATATGAGATGCACGCCAAACGTGACCATGATTGTCAGTGCGCTTTTGATTGTCAGTGCCGTCGAGTGCAGATGTTTTTGCGATCGATCTGTAGGATATACACAGGACTACAGTCGATATCGTGACCGTGCCCGTAGTATAAACTTTTTGGCAAGTCGAAAAGTTTAGCGTACTAAGATAAGTAAATTTAGCAACATTGTTGCTGAATAATTATTAACAACGAGGTTGTTTGAAAAAAAAATACGATAATTAGCTTAAATTATTGCAAAATAAATAAGGTAATCTTACGGTTTTTTTGGCGTAAAGATTATTGTACTCACTTCCGGAGTGGCTCTTTCCGGTTTATTCCACGCACGTGTAATAAAACAAACGACAAAAATGACTGAATCAATATTAAAGAAAATGGTGTTTAGTGATGCTAAGAAAGAAAATGCGGCTTCGTTGAAGTCATCTGCATATAAGGCATCTGCTTCTACCTCGGAAGCTGGTAAGAAAACGTCCGTTAAGTTGTCAGCCCCTATGAAACAGAAAACCACAGCTTTGGCTCCGGTGTGTGATAAAGTTAAAGATGTAAATGTGGAGGTATTAAAAATTCTTCAAGAAATGGACTCGAATATAAACACATAAGGGTTGAAGTTAAAATCTCTGTCAGACAAGTAGATACATTGTATGAGGAATACGATGATTATCATTATGACACTGCTGAACAGTCCGTTGCGCCGTCCTGCATAAAACCTGACGAAGTTGTTCAGAATGAAAATGTCTTCGAGGATGACAATCAGACAGAGGACGAGCCCCCATCCAAAAAGTCAAAATCGACATTTAAATGTCTAACTGATAAGTATTTGTAAGTAGAGAAAGTTGACAGTGAAATTAATGATGATTTGTGCGAATTTGTCAACTCCTCGTTCAGGAACGGTGTTTCTGAAGATAGAGTTCAGGATATTATTAAACAAATAAATCAACCTCAAAATTGGGAATCCCTAACAAAGACAAGGGTAAATCCTGGCACATGGAGATTGTTGAAATCACAAACCCAGACTGAAGATGCTAAAATGCAAACTATTCAGACATGTGCTATTAAAGCGTCAATTAATACTGTCAAGATGTTGGACAAAGAAAGTGAATTGTTGGACTCGCAATCAATGGAATGGGGAACCAATGCACTGGCATTATTTTGTCAAAGCAACAAACTCATCAACAATAATAGGAAAAAAAAGAATGACTTTGACCCAAGTTCTTTCCAATTACCTCATCTATGTTACCATATACTGAGTGTCTTTATGGAAATGAGAACGGCATTAACAGAAATGTCAAAGACATAACTGAAATGAATCGTATTGGCAAGGTTGGTAAATTATACCGTGGTAGGGGACACCGAGGTGACCCTTACAGAAGATGTAAACGTAGATGGAGACGTGCTGGTTATAGAGACCGAATGTCTGATTCTGATTACAGTACAAACTCGCACTCTTAAAAAAAAACTCGAAAGAGGGGCAGAAGAAATAACTAAAGTTAGTAATCACTTTATTGCTGGTAGATTACGGTTTTAAGAGGAAAATTGTAGAAAAATAACTCAGGATGAGAATATTTTAGACATTGTGCGACAACCTCATATTAATTTCATAAATAATGTCAATCCAATACAAACAAAATGCAGCAATACAAAATTCAGCCATGATGAAGACTTGATTGTTAATGCAGAAATCAGAAAAATTACTTGATATGAAAATAATTAAAACAGTTGAACATGAACATAATGAATTTATATCTCCCATTTTCCTCGTACCAAAAAAGAATCCTCGTGAATACAGAATGATACTAAATTTGAAGAAATTAGCAAATAGAATACCATCATTTTTAGATGGATACATTTGAATTAGCCTTAAGGCTTATCAAGCAGAATTGTTTTTAGCTTCAATTGATTAACAAAATGCTTACTATTCTGTATTCATTGAAGAAGTTGACCAGGTTAAATTAAGATTTGAAAAATCTGGTGTTTTATATTAATTTCAGTGTTTACCAAATGGTATTTGTTTTGCCCCAAGAATATTTACAAAAATCATGAAACCTGTATATACTTCATTTCGTATTCAGGGACACAAAAATTTGAGTTACATTGATGACTCCTTGTTAGTAAGTGACACTTTTCAAGAATGTGAACAGAATAGTGCAGACACTATAGAATTAGTTACAAACGTTGGTTTCATAATTCATGAGAAATATTCACCACTAGTTCCTACTAGGAAAATTACATTCTTGGGTAATAATATTGATTCAGAGAAGATGATAGTTACTCTGCCTGAAAATAAAATATTTACTCTGGGACAAGCTTATATTGAAATTTATAACAAATCAAAAGTGACCATTAAAGTAGTCTCTCAAATGCTTGCTCTGATGGTGTCAAGTTTTTCAGCAGTTGAGTATAGTCATCTATTTTATAGGAAAATTGAGAATAATAAAATAGAAACATTAAAAAAGTCCAAAGGTGATTTTTCATAAAAAATGTATGTTACTTTCGATATGAAAGGAGAAATAAAATAAATGGTGGATAGATAATTTATCCACTCAGATTAGAGGCATTGAGCATGGCAATGCTGATATGATTATCACAAGTGACGCCTCATTCTTAGGACGGGCTGGTATATGTGACAATCAAGAAATAGGTGGCCGATGGACATCTGATGAGTTCAAACATCAAATAAATTATTTAGAATTGTTTGCAGCTTATTTATCTATCATAGCCTTTTGGTAAAAAAAGAATGTACATGTTCAACTATTATCTGATGATTCATGCACAGTATCTTACATTAACAATATGAGTGGCTGCAAATCAAATGGAAAGTAATTACTTAGTTCATAAGTTATGGGTTTGGTGCGTGGAAAGATCCATATGGCATTCATCTAGTCATATTCCAGGAAAAAGTATCGTTTCTGACTATGGGTCTAGTAATTTCTCTGAGAATGTTGAATTGAAACTGGATGAAACTATTTTTAATAAAGTTCAAATACTTGGGGTAGGCCAGAAATAGATGTGTTTGCATCTAGCTTAAAAAGGCAATTGCCAACGTATGTATCATGGAAACCAGATGCATATGCTTTACTTATTGATGCATTCTCAATAAAATGGACAGATATGTTCAAATATATATTTTGTCCCTTCAGTCTAATAGGAGGAGCTCTACAGAAGATCAGGAAAGATCAAAGCACTTGTATTATGGTAGTACCACTCTGACTGGTGGAACGATTTCCTGGAAGTATTGATAGATATTCCTGTGGTGATTCCAGTAACACATACTACACTGACCATTCCATCAACAAAGTTCACCCATTAGTGGGCAAGTTGAAATTAGTAATTTCTCGATTATCAGGAAATCCTGACCGAAACGTTTCAGGAAGAGCGGCCAGTATTTTCTTGGCCTCGTGGAAAAAGTCAACTCAGAAACAATACTCAGTTTACATTAAGAGATGGTTTCAGTTCTGTTGTGAAAAACAAATTAATTCAAGCTAATGTAACAACAGTTTTAGATTTTTAACAATGTTTTTTGACTCTGGTTTGTCATATGACACTATTAACATAGCAAGGAGTGCTTTATCTGCTCTTGGAATTGTTATTGATGATTTTGTTGTTGGACAGCACCCATTAGCAAAAAGATTCTGTTCTGGCGTGTTTAATATGCGTCCTTCTAAAGCTAGATATACTGTAGCTTGGAATGTAGGGAAAGTAATTACGTATTTAAAGTAAGTTCCAATTGTAAAAATTTGTCTTTGAAATTACTAACAATGAAGTTACCAATGTTAATTGCACTTACTCAAGCCAGTAGAGCTCAGTCCTTAAGACTGTTGACATTGAAAAACCTCTAGAACTTATATGCTGATTCAATAAAACAATCAAGGTCTGGTAGGCCTGTACCATATGTTACTTTGAAAAGCTATGCTCCATATAAGAATATTGTGTTGTAAATACATTGAGACCAGAAAAAATTATTAAGCTTTAAAGTCTCGTATGAGCACGAGAGTAGTATGACGTAATAGAATTGAACAATAAAACGAGACTTACCTTAAGCTGATGTTTGATTGAGATTCTATGTAATCATACTGCTACTCGAGCGATCATATGCCCATTCTCGAGTTATGAAAATCCCTCCCTTGCGATATAATTATAGTTTTACCTCGAGTGCATACTCTCATGCATTATTATTTGAAAAAAATATGGTCATAAAGCTTTTAAGAACTGACAATCATAGTCACGCTTGACGCGCATCTCATATGATCCCTCAAGTGAACAATATATGGATGATCAATAGTGATTAGGCCGATGCCAGATAAATTCTTTCCCAACTTGCAACTTTGTCCGCTAGAATATCGACGGGGTTAAAGATAAACTTTCATTCAACCATGTACTGCACTATTTCAAACAATTCAATATAGTGTGTTTACTCAAAACTGGGGAACAGAGCTTAGACAAACATGCAGACTGCATAGAATAAGTGTTGACCTACGAGGTAGAGCTATGTCTGGAATAGCTGTTTTTATACAAAATGCACTGAATCAGTACATTGTTAATATCAAATCTGATTGTAAATTCTGTCTTTTTTCAAAGTAAATAAGATCTTGTTTCACACTGCTAGGGATATTTTATTATGTTTCTCATATTTACCTCCTGAAAACACATCGGCTTATAAAAATGAAGTATTTAAGGGAATTGATCTACTTGAATATCACATAGATGAGCTACTTGTGAATATGAATAATGTTGATCTCATAGTAATGGGCGATTTAAATGCACATACTAGCAACTGTTAGGATAGTATTGATGATGACCTTAATCTACCTACTTTTATTGATTACAATGATATAATAAATTGTACAGTACCACCTAGAACATTGTGACAATATATTAAACAGGTCAGGGGAAAAGTTATTTACTTCTGCAAAACCTATTCCTTGAACATAGTTTATGGCCGTTGCGGTCATGATAATGATACAGGAAATTTTACTTATATTAGCCCGAATTGTTGTAGTGGAATTGATTACATGATCGTCAGTACCTCATTATATAACATTGTAGCGTACATTAATTTAATGGAAAGAACTGTTAGTGTTAAAAGCACCGTAATACACCAATCGATCAATCAATGGAAAGAACTGAATCTGGCCATTTACCAATCCAGGCCAATCTACTTTGTGCAAAGATAGACATACATTATGACAGTTTGACAGAAGAAACCCGGAAGGATATAAATTACTTTGATTTCAATGACCAGACCGTGGGCGTCTAAGAGAAAATTAACTGCAATTCTCGATTCAAAAAAGCTTCAAAACATATTCCTATGTATTAAGAATCCTTATAATAAAATTAATGATGTTTCATCATTAATCATGCAAGTAATAGATGACGCAAACAGTTGCTGTATTAAAACAAAAGTAAAGAAAGTAACATCTCAACCTAAGTGGTTTGATAAAGAGTGCTATTAGATGAAAAAAAATAAAGTTTGTAAATTACGTTCCTTAAGAAAAGTACGTACTAAAGCCAATCTAGATCAATATTTGTCTGCAAAAAAAATAATTAAAAAAAATTGCGAAGAAAAGAAAAAAAGTAAAGAACTGGATGATTTAGTGAAAAGCGCTGAAAATCCGAGATCCTTTTGGAAGAAAATTAAACAATTTTCTGAACCAAAAATGTAAGCAATAAAATTTCAATTGAAGAGTGGAAGACACGTTTTGAAAACTTATTCTCTTGTAACAATGAAAGTGAGGCTGAATTACGAATAATGATGAAAAATTAACTGAAATATAAGATGAAAATTTTAATGGTGAAATTACAGAAGAAATAGCATTAAGTATATGTACATTAAATGCATCTAAGTCCCCAGGCCAGGATGGAATACAGCCTAATTTCTATAAACATTCTTATGATATATTAATGACATTATTTATCAATCTTTTCAATAGATTACTTGGTTCTGGTGAATTTCCTGATACTTGGAGTAGTGCTATTATAGTCCCAATACACAAAAAAGGAGATCCAAATATCCCATCAAATTGTAAGGGAATTTCACTTTTAGTTATAATGGGTAAAATTTACTCTAGTGTTATAAATCGACGACTATCATTCTAGGCAAACATATTCAACAAGATAGCTGAATCACAGTCTGGATTAAGAGCTAATTATTTTAAAACCGCTTTTGACTCGGTCAATCGGAATAAACTTTGGTTGGTATTGAATAAAGCTGATATCAGAGGGAAGCTGTTTAACTCTATTGATGGTATGTACAAAAATTTAAAATCATGTGTTCGAATGACAAATTGTCCAAGTTCTTCAATTGTCCCGTTGGCCTCAAACAAGGTTGTATGCTATCCCCTAAACTATTTTCCTTATCTATCAATGAACTTTCCACAGTTTTTGAAAATGACAAAAATATTAAAGGCGTACACATTATGCCAAATGAAATTTCTATATGGTTACTAATGTTCGCTGATGACGTAGCTCTTATGGTATATACTATAATTGAACTACAGTATCAATTAAATGCCCTCCGTAAATTTTGTAATAGCAGCTTTGTGACAGTTAACACTACAAAAGCTAAAGTAATGATATTTAAAAAGGGTTGTAAACGTGGGCAGCATGAATTGCTCTTTTATGGTGACCAACAGCTAGATATTGTCAATATGTTTACATACGTTGGTGTATCATTTACTTCAATCATATGAATTCCATTGTTTTGGGTGACTGTGGACGTTACCCCATTCATACAGAATCAAAACGGCGCTTCATTAAATACTGGCTAAAGATCTTAAAAATGCCAAACTCAAGATATGTCAAAAAATGTTATAATATGCTTTTAAACCCATCCTGCGCAAAATATTTCAATTGGGCTAATGAAATAAAATCTCTACTATGTAATAACGGTTCTAACCATGTTTGACTGAACCAGGGAGTTTCAAATGAATCACTTTTTATTGAGGCATTCTCACAACGACTGAATGACAATTATGTTCAAACATGGTATAGTAAACTAGAAACTTCTACTTCATGTATAACGTACAATCACATAAAAAGAAATTATGAAAAAGAATATTACCTTTCCATTTTATTTGTGAGGAAATTCGGACACAGTTATGTACAATTAAGGGCGGGCGAGCAAAATAAACTTCTTCTATTGTTGACTTAAAATGCGAAATATGTTCCTTAAACGCCTTAGAGGATAATTCACATTTTCTTTTAGTCAGTCCTGTTTATTCTGATATACGATCCTCATATATATACCCAAGTAGTTTTATACAAATGTGTCAACTCATAAACTGCACGTATTACTTTACTACAGAAAAAAATGTAGCATCCTATTTTTACTTTGCTTCATTACGAAAAATGGAGCTGCAAACACTATAATGTATGTATGTCAATTAATTACTTCATACAATGAATATATCAATAAATTGTTTGTAAATTATGTTATTATAACAGTCAAAGTAAACACATGTAATACTATATTTTCATTACATTGTTTAATGCTCACATTACTATTCAAATGTTAACAGTTCATATTACTCTTACAACATCAATGCTTAATTGTCTATTATTGTTAAATTTATTGTTCTATCATATTTTTATTCTTACATAGATCGTAAAGACCACCTGTGTTAAAAACCGCTCTTAATATTGAGGTTAAAATACAGAATAAGTATTAAAACCAGTTCGAAAATATGCGGAGTGTTTTAATGAGGTGTTCCTAATATTAAAATGATCTCTACGAAAGTTTTTACAATATTCTCGTTTCTGAAAATAGAAACACATTTTATCCTATATCCAATCCAGTCAACTACCGGTAAATGATTTCAATAGCTATTTCAGTTATCTTAACAATTCTTTATGTAGTACTGTCTAACCTGTGTTTTCGGCCACCTTCGAATAAAGAACACCCTGCGCATGAAGGCCATATTTTGATTATTTAGAAGCCGCGGTCGTGGTTTAGTGGTTAGTCCGCTGGACTTGTAACCTGGAGATCCGGGTTCGAATCCCGACTACAGCAGGTTATACCCTTCTATGAAAATTAGTCAAAAATGTCGATTTTTTCGAACTGTTGCCAGTTCCTTGTGGAAGGGTAAGTTAGTACTGGTCAGTATGCAGTCCAGGAAAGCTGGTTAGGTGAACCGGTCGCCTTATAAAACTGAAAAATTGTTGAAAAACAGCGTTAAACCCCAGTGACAATGATTATTTAGAACAAACTGACCTCCGTATAAAGGCCACCTGTCAATGAAGACCACATTTTGTTTTTCCCGAAGGGTGGCCTTCGTTCACAGATTTGAATGTAATTATCATATTGCGTCGCATCTGTAAAAAATAGGGATACCAACGACTACCAATTTCAACATTTGAATATTCGGTCATCCTACCGAACACATATTCTGTCATACAGAAAGAAAAAACACACATTATCCGTGACATTATTATCTTCATGCTTCTTTCGTTTCAACGAAAAACAGACTAAACAATACCAATAGTGCATTATCATCATCATCATCATCATCTTCCCGATTCGAAATATTCTTAACAGCACATAAGACAAGAAATTTAAGAATATGATTTCAACTTCGTTGTTTTTATTTCATGATTGTTTTTATTAACAATTATTGCGATTAGTAAGGATAATTGTATTTGAGGCAGGGTAATAATAGGAGTTCTTATATCACAATAAATAAAATTAAACGGAGTAAAAGTTTTATCACCTCTAACGCTTTTCTAAAAACGCGTGGTTTATAATATATTTTATTGTAATAGTCCGCATCTTGATAACACGGTAAATATATCAACAACTCATTTTCAATGCAATCACATTAAAATTTGTTAAACATGTTTTGTGATAAATATTTAGGATTCATTCGAATCCATTGTGCAGAACAAATATGAATAATGCAAAAATGAAACACGAGACCGCAGCAGACATGTTGAATATTTGTAATGTGTTCTTGTGTTTTTTCTTATCAAGGCATCATACGTTTACAAATTATACATGAACTTTATTTACTTTAATCATGTAATTAGATAATTTACAACAAATACTCGGAAGCATCTAAAGGCTGTACACGTGACTGGATGACTAACCTCCAAAATACAAGGGGATCATTATAGTTTCTTATGTGTTTCTTTATTACTTTTCACCTAAATGCTTGGTTGATATAAACATGTATCAATTGTGTCAAGTATTCTGGTTAATATTTCTATTACTTTGGTCTGTATTCAACCATTCCAGTACTCTGATTAAACTGTTCAACTTCCTTATATTGTATTTTTATTTTGTATGTTTTCAGTAGCTTTTCATCAATATATATAACTTTAATTCGTTCCATGTTACAGTTTTATTCAATTTCTTTACAGTTATTTAAAAGAAGGGAAAATTATCAGTGTCAATATTCTTCGGGTGTTTTTGTCAGTATAAACAGTAATGGGTGGTTTATGGGTATGACAGTTTGTGTTGAAGATCGGCTACTCCGTATGTGACGTGACTTTGGAATCCAGTTTTTTTTCACTTTTCAGTTAGCATTATACGACGATTCTAGATAAGTTATAATATATCGCTGTTTTTTATATTAAGTGTTTTCAGACAAACCAAAGAGATAAGATATTACACAAATCCCTTGTTTACAATACAATCGAAATTTTAAAATTGTTGTTATGTAATAGGAATTATCACATGACGTAGACGATTAATTATATCCATAGAAACTGAACTTATGTTCACATGTTTTCTCGTGTTTCTTGAAATATATGTAAATGCTTACATGAGTTTCTATCGAAATGTACATTGTCATTTAATCATTTAATTGACCAATTATTTGCTGACGTAAATATATAACCATAATCTGTATTTAATAACAATACACGTGTTAATACAATACAAAGAAATGTTTTTTCTACATCACAAAAGAGCAGAAAACTCACGCAAAAACACGCATTACCTGCCATGTTTTGACGACAATTACACCTCAACTTGAACAATTAAAGGAATTTATAATAATACTAAGTCTAGACATAGTGTGGTATTTACAATGACCCAGTTTTAGATACATGACCCTAACTATTTATATACTGTCGAAGATATTGTTCGCTCTAATGACTCTAGTGATGATGATATCTTTATTTCAGAAATAACTACATATAATTATGAACCAGAAAGTAACGTAAAGCACCTAAAAAGACGCAAAGCACCTGAGTACGACAAACTGATAAAAGAACACTTAATATACGGGGACACAACATTGATCCCGGTAGACTGTATACAAGGAATCATAGTGCCAATATACAGATATGGAAAGTCAAACAATGAATGTCTAGGTCCCCGACCAGTAATACTTTTGCTAGCTGCCTATAATGATTTCGAGAAAATCACTCACCAAAGACTAGAAAAATGGTCAAAGGTACACAACAAACAGTTTCAAAATACCCAACAGCTTGCGTATCAAAAAGACATAGGGACCATTAGGGTATGAGTCGATCTACAAGAGACTATAGCAACAAATCATGATTATGAAAGAGCGACGCACGTGGCGATGTGGAACACTTCTGTTGCCTTCTATAATGTGATCCACAATGGACTGTTCGTGAAACTCCGTGATTACAGGATCAGGAGGAAATGTTAAGGGCTATGATACAGACTCATATACAGACATACAGAGCATGGTAATAGTGAACGGGATGTTGTCACGGCCATTTCCGATCCGTCAGGGGATTCGCCAAGGTTGTACATCCTATTTATAGACAACCTGCTTAACACACTGGAAGCATCGGGTGATGCAAGGTTGGACACCTAAATGCGGGTAACCCGACCATAGCCGACTATTTAACACTTGTATGACGGAACAGTAGTGCTCTGTAAAGACAAATAAATAGAGCTGCGAACTACGCGAATGTATGGCGATATTTACTAAATGAGAGCAAATGTACGTACATTATATTTGACAATCCAAATATCACGCGTGCAAATAAATAATAAGGAAATACAATCGAAAGAATCGGGAAAACACCTAGGAATCGAACTCAAAATACTGGTATGAGATATAGGGCGGCCGTGAACGCCAAGGTAAGAAAGGGGAGATCATACATGTTATCTGTGTTGACTGTACTAGACTCTCAACCCTCTAATAACCCCGCAGAACTTATGCAGAAAATCTCAGTACCAACGTGTTATATGGAGTCGAGCTCTTGTCGACACTCACACCAACAGACATTACGAAAACTGAACGATTCTTGAGACTAAAACGTGTCAAGATCAGTGAGAACTAGAACTGACATGTGTTTGAGCCTATTTGACTGGCTCCCTATGATGGCCCTAATCGACAAAAGTAAACTTTTATTCCTGCATAAATTATGCGCGCTAAAAATGTGTTAACCAAAAAGTGTTTGACTCTATATTACGACTATTCTATATTTGATGACAAACAAACCTAATGGGATTTATACAAAACGTAATTATTTTGTGTTATTCAAAAGTACAATTTTACGCGCTACAGAGACACATACCTAGAGAGCAAATCACAGAAAATAGTCACCGTTTTCCAGTATCACACCGACCAGTGGCGTATCCGTGTTACAGGAGACCCAGATTTCAACATTCCAGGACGCTTATCAACGTATACGGCCATCCATACTGTGGCCTTTATTGACAGGTGGTCTTATTATGGTCAGTTTGTTCTCGGTGACGGTTTTCAAAGAATGACCTTTATTCACAGGGTGGTCTTTTTTCGGAGGTCGCCGCAAACACAAGTTTAACTGTACATAATTCTTCCCGCTCACAAAATTGACTAATAGCCTAAATGACAATCAACACATTAATCTGTCAATCAATACGTTATTATAGTTGCACACTGCTGTCATGTTACAATGACAACTCACAGATTTTTGCAACTATCAACACTTTGTTTTACGTGTCCTTGGTGTAGTTTCAGCAATGTTATTTATTTATGAACTACTCACGCTTTCTATTTATCATTCCTCATTCATATTGAATTTTCGTCATGATATTTCATTTTCCCATATTTTTGTCACTCTGTTCTTATTTTGCATGTTTATATTCTACATTGATATCTATGACCTGCACTTAGTTGAAAACAATGATTAATGCCGCAAAGTTTATAAAAGATGATATGTTACATAGATTTAATGTCCTAAACATTGTACCTGCCTCTTAAATTAACTTAATTATTGTCTTAATATGTTTATTTTTTTGTGTTTATGTATAGTCGTGTAGTCTATAGTTGTATATATGGTATATACTATTTCTGTCTATGCCATTCTGTATTATGTTCTGTAAATATGTCTTAATATATAACTCCATGTATACATCACTCTATGATGGAAATAAAGAGTATATAAAGATTGTTAATTATGAGATAAGAAACAAATAATGTATAACAATTATGCATAAGAAACAGGTTTTTATGAGAAACAATACTTCTACAAACAATAGTATTTGTTGGAATGATTACCTCCCTTGAACTATACTCTGTTCATAGTTCAGTAGAACAGGAAATACGAAAGAGGATGCAAGAGATTAGATTAAATCAACCGTATAATGTAAAGTAACTAAATCATGGGTTTTCATAAAGTTAGTTCGTTAAAGTACTTTGATACAAATAAATTACGGGCCGGTGATCCCGTAATGTCATATATAAGAGAACTAAGATTCTTACCAGACGGAACAGTACAAGCTAAGTTGGGTGAAATTTACACTGTTTTGCAAGAAAAGATGAATGCCAGGAAACCTTCAGCGCAGCGTCTTGATACGGTAGAACCATCATACAGTTAAAGATAAAGTTATCCAATTATGACCATCTACAACAACTGAAGATCTGCATTCCGCAATATTATGTCTTTTATGACAGCATTTTGTATGATAAAATAATAAGCCATGTACACTGGTAGTCATGATCCAGCACTCTATGGGAAATTGTTAGTGAGCGACCGATCAAAACAGATTAAAAACAGAGCAGTATTATTAGTGTACAGATTCGGTACAGTATTGTCATGTGACCCCTCCGCGTTTCTCCCAGATTGTCATAATTAGGCAAGCCACGGAAACTCATGATAAACAAGGAACAGTAGCTTTCATTATAGATTTACACCTATTTGAATACATAAAGTAACGAGTTATTACAGTATAATACACATAGCATGTGATCCGAGTGGGGCTGAGTATAATGAAATCCACGGATTTTACTGTTTCAAATTAGATTTCATTTAAGCACATTCACTTGCCCTCTAGAAGTTTTTTTTTACCTTTATATTTTAATCGTCGTTGTTAAACAAAATGTCGGACATGGAGATTCGGAGGTCAACTTCAATGTAAACATCCCAGGAAGGAGATTGGAGAAAAAGGAGATCAAAATTACATGGCTTCGGAACATCGCGTAAGAGGCCGAGCTACAAGTATAAAGCCTGATAGTTACTCTGGAGAAGATGATTGGGATTCTAGGACTCGACGGAAAGATGAAACAGTAGCTTAATATGGAGATGAAATGAGACTTATTGCCCAGAAGGCTTATATGTCATTAAGTTCAGATGCACAAGAGATGTTAGTGTTAGAACATTTTGATAGAAGCTTCACGCCATAAATGAGGTGCAGACTTATGGACAGAAGCTGTTGGACTATCCGGGATACTGTGGAAATAGTAGAGCGCTACGAGGAGGTGCTTGGAAGAACTAAAATGATCCCCATGCCCCATGAGAAAAACGAAGACCCAACAACTACTACAACAACGAAACCATCAACACTTAAACCCAACAAACTGTATCAAGATATTCAAGATCTCATTAAAATAATGCACCAATACAAGACATCAGAGAAAGATGATTTTTATAAACTTACAAGAGATACTGAAAATGCAGAACGTTCATCGAGTTATACCGAAGCAACCAGTGGAATAGCATTTATCCTAATGCAAAGGAAGAATACACTCTACAGAATCAGCTACAGAATGTAAATTATTATTTTAGCTCCATAATCATCATAAACGAATTGACAATAGAAAGCAAAGTAAAATCTGATCTATATAAGAATGTGCTGGGTGGAGAGGAGACCCAAGTTATCATAAAAAATAAACCCTCAACAATGATGCCACGCAAACCTGTCATTGTCACAACCAATACCAACATCTGGAAATACGTCAGCAACGACAAACAAATGTTCGAGAACAGATGTTATATGTACAACAACCTGACACATTCAACCGTGGCAAAAGAATTTAGTAAGAAAGGGACGGACTCCCAACCCCAGATACTTACAAGACGTCTATAGACTGATGGATAACGGAACACAACAAGGAATAATGAACGTGGAGGAAACAGAAACCGTACAGGCAACACTAACAATCACACTAAGTATGAATGAAGAAACACAAACTGAGAACAACACAGCAACAGTGAGAACTTAAACAACTGATTGCTACGGATGCATAACAGATCATCCAAGTCAAACTGAACACATGGGACCAGGAGGTTGCCTGGAACTCGTAGACTATGAAGTAATGGAAACATCTACACAAACGGACATACCAACCTAGATAGATTCATTAGAATTAGAAGATATCTCAAGCGGGGACCAAACAATGAAGACAGCGCAATATTCTGATATCACCCCAGTCAAATCCCCACCCAATGAGGCAGCCAACAAGACACCAAAGAAAACAACAACAACCACAACAGCTCCAGTAAAAAAATTATTCTCTACATACAACATCAAAAGAGTACTACAAGAAATGTTGGACCTTCACCATCACCATCACCAAAGAGAAGAAAGACAGAACAAGAAGAAGAACCAGAAGTAATAGTTTTATCATCAGAAGACGACGACAAGACCACCACAGTCTATACATGATTGTATTGATAGTAAAACTTATTATTATTGTTTGTATTGATAGTATTGAGATTGAGTATAACTAATTGCCTTGTTGTTTATTTTATGTTTTCTTGTTTTGTCTGTTTTTTTTGTATTGTTTATACAGTTAAATAAATTTTCGACGTGTAATAATACAGGAGGATTATTTTATTAGTGGTGGGGAAAGTGTAATGTGAGCCATTTCCCCCCGTTTTTCTCCCAGATTGTTATAATTAGGCAAACCACGGAAACTCATGATAAACACAGAAACAGTAGCTTTCATTATAGATTTACACCTTTTTAATACATAAAGTAATGAGTTATTATAGTATAATAAACATAACATGTGATCCGAAAGGGGTTGAGTATAATGGAGTCCACAGATTTTACTGTATTTTCCGGGTAATTTGACGAGCGTCCCTGACATTGTTGACGTAATATTTATTAAGAATGGATAAAACATGGGTGTGAACGTTCCGGACGAACTACTGGCGAATGTTTGGAAGGAGGAATTCATTCTACTAATCCCTCTAATCAGATCGAATTTAAGGCAATGTTCTATTCGCTTTAATTTGTCAAACAATAATATGGAAACTGAAGATTGCTCGTTAGACCATTCATGGACCGTTTATTTGGAGTTCGGAATTGCGGATCGGACCTCATTTGTTTATGCGCCTTATAACTTTTGGAACTACATTCCTCCCCGCCAAAATGCGTTTCGTGGAATCAAATTGGTGGACGCCATCTTTGGTGGACTGAAATGTCCACTAAAAGTGAATCACGTTGTGACAGATTACCCGTCGCCATGGCGAACCGTGTATTTGCCTGGGCCTGGAAAAGGAAAATCCCCACTTTGCCAAATACAGGCACATCGTCCGATGGAAGTAATTACCATTGATATTTTAGGTCCATTACCATTACCTGAGGATAACAATGAGTACGTAACTGTCTGTGATTGTACCAGTACACACGAGAACTAAAACCATTTTGTATACATGAAAACACAACGCGAAGTGCATACAAAATATTGAAACATTACAAACATTCGAGAGCCATACGACTCACAACAGAACTGAACCTGTTACATTGGTGCCGTGACCAGGATTACTATTGTGACGACGGTGTGTCAACAGTAGGGTAAAACTAACCAGTCTTACGAGAGCATCCGTGTACCCACGAGATGCCTTTACAATTGCTTAGGTTGTAAGTTTCAAGCATACAAGGCATGTGAAGCCAGGAAGCATGGTAGATTGTATGGTACATCCCACGTACTAGAGATGAAAAGGGTAATAAACTATAATTTCCGTAGAAGGAATGGGTTACTGAAACCAAGATTTCCCACATTACAAGAAAGAGAAAAGAAGAAGAAAAAAGATGAAAGAAAGAGGAAGGAGAACTTAGATATGTCATTCAGAGAGTTATATTTTGACAGATTCATTGAGTTAGATTACCAGGATGACTTAGAACAGACGGACGGACATGGACAGTGTTGATAAATTATTGAATAACTTGTAAATTATATGTAATAATAAATAAATAAATAAATGCCATCCAGACTTTTTATCTAAAACCTTGTTAGTTTTCAGAGGTTATTTTTTATTTATTGATTTAATTAAGGAAAGAGGAATGTAACAGTAGCGTTCATTTACCTTTTTTTATTTAAACAATTTCGGTGTTTTTTTTTAATTCATATTATCCTCCCTTTGCTTAGGTTTTGAAGTCTTTTTGAAAGCTTCGTAGTCATTGGGTAATTTAGTCCTTTTTATATTTGAACTCTATTTGACGTATTGAAATGTTACCCAAACACCGTTTAACCAATGAAACTTTACATTCACCTACAGTTCTGAAGGGTATAAGTCAGTAAACTCCTAGGCTTGGGCTTATACACCCCCTTTGGAAAATATTTTCCCTCTACTTCTAGTGTTTATACAATATATCAGTCGTTTGTTGTATTTTGTATTATCTTAAAGTTTATAAACAGTATTACAGTCTGTCTATGTCGATATCTAATACACTACATCAGTCGTTTGTTATTTTGTATTATCTTTATAAATGGTATTATAGTCTGCATTTGTTTATATACTATAAAACTGAATCATTTTGCTCATCTCCTTGAATATACGTGTTTGTCATTTATATTTATATTTAGTCTGAACGATAATTTTTGTCTGTGATTGTACCAGTACACACGAGAACTAAAACCATTTTGTATACATGAAAACACAACGCGAAGTGCATACAAAATATTGAAACATTACAAACACTCGAGAGCCATACGACTCACAACAGAACTAAACCCGTTACATTGGTGCCTTGAACATTTTTGTTGTGTTTGGTGATTCAATATATAGTTCAAACTTACATATTTCTTTATTTTGGTTAAAAGGTTGTTTGGTGATTCAATATATAGTTCAAACATACATATTTCTTTATTTTGGTTCTAAGGTTGTTTGGTGATTCAATATATAGTTCAAACTTACATATTTCTATATTTTGGTTATAAGGTTGTTTGGTGATTCAATATAGAGTTCAAATTTACATATTTCTTTATTTTGGTTATAAGGTTGTTTAGTGATTCAATATATAGTTCAAACTTACATATTTCTTTATTTAGGTTATAAGGTTGTTTGGTGATTCAATATATAGTTCAAACTTACATATTTCTTTATTTTGGTTATAAGGTTGTTTGACGATTCAATATATAGTTCAAATTTACATATTTCTTTATTTTGGTTATAAGGTTGTTTGGTGATTCAATATATAGTTCAAATTTACATATTTCTTTATTTTGGTTAAAATGTTGTTTGGTGATTCAATATAGAGTTCAAATTTACATATTTCTTTATTTTGGTTATAAGGTTGTTTGGTGATTCAATATATAGTTCAAATTTACATATTTCTTTATTTTGGTTATAAGGTTGTTTGGTGATTCAATGTATAGTTCAAATTTACATATTTCTTTATTTTGGTTATAAGGAAAGAGGAATAGAAAGTGTTATTATAGTCATTTATCAAGGTAACCATTTATATTTGAGATGAGCAATTATAATATTATCTAAACATGAGAAGTGGGATAAAGTTATTTATGGTAATATTATATAAGAAATATTAGGGCTAAAATGTAAGAAGTTACATATATTAGGGTAATTGACCTAACGTTAAACTATCAAGTAGATTGATACAATATAAATAGGTATTATAAACATTTGTTAGAGGTGAACAATAATAAAATTCAATTCAAACGTGATTGTGATATGCATTAATATTAACAGGGATATATTGTAAGATAATGTTGAAATATAAATAGGCATTGCAAGTAAAAGTGATACCTCGGTGTATTTATAATCGCTATTACTTTCAAGTAAACCTTTATAAAACGCTAAGTAGTGTCAAATATTCATTACCCGTAATGAGATGCACGGTTCGACATGGCGACGGGCAATCTGTCACCACGTGATTCACTTTTAGTGGAAACTTTAGTCGTACGTATTCCGTCTACTATAGACGAAACACTACATACACGTGTATTGAGCCCACATATCATGTCTTCTTCAACGCCACTGGAGCATACATTTAAAACTGAACGTCAGAAAAACAGTAACCCATTTATATTTGACGACACAAGGTACTTAAAGTTACCTCCTGTTTCACATTTAACCCAACCTAACGTAGGGCATGAGTTTAATTCACATAAAGTAACTTTTGATAAACATAATGCGGAGTTTTATCCATACTTAACGCAAAGGCAACAAGTCGGTAATCCATTTATAAACACTACACATTTCAGTGATTGTTTACACAGAGTGCCTCATGGTATAGTAGGCAATATGATAGTCGAGAAATGTTAGGTCTCAACACCTGACCTTACCAAAACCAAAACGACAAACACTACTACAGTTTGGCGTGAGCGAGACGCATTTATTTGTACGGAAGTATATTGTATATTTATAACAGATACTATGTATATGTGTTAATAAGTGAAGTATTACATATTATGTTCATGTCAAAATATAGAAAGAAACATGATTTCGTCAAACACCGCTGCCACCATTATAGTAAATTGGGAGCGAGAAAAATCCAGGGTCCCAACCGGGCTCGAACCCGGGACCCCCAGCACTGTAGGCGGACACTCAAACACGTCGCTAAAGAGTTAACCCTCGAAAGAAACATGACTATAGTTTATGTATAAATATGACAAACAAATAATAAGTAAATGTCAGAAAAACTGCGAGTCGGCTGCCCCAACACAAACCTTTTTAAAAGGAAGTGGAGGTAGAAGATAACCAATACCCAGGTAGGATACTCTCGTTTTACGAGATTGCTTCAAACAGTTCAGTGTATCTTACCACTGTCTGACATTTATTATTCTCAGGAATAAAACGGAAGATTTCACGAAATGCACTCTTCAGAAAACAATTATTAATTGAGTATTAAACTATTATAAAACGAAAATATTCATAAATAATGAACGATAACTAATTTTATATAAATGAATAATGGTCTTTCCAATAAAAGATATCAATAAAGTATTGACAATACATCTTTCATATTATATAATTCATAGTCAAAAATTGAATTTCCGTACTAGTGCGTTCGCTACGTAGAATGATTCGCTTTGTAACCACACCTCTATATATACCCATGCACGAACTGACCAACCGGTTTTGGTCACGTGCCTGTTGAGACAGTGGTTCTCGGCTATATTATGTAACGCAGAGAACAATATGTCTCAACACCTGACCTTACCAAAACCAAAACGACAAACACTACTACAGTTTGGCGTGAGCGAGACGCATTTATAGAAAATACAAAGCATAGATGTAGGGAAATTCAATTTTGATGACTTTAAAGACCTAAACATTTTGAAATTTCAAGTTTTTTGCTCAATGAATCAACTATATAACCATCTTTAGCCAGATCGCTTTTCCATCGACCATGACGTTTTAAACATCGATCATTTATCCCTGCTGCGTTTGCTGCAGTAGTGGCTCCACTAGCTCTCAAGGAATGGGTACCTAATTTCAAATTTGGAGCAACTGACTTCAATTTAGAGACGATACATTCTTTTGCTCTGGTATAACTTAATTGTTTATTTGTCTTAATCAGAGCATATTTTCCTCGAATATTTTGAATTGGTCTAAATAAAAATTGATCAAATGAAGTCGACAGATTTGTGTCTGACATGTACTTTTGTAACATTAAATATGGACAAGCAATAGATGAACCCTTGCTAATATAAACATCCTTGCCTTCCCTATAAATATCAGTTTTACTTTTTCTAATTCTAATCACAATATAGTCAGTCATAAATTTAATGTCAGAACAATATAAACTGCTTAACTCATTAAAACGTAAAAACCCAGAATAACATATTAAAATCATAGCCAAATCCCTGGTATTCATAATTGTCATATTGTTTTCATACATTTTACATAGCAAAAGAAGCATATTTGAGTTAATAACGTCTTTCTTCATAACCGGTTTAGAAAATAATCTTTTGGAGGTATCTAACAAATTCTTCACTATAGTGTTCTCTGTTGGATCAGTATAACCATGAATAGAATGCATCCATTTTATAGAATAATACGTTGATGTTATAATACTAGCTGACTTTTCATCCTTCAACATGTGGGTAATATACAAAGCTACTGTCATATATGTTGCTGGATTTGATGATAAACACTTACTATCACAAAAAGACTTGAAATTATTAAAATAATGTCTGTACTTGGTCACTGTTGAATCTGCTCTGGATTGTAAAATATATTTTGCCATGTCGTTTATTAATGGATCCTGATCAATAAGTGTAGATCTCTTCACCAGACATTCTGTTAATGAATATTCTATGTCAATACCTGTGAACAAAGGATAGAATATCATGTTCTACATATATAATCCAATTCAAACAAAATACATGTATTTCAATGTTTCATACGTTCGAACCAAACTTTATCCTTACAGCCATCATATCAAATGGTAAGGTATCATTAACAGTTACAAATATACCATTATTGCCTCTACCTTTACAAATTACATTTTGTCTGGGCAACACCCTCATATCTATAATATATGATCTAAGCATGCTGCCTTTATAAATACATGGCCAAAAATCAGCAGATTTCCATTTAGGCACGACCAAGGTGCCTGTTGCTTGCTCTTTCTTTAATTTATTAATGCACTTTAAAATCAATTTTGGCGGTGGAACGATCCAATTGTTTTCATTAGACCAAGTCTGATCGAATGCATTAATACCGAGTGTCTGTGGTACCCACCATTTAGAATTAAACCTTTCGCAATTATTATTGTAATGCGCTGAAAAACGATCAATTGTGTGTGTGCCCCACAAATTGTCAAGAAACGTAAAACAGTGCTTGGATATGAACCAATCATCACTATCCTTACATCGACTTAAATGATCAGCTAATTCATTTTGAGATCTTGGTATCCACTCCAATTGTAACTGAACGTTATATCGATTGCAAAAATCATTGATATCAACTGATATACTTTGCAAATCTGCTTTACTACTACCATAGGACAATACAGATTTTACATTCATATTATCTGAATATACTTTGACTGAACAGCTTTTCATAACATTTATTTTAGACTTAATAATTCTACCGACGGCTTCCGTTTCTCTCCATGTTGAACTAAATAACATCTCGCGTTGACTCCAAGAGCCAAAAACCACATTATCGGGTTTGGTTTCTGAATATTTCTCTATGCACTGATGTTTATAATCAGATTTACCATATATCTCGTCAAACGAGATGCTCACTTCCGGGAGCTCATAACCTTCTTCCGCAGGTATATTTGCTTCTGACCTGTGGTCTATCAAATAGCCACCATATCCATCAGCGCTAGCGTCACAATAAAGTGAAATATCACATGAACTAGGATATTCTAACGATTTTCCAACGTTATTCATCGTCCTGCAATTCTTGTACCAAAATGTTAGCTCTGTGCAAGCTTGTTCTGATAAAATAACAGGAGCATTCCAACTCGCCCTGGTCAATATGCAAGCATACATATATCTAGTTCTTAACCTAACAACGCTTCCAAGTACATATTGGAAAGATATAATCTGACCGACTACCGAAGCTAAACGCCTTACATGCAATAAAGTCTGTTTACTGTCTGGCAAATAATTTAAAATGGCCTGTATAGAGGATTCTAAATTCTTAATTCTCTCTTCAGTTATAAAAATACAGTTCAATAGTGAATCAATGTAATGCCCTAACCATGTAACTTTTCTCAATGGAATCCATGAACATTTTTCATCTGCCTTTAAGAAACCAAAATTGGACAAAGTGTCTTGCACAAAAACACTACAATTTAATGCTTGCCTATAATCTAAATGGCCACCAATACCGTCATCTAAATACATAATTACTTTATGGCCCTTGGAACGAACATACGTAATAAAAACACGTGTCACCTTTGTAAAAATATGACCAGCTGAACTAATTCCAAAAGGTAATGCATTAAAAACATAATATCTGGTAGCTCCGTCCGAAAACCAGGAAAATCCTAGAAAACGTCTGTGTTCGTTAAAAATTTCTATATGATGATAAGCACTTTTAAGATCAAATGTGAAATAATAATAATTTGGTGCAAATAAGTCTTTAGTTACACGTATATCGACAAATTTTACTTTGAATAAATGCAAATGAGAATTAATATGCCTGCAGTCTAAAACTAATCTTGGCTTTCCTGTTTTATTATAAGCTACAGTCAAAGGATTAACAATTAATGGTTTGAAATTAACTTGCGTAATAACCCCTTTATTTAATAAAATAAAGATCTCTGATTGTACAAATTGTGCGTTATCACGAGCTGATTTATTGTTGTTCAAGCATACTTCTGGTGGAACAGTTTTAAATGGAAGTTTATATCCATTTTGAATAATATCAACAATATAGTCTCCTGCACATGATTTCCACATGTTTAAGTGCTTTTTTAAACTGCCCACTGGAGAAATCTGACTGAGTGCAGCATTATTTATACTAGACTTATCCGATATATCTGCATATAACGGTGCTGGTTTTGTATTATTAGAGATATTAATATATGACTCTTTGATTGATAAGTCATTTACAATACTAGAAGTAATACAAGTTTTATGACGTGTTATACTCAACTTATTGAATGTCCTGTTCTCAGTACAGTCTTTCTTCCAGTGACCAGCTCTACCACATGAGAAACACAGACCTGGTTTATTATTTGTTGTCTGTATATTGGTTTCAGTTGATTTTTTCATGTATGGTTTATATCTAGTCTGTTTTCTCTTTGATTGTGCAGCTTTGTGCTTCTTGTTGGCTCTGGCTTCAGCTCTATAAATCCGCTTCTCATCTTCAGAGTCGTCAGCTAATGGGTTTTCATCATATTCATTGGCTACTTTCCAACCAAGCTCACTGGAGTCAGCCAATTTAATTAATTTCTGACGATGAGCTATGATATCTTTAGCTGAATAATAAGAATAAATGATTTTAATGAACAATAAAATATTATAAAATCATGACACATGTAATCTATGTAAAATGGATAAAGAACCATACACAACTCAGTTGTTGAAAAAACGTATTAAAAAAATTACATGTATACGCCTTCACTTCGAAATTACATCAATTGTAAAAAAGTGTATCTACAAGAGATACTAAAGCATGTATTTTAATAGCGTATGTGCGTCTACATGCATATACATATGCACACATACATGAATATATATACACCGCCATATACACACACCCGCATACAAAATTATATTAATGCACACACGTACGTCCATATCTAATCAATGTACCATAGTATTTGTGACTAAAAATGAATGAATATAGCCATTAAAAGTCTGCATAAACAACGTGTGCACGTGTTTCACGTTATTCATTGAACTCATTTTATCATCGTAGTTAAACACATAAAACCTAATGTTTATACAGTGTATAATTCACACGGTCGCGTTAATTAAAATAATGTAATACAGAATAACCTCTATAAAATATCTAATGTCTTGTGACGTTGTAATTATGAAAAGTCAAAATAAAACATTTAAAATGGTTACCTTCTTCAATTTTTGAAAAACAGGTTTCATAAGTCTTTGAAGCCAAGGCTTCCTCTAGTTTGGCGTTCAGCTTGCAATTATAGCTGTATTGGTCCTCATTGCTTTTACGTTTAAATTTGGGCACATTGTGCACAATAGAATTAATCTTATCAATTTGTGAAATAGAAGTATTGTCACTTATCTTATCAAACATCATCCCTATTTCTGATAACAGTTCCTGCTTGTGGCTGGCGAAAGAAGTTTCAATTTTCTTGTCCACAATATCAATGATATCCGCGTGGTCCTCCATAGTTGTGACTGTATTAGGCTGAATTTCCGTACTAGTGCGTTCGCTACGTAGAATGATTCGCTTTGTAACCACACCTCTATATATACCCATGCACGAACTGACCAACCGGTTTTGGTCACGTGCCTGTTGAGACAGTGGTTCTCGGCTATACTATGTAACGCAGAGAACAATATATAATGGGTTATTACGCACCGATCATGGTTCTACCAATATGCCATATCCATATCCAATATAGACAAAACCCTTGTTATTTAAAGGATAGAGGCTATGGTAGAGTGCTATATGATTATGACCGCGCGCGACATGCTGATGTTAGCACACTTGGTACTAACAAATATGCGAATCCAATAACCGTCAACACCTGTCAGTCTCCGATGCCTCCTTATGATACTTAACCTCATGAATTGAACAATTATGGTCATTTTCAAAGCAGCAATATCAAACCGGATAAGTTTGACGTCAGTTCAAGCGAGTGGAATGATTACATCATACACTTCGAACAAGTAGTTTAGTTGGAATGAATGGGATAATAAAAAAAGCTTGTATGTTGTCTATTAACTTACGGGGTTAAGCTCAAAGGATGTTAAACTTCAAAACCTTACCATATACATGATTATATTCAGTTGAAACGTGCGTTGACTTAAAGATTTAGCCCTCATGAGCGAGAATTGGCTTTTAGGTGTGAGTTCAGAAATAGAAAACGTAATAAGGATGAATATGTTGCTGATTTGGGATATTAACTTTGTAGTTTAGGACAACGTGCCTTTCCATCTTTGCCAAATGATGCGTTAGAATCATGTATTATAGATCGGTATATTCACGAGTTAGGAAATTTCGAGTTGCAAAAACACGTCCAATTTACACATCCTACAACCTTAGATATTGCTATTAGTGCTACTGTTGAGTATTACAGGGGTCGTTAGTAACGAAACTCGTCGATAGTGAGTTAATACGGGGACAACCATAGACAAGCAATAAGGATAGTACAGTCGCGTCCCTTAGACCAACTAACATTTAAACTGAGTGAAGCTTAGATGTCTTACAGCAACTGTTTTCATCCCTATTGGATAAAAAGCTTCTGGATAAATTACATGAATTACAATCTGAATTGAATACAAATAAATACAATCAATTTCCTACATACCAAAATAGTAACTTTCGTAGAGATATTGTGTGCACATACTGTCATAAGAAAAAGACACGTAGAAAGTAAGTGTTAT